>OY987249.1:1512256-1947069 GCA_963920765.1 Ulota crispa | reverse complement strand
AACAAATTCATAGGGTGATACATGTAATTTATATCTCGTTATTTTTCCTATGCCCCCTTTCATGTGCTTTCTATCCTTATTCCTTGATAGCCTCTATTTTTGTGTCCTTCTATATGCATGCCCTCAAATTTTACTTTATTTTATTAGTAAATCTATTTTAACTTGTACAGTACTCAATTTTATGTTTCATGCTTTATGAAAGTTTTTTATACATAGTACACATGTTTGCAAACTTATTTAGCAAAACAAAGTGAATTAAAGGTGATATATTTAACGTAGTCAAAGAATTTATTTAGCATAAAATATGGTTTGTAAAAAAACAATTGTTTGCAATTGGCATCCATTTACCATTTGTGTAGCATCTTTTTAACATCCATATAGTGCCCATTTAGTATTCATTTAGCATCCATCTAGCATCCATTAAATTTACGTAAAGATTTAGGTTGAAAAAAAACTCCGTACAAAATAACTAAAGTTACTTAGATTTTTTAAGGTTTAAAAAATATATATATAACACTTTCTCTTTTACCTAAGCTTTTTAACTGGGTGTTATTCAATTTTTGTCTCTTTCATGGATCTATATTAAATACAGGTCTTGAAGTCAAATTGTAAGTTTACATTTTCCAAATTCAGCTTTTTGATAGTAAAATTTGATTTTTTTCTTTGTGTGTGTGCATACATAAAACTTTGACTATGATTGTATGAACTTTTTTTCTTGTCTTAAAAACATACAAATAATATACAAAAAATGCCAAAAAGCAATTTACAGTCAATTGAATAAATAACAGAGAAAATATAGTGAAGTAAGATCAATTGATTGAAAATGTAGTTGATTTTTTATTTAGTAGTGCATGAATTGAAAAGTTGCATGAAACTAAGAAATGTAAGATTTTATAAAAAATACAGAACATCTTTGTATTCTATTCCTAAACATGATGAAGTGTCTGGGAAGAATTTTTGTGTAATTTATAGAGTAGGTTTATCAAGAAGTGGAGTGGATCTAGCAAAAACATGGATGCATTTAGCAAAATTTGGGATTGGCAAGTTAGAAATCTTTAGATGTTAGAAGATGATGATTCCTCTAATTTCTTGAATATTAATCTCTTTACAACCTCAACTATAATAATAAAATAAAAATAAATTACTTTTCTAAATTACTAAAATTCAATTTAAATACTTCAATATTTAATAACCACTGTCATCTCTTATATTTTTTGACAAGAGTTTATTTTTTTCTGTTGATTTTTGTTGTTTTTCTATTGTTCAATTATAATTTATATGTTTTTTTTTCAATAATCTAAAAAAAATACATATGCTGAAAAAAAATGCAAAAAAATGTTAAAAAATCAAAAAACACCGAGACAACTAAAATAATGCAAAAAAATTTGAGAAACTCCGAGTCAACTCTGGGCCTTTTTAGACATTTATATATATATATATATATATATATATATATATATATATATATTTTGTAGGCATTGATCACTTTGACTTGCTTGAGAAGAGAGTTTTTAATGACAGGTTACTTGGTGATGATTTGCTTGGATCTGCTGCCTTGCTTGTTTAGGGTTTGTATATTGTTGTAGTAGGTGCAAGAGTTACAATCCCCTACAATTTTGTTGACCTCCACTTTGAAGTGCCACATATTGACAGCAGCAATAGGTGTAGGCTCGTAATCCTGCCTCTCGTATGCTTTGGCTGCCGTCTAAAAAAATTGATAAAAACAAAGTTAGTCAATGATAAGCAAGTTAGAAATTAACAAAATAGAAAAGTTAACTGGAAGAGATCTCACCTTAAAATAGCCCATATCTATTGTTTAATAAAAGACAAATGTACATAACCTTGTGGTGGGGCTACGTCTGTTCAACATTCATTTCAGTATTTTGCCAACGATGATCATTAGTACTCTGACAAACATCTCCAAGATAATGAAGTTTAATAATGCAAGGATTTTTTTAATAGCACAAAGTATAGATTGCGTTAAACAAAGTTCAAAAACAACTTCACGAAACGTCTTCTCTTTGTCGTCAAATTTGCCATAAAGAAAATTTTTCGCGTTTCAAAGAGAATCCACCACGTTCTTCTGCTCCAAAGTTTGTTTGATCACTTTCTTTAATATCAGAGTTTCCAACAGTTGCTTGAAATTGCTATTGCCATCTTTATCTTCACTCTCCATTGGTGCAACGAGGTTGTCACTGCCACCTTCAACGAAGAGCGCCATAGCTGCAAGGTGTAAGTGCTCAAACCTCCCCCTCAAAAAGTAAACGCAAGCATAACTGGGTTTAATATTAATTGAAAAATGGACTAAGCATTAAAAATAGCAAAAATGTAATTTTGATTGTAGATTTCCAACTAAAATATGTCTTTCAAGCAATGGATCTTTCATATTAAGTTTACAACATACAATGATGAATAAAAAAGAGAATAATTTACTTAGTATATTACACGTTGTCCTGATAGAGATCTTTCTATCATGTAGATACTCATTATTTATTTATATTTGTATTGATTTCAATAAATCAACAGTTGAGGCAAAAGAAGTGGTTGTGATGAGGACCACGGTTTGGTGACAGCATGGTGGTCATAGATTCTAATGCGCCGGCCGTCTTGTCACATGTACAACTCAAGGAAGTAGGTAGCAGGTTTGCTGGGCCAATTTTCTGCCTCACTAATTACCAAGTCATATGCCGCCATCACCGCTTGACAAATCTAATAAGGTTTGAATCCGGACCGGCGGACGGCCAGAGACAACTGCTTCTCTAGCCAACCAAGTCCATAACTTGACGACTCAAGACAAGCGTTTGACGCTATTATATGTTCGCAAAAGTACGTGGTTACTTTACGGTGATGTTTATTTTATAATTTAATCATTTTTATATGTTTATCTAGTTGTTTTGGAAGACTTATATATTTTGCTTTTGTTTGAATAAAAAATATTAAGGATTTAGAAGTGAATGAGAAAGGTGTGGAAAAAAAAAAGGTTTGGCATCTATAGTAGGGTTAGGATAGAGAGGAGCATGGGCTGATGTGCCCCACCTCCCTACGTTAGATAGTGTCAAAATTAAGAAAGAGAGATTCTATAGTTGTTGGAAGTTAGTGTATGAGTGTTGATGGGAAGAAAAAAAAAATCCTGAAATTTTTATATGAGAAAATTTTCTGTGTATGCATGATTTTGAATTGAAATTTAAATGAGTTGTTCCTTGTGTAATTATCTTATGAAACTGAGTTTGCAAATTTGATTTAGAGTTGTGATGTAAAAGTTATGAGTATTTGAATTTTGGAAACAAAAAGCCAAACTATGAAAAAAGGTTGAGACTTTGACAAGCCATAGCTTATAATCCATATATTATTTTGCAAAAAGATTTATACAGAGTATTCATCTTAATTTTAGCTTTTTAAAAAAAATTTAAACTTAAGATTTGAAGTTTGGAGGAGAAAGTTATGGAGGTGTGAAGGATTGGAGATGGTTGCTCTTTTATTAGAGGAACGCCAAAATTTTGAAGAGCTACAACTTTTGGACAATACGAAATTTTTTTTTCAAATTTTTAGGAGTGATATTTTGTTGTTATAGCTTTTTGAATTGTTTTCAATCATTTCATCTGAAATCTTATTGAAGAAGTTATAGAGGGTAGAAGTTTGGAATTTGGGTGCTCTCTAAAAAATTGAAACCCACACTTTGATTGACTAGAACTTTTGGATAAAATTTTATTTTGAAGTGAAAATTTTAGTAGTTGTAACCAATGGTATCATCTTTCCAAATTAATATCATATTTCTATGGGTAATATATAGAGCAAAAGTTATAGAGGTTCAAAGAAGCAATATTTAGTTTACAAGGAGGTAGAAGAGTCTCTACTTTGAACTTGCATAACTTTTGGACAATAGTTAGATTGAGTTGAAATTAAAAAAAATGTTAGAAAGGTAGAAGAACTTTTCAAATTGCTATTACACTTAGCATTTGGATCTTTGAGCTATCTGTGGCACTAGATAGAAGGTTGCAGTTTTTTAGGACTTGTTATTTATGATTTTCCCTCATGTATTTATTAAAACATGAAGATTTGAAGATCTGAAGATATGAAAATTTTAAGAAGAATATTTTGGGTTTATTTTTTATGTATGTGTGGGATGTGGCTTTGTTATTCCTAACCGGTTTTAGAAACTCGTTTGTCAATTCTTTTCCATTCTATTTTGTAAACCTTATTGCGAGCAGTTTGAGTTAAACCAAATTTAATTCCATTTATTGACGTGGTGACAAAGTGGGATTGATCACCCATATGGTCGAGACTTGCTCTGTTCTCACGATCTAGAGTTTTGGCTAGCAGATCGTAAATTTGATTTTAGGATCCTGTTATATAGACGGTAGCTCGTGTCTGCTGTCTTGATCTACCTGTCCCGTATCCAGTGGGCTTTTATCCTTACTTTGACCCTTATACCCCTAGAGTCAGTCATAAGATAGGCCAACAAAAAACTGAAGATTGAAGATTTGAAGAGTGAAGATCAAAACCAACGACGATTTTAGTCAGCGACGCACAATTGCAGCAAGACACCCTGCGTGTTCCCAAGGCGCGCTCTTCCCAACCCGACAATGTTAAATTAGATTAGAGTAGGAACATAAGTAATCATACTTCGTCATGGGATTCTACGCATCATTTTTATAGTGGATATAAGCATTAAATGCACAAATTTACATCCAAAATTATTAAAAACACCTAATTTTTTTTATTCTACTACAAATACTAAAATTCTTTAACTCTTCAATGTCGGGTTAGTAATCATGGCTTGCCCTATACAGCTACATTGTACCGTCACAATTTTGTAATAAGTGTCCACTTTATAATGCTGTTTCTAGAAGTTACAAAAGTCAACAATGCATGTTGGTTTCATGAAAATTGCAAAAATGGCAATTTGATATCTAACATTGTATTTTTGTATCTTCTTACAATTTGAGTTACTTAAAAATATAAATGCATTTGGTGAATTGTTTTTTTGCTTTTAGCAATGGACCATATGTTTATAATCACTTGGGAAAAAATTCAAATGAAAAAATGAGTTTTTTGGTCTAACAAAATATTTTTGTACTCAGTAAATAACAAACGTTTGCCTTGTTGTTTAGGGATTAAAGGAATTTAACAATATAGACATGTTTGCAAATTTCAAATTACATACAAAAGTTGCCACCTCTTGTATTACTTGAAAAAGATTCTAATTTCTCAAATGCCTATTTTCTTTACAACCATGTTCATTGATGCTCTCATGTGTAGAAAGCAAATTTTCTAAAGATGTTTTATTCTATGAAAGACAAAAATATTATTTTTTTTTAAAAATGTCCTATAATTTGCAAGTATCCTATTACAATTTAATCACAAACAATTGTCTTTAGAAGAGAAAAATGATACTTGCAATGAAAAGATTGTAAAGTAGTGTGCTATAATTGTGTTCACCTCCTAAATGTGTTTGGCTTTAGGAACATCTTACATTTTGTAGGAAATATGTACAAATGTATTTTATGAGTTAGATAGGCTAAGCAACATTTATCTAAACCTTACATGATTATGGACATTCCTTGCCTGAAATTTGTAAAATGATTTTGAAGTAGTGTTAAAAAAAAGAAATTACACAAAAAGGTGATGCAATAAAAATGAAAACATTGCCAAATAACTTTTGTAACTACATTGACTTACACAAATATCACAATAAAAAATTTGAGCTCAAAGTTGCAAAATCAAGCAACACACATGCTTCCAACTCATTTTTGTCAACTTCTCTTAATACTCATCGTAAAATTATTTGCTTGATAATTTTCATTTTGTTGAGACACAATCTCACATTAAAAAAAGAACTCTCATACAAAAACACAAGCAAAAAGTTAGTTTACAAATACAAGAAGCATTAGGGCAACATGAGAAATTAACCATTACCAATTTTTTATGAATGCCATCTTATCAATGAATACTAAAATGAGGATCATCTCAAGTTGTTGATCATATCAATTAGATACAAGAGCTAACTACCTCATCTATAGTCTTTGACTTGTATGAATGCTTAAACATTGATTATTATTATTTTGAAAATGACTAATTTTTTACAACTAATTTTTAAGTTGCATAATCATAATTTCTTACTTTAATTAATTATTAGGCACTTGCCTGCTAAAGCTGCTAGTAGGGTACAATAATCCACAATAGCAGATGCTTATGATTTTAACCCCTAAAGGACCATTGTTTGCAGCAAGGACAAAATAAATTTTTGACTGGCTTGTTCTATGGGAGATTTTGATCAAGTTTGTTGAATTTTGATGTTGGAATTGAGTTTTGCAAGGGCTATGTGGGGATATATATTTTATATGAAATTGGAGTTATGGTTGAAAAATTGTGAGTGTTTCATACATAATCTTTGAACTCTAGATAGGGTGTTTTTCATTGACTTCTCCGGAGGGATTCTAGGGAAGGCATATTAGGCATCTTTGTTGGTCCTCAGGCTTTTGGGTTGGAAATTGGAGCTAGCCGAGCCCAATGGCGCAGCACTCTCTATTTAGGAGAGCGTATGCACCAACAAGCCCTCAATTTCCTAATTGAAAAAAGAAGGGGCCTTATTTCCTCAAGGAATCTCAAAAAAGAGACCTCAAGGAAAAAGAAAAGAGGGCCAATGAAACAAAAGGAAGTCTCCAAAGATTCAAAAAAGTAAAAATTCAATATGGGATGTACAATGAGCAAAAAAAATTGAAGTTTTCAAAAAACCTCTCAAAATTTGAATCCTTGATGCAAAACTGCATTTATTTAAATGTCACATTTGAAATTTTCTTATCAAAATAACTTTAAGGTGTGGAGTAATTTAATCAAGTTGAAGAAGATCTTATAATGTTATAAAATAAGTTTAAAAGTATATAAAAACAAATTATGAATGATTTAGTTATAGATTTTTTATATAATTTATATACTTGTAGGATGAAGGCTAATGAACACGATATTCATTAATTTGGGAAAAACAGGGGTCCCAATTTGTTTTCTTCTCAAACCCAAAAAGTTACTTTAAACCATATTCATAGGTATCAGATTTAGTCTGAACCACTAAGATTTTTTCCCTTGCAAATCCCTCCTCTCAAGTGAGGGCACATGTACAAAAAAAAAAAGCACTGAGCTTGGTTTGAGGTGATCACCTCTAACTTCTGTAAGTCCCAAAATGTACCATTTTTCCCAAATTAACAAATATTGTGTTTAACGAGTTTTATTCCAAATATTATGTTGAAACAATTTTAATTTTATTGTGAGATTGATTATGAGGAATGATATTTAGCAATAATATAATAGAATGGAAAATTATTGCATTATCCTAACATTAAGTGCTTGGCATTTTGCTAAAATGGTAATAGAGATTTTTCAATTAGAAGATATTAGCACATAGCCACACACTTTACGCAAGTTGAACATATATGACAATTAAAATTAGGACTAGGCATTTTGAACCAACCATGTAGAGTCACAAAAACAGTGCACAGAGGTTCCTAAATGGATCACATTTTTTATGTTCAAAAATTGTACTTGTGTATGCACAATTTTAGAATCTTAAGGAAGTGACATGAGCCAGTGTTGTGTGTGCTTATTGGTCATAATTGTGTTCAGATTAGCCTTTCAATAAAATAGAGATACATGTCATACTAAAATAAATGAAAACATGTTCTCAATCATGATTTGAGCATTGGAATATGGAATGGGTGCTTGCATGCTTTAAGGGTCTTATTGGAACATTCTTGGCTTTGTAGTGGTTGCTTTTAGGACTCATGTGCTCCATTTACAAGCCGCCTTTGCATCATGAATGCTATCACCTATGATCAAGAATAACTACCTATGCACCTTTTGCTTTGATAAATTATAGTTAATTCATAATAACTCAAAAAAAAATCTAATGAAATGATCACATAATTTTCTCTTCTTTGGCTTTCTACCAAAAATATTTCCATTTTCCCAAGCTCCTTGATTTCTCCACAAAAGCGCACCTTTCTTAGATGATCCATTCACAAGCCTCCTACTTTACCCTATATCCTTACAACCTACCCCGAAATCTTAGAAAATTTTGGGAAAAAGCTCAAAAGAAGGGAGCTCTCACTTAGTAATTAGTGATTTAGATATGAGGAGTTTGAGGTCTATCACACTACGGTATTTGCACAAGCAGCAAGCTAATCAGAAAGCCACCTGTTTCAAGCACCTTTTACATTTTCCTTCTCCTTTTACTTTTTACCTTTACTCTATTAATAAGAAGCACAAAAAGTGTAAAATTGTATTAAAGCGTAGCATGCTTGAATATGTGTGTTAAATTTATTGATTTACTTCAAATATATTTGAGCCCACAATTTGAGAGCAGCAGATTTGTTTGAAGAGGTATGTATGGTTCTACAATTAGTTCCTTTGCTTATATTATTTTACGTGAAATTGTTCACGTTTTTTTAGTATGAATGTCATATTTGATTAAATTTTGACTATTCACGTTATCCAGGATTTTATTTGTAGATCATATAGAGATCTCTTACTGTTGAGAGACATAAACGTCTCACTATTTTGCATAACTCTCTCATATTTATGTATTAATCTCCCAATCTTTTGTATACATTTCCAACATTATGCATGGATCCCCTTATTTTATGCATACATATTCCATTTTTTGTATAAGCTTCTTGATATTTTATATAGTAATATAGTATATGCAAAGGGAATTGACACATGTACCACCCCTTCTTGACTATTCTACCACACCCTACTATATATGGTTAATATTTTCAATATAAAAATAGGTGTGGACCATGGGAAAACATCATTAATTTGAAAATACAACTTGACATAGAAGGCATAACTTTATTTTTATTTTTCAACTCTTAATCTTGCTCATAGTATCAATTTAAAAAAACACAAATTAAATTAAACATAATTTAGATTTTTTAGTTGATACTATGAGCCAGATCCAAAGTTAAAAAACAAAATTAAAGTTGCAACTTCTATGTCAAGAAGTATTTTCAAATTAGCAATGTTTTTCTTGTGGTTCACACCAATATTAATATTGTAAATATTAACCATATATAGTATGGTGTGGTAGAATAGTCAAGAAGGGGTGGTACATGTCTCAATTCCCATATGCAAAATATCTAATAATCTCTTGATGTTTTGCATACTCCTTTATTCCAAATAAAAACAATCATTACTTTTAGCCTTGAACATTAAAACTACAACAAATTGGAACAAAGAATATTGATCATTATTCTTAATCACTGCATTGCTTGGAATTGGTTATATACATTATAACACTTACAATATTTGATTATGTACTAAACTTATGAACTGCCTATAGGTTCCAATATGGATCAAGACAATATTGAAGGGTCTTCAGTCAATACAAATCTCTCAAGGAGAATTGCTACTGAACCAGCATAGTATGTCAATTTGCAAAAAAAATGCAGTCAACGTGGAGAATCCAACATCAAGTATAAGTATGTAAACAACAAAAAGGAGGACCAACCACAGTATCAATGTCAAAGGAAAACCTTACCTTTTCAATCCTTTTCCAATCCAGACGCATGTTCATGAAAATGGATATACAAAACCACCAAAAGTTGAACCAAAGGAGCTGAAGAGTATGAGGAAAGAGTGTGATAGGTGCAGATTAGTAAAGAATGCACTATATAGAGGCAATAACAACAGTAAGGCTAATCAACCAAGATATGCAAGCAAGCTATGCAAACGTCTATTTTCTCCTTTGAAAAAATCAAAGACTAGAAATGTGCCTACAAGTGAGCATTCACTTCAACCCCAAGAAGCAGAATCTATGCAACAACCAAATTTTTGTAATTGTTTAGCTAATGGAGGTTATCGTCAAGCTCAATTTAGAAGTTACAACCATGATGGTTCATTTGGAAACAAGGAGCTTACAAATGAGTATCAACTTCAACTCTAGGAAGCAGAATCTATGCAACAACTAAATTTTGCCGATGGTTTAGCTAATGGAGGTTATCATCAAGCTCAATTTGGAAGTTACAACCATGATGGTTCATTTGGAAACACGGAGCCTACAAATGAGGATCAACTTCCACTCCAAGAAGCGGAATCTACCCAAAATCCAAGTTTTGCCAATAGTTTATCTAGTGAAGTTTATTAGCAACCTCAATTTGGAAATATCAACCATGATGGGAGATTTAAAAACATGCATGTTCATGGATTTCCAAACCAACTTCAAGATCAACCAAGACAACCAAAGTTGGTTCAATAATCAAATACTCCAAATTCTGACAAATTCCAAATTTATCTCAACGATACAGTTTTCAACCTTATATTCAAAGTAGTGGAAATGTTAATTGTATTCCTCTACAAGCTTGCATGATAATCATGCCACGAGGCAACAATATGCAAAAGTAACTTACCAATGCCATGTAGTATCAATTTATTTGGATCTATCATGAAAAGTTGTGAACATAGATTTTCTATGAAGTTTTTTGTTTAGACTTCCCAATCTAGAAACATGTACAATCACATGCAAAGTAATGGCCAATTTTTGTTTTTAAATGAAATATCTTGCTAAAAGCACCCTTAAAGTATTAACCCCTAAACGTCTAGGGGGCATAGTAGATATGTTGTCATATACTTGGCATTTGCTACCAACAAGAAATTTTAACTTGGGATCTCAAATAGCTCACTAGAATTGCATTTATCTGTATTCCAACTTCTTTGTTGATCTCAAATATAGTAGAGATATGAATTTATTCCAAATACAAGAAAAACACCCCGTATTGTACCGGTGGCAAAAGGCCTTTCGGACGTTTAAGGGTTAAAAGAATAAGAGATCCTCTCACTTTGAGACCCTTGTTTATGTATTTAAAAATTGACAAACAGCCCAACAAAGGTTAATATGATAATTCAACATATTCCTAAAATCTAACCAATAGAAGCACCATTTTTATTTACTACATCACAATTCCTTTGTGGCACATTGATATGTATGGTGGAATCTTTTCAACTATTGGTCAATCAATTTCTAAACAAAGCAATTCAGGAAAAGTTCCTCCAATTCTCGGAATTAAAACCTTGTCAAGTCTTATTTTTTAAATATGAATATGTTACAAATACTTGTCTTGTACTCCTAGCGTAAAGTAAAGGCCTCGGGGTCATTTCTGAGAAATGAATCAACAACTAGAGACCTAATAAAAACAATAATAGTAAAATTGAAGTAAAATAATCATGACATGTAACTATCATCAAAATAGTTCTGTTAATTTATAGTGCAAAACAGACGAGCTTATCTATTTAAAACCGAAGGGCAGTATTAGATGTAGGTAAAATAAAATTAGAGTGTTTAGCACTGAAAGACGTAAAAAAATATGTACAGATTTTAAGTAAGCTTACGTGCTACTTTGAAATGACCTTATAATATGAGTATACAAATGTAGTGAATAAACCCATTCATAAAAGACCATGGTTTCATCCATGTAAGCATTTTTTAAATATACTTTTTCATGTGTTTGCAATGAGATTATCGATGGCATTGATTAAAAAAAAACCCATGCTGTTGTAGGTTATTTCTGGATTCTGCAATTCACTCACAGTTTTGATAACTTATAGAGTAGGATAACTCAGAAATTAGTACATATATTTAACCCTAAAGCGCTGGGTCATCGTGGGTACACGGTACGGCCCCTTGTGTATGAGCGGGGGCAAAAATCGTTTCCGTGGTCCTTTACAGGTTAAAAGAATGATGTAGTAAATCTAAATTGCAAATAGAAAACTGAAGTTGCATGATAGCACTCATTGCAAAATGTTGAACATTAGAACATGGAAACCTACTCTCAAACTAGAAAACCCACAATTGGAATTTTGACCTCTTATGGCTTCTACTTCATACAATATTCAAATGCCAAGATTAACAACTCACTGCAAAATGTTGAAGATTAGAACATAGGAATCTCATTTCAATTTGGAAAACCCACCATTGGAATTTCAACCTCATATAGCTTTTACTTCATACAACATTCAAATGCCAAAATAAAAACTGATTACAAAAATGTTAAACACCAAAGTATGGAAATCTCATCTCAAACTAGAAACCCCACAATTGGAACTTTGACCTTTTATAACTTTTTTTCTGTACAACATTCAAATGCCTTAGTTAAGAGCCACAAATCACCTATGTGTGGCTAATTAATTAAACCTCGTCGACTCCTAATCATACCTGTTACAAAAAAATGAAAATAATTGTTTGGTAATAGATCATTCTACCTTAGGTTGCAATACCTTTCAAAATTGGTGGTGGCGGTGATGACCTTCGCCTTGGCCATTTTGAATGCAGGCAAGCAGCAGGTACATGCCACAAATCTACCCCACTTGTAGAGTTTACCCCACCTGTTGAGTTTACTGCAAACGAGCGAGACTTGGCCTCTTCCCAAACCCTTAATGCCTTTTTCAAATCAAGCACTTTGTTGTCCAAACTAGTGCAACAATTGGCATGCATTGTGACAACTCTCGACATGTTCTTGCTTTTCTGCAAAATCAAAACAAAACAAAATTCCCCAAAACCATTTTAGATTCTATTCAGGCAAAATTTCAACATGTTTTCTTGCTACTACAAACACCACAATTAGTAATTTTGAAGGAATGTCATGTTCATTTGGTCCTTTTGAAGGCATGATACTGGTTTTGTATTTAAATAATTTGCCTACACTTGCATAAACTCCACGTAAGTACCTCTTCCATATAAAATAGATTACATTTTCATGAACACTCCAAACTTCACTTTTGACCCTTTTCACACGCTATGCAACATTTTCATGCGTACTCCACAGTTTACTTAAAGATCCTTTCATATGGCCTATAGTGCATGACACTTATAACCAACAACTCTCATTGGTCAATTTACTGCTTTTTCAAAAAAAATAAAGCTACCAAAAATCCAAAATCAGCAAGGTGAAGCCTAAATTCTATTCTTCTTATTGGTGAAATTGTTTTTAAACTAATAGATATATGTGTTGTGCTTTAGTGATTCTTATTTCAGCAATTTAATTGGTTATAAGTGTCATACACTGTATGAGATTTTTGTGAAATTCACCATATTAGGTAAATTGGGAAAAACAATACATTTTGGGACTTTCACTATTTCTTTCATTATGTACAATTTAGTATATTACAAAAAAAACAAAAGTCCACTTTCTTGTACAATAGTGAAGTCTCAATGATTGCCTCCAAGAATTTCAAATAATTACAACTTTAAGTTATAGCTTCACCTACATTTATTGTATGTAAGATTAAGGTGGAGTACAAAATGGTCCCTCCGTTTTTCCCAATTTACCCTAATATGGTGTTGAATACTCTGGTGACACTCAAAAAAGTGAAGAAACTCCATCTAGTTCAATCAACCAATCAAACAACCAATCCATTTCAATTAACCCCTAAAGGATGTTATTGTATTGTATATGCTCTCTTGTGTTGTATACGGATGGGATATTTGGGTAGCACATGAATCCCATTGGAGTTATAAATTCAAGCCAAGTCATAAACATACTAATGGACAACTAAGATTTTTTGGGGAATTTTTGGCATTTATCATGAAGTCATTTCTTCAAGTCCTCGTATGAATACAGCCAACACTTTTGGTAGGCAACATCTTTTAGGGGTTTATCAAACAAGCAACCCATTCAATTCAAATCAAACAAATAAAAAACAAGCAAAACATATAAACAACCATACAAACACACAAACAATCCAAAACTGACAAATAGACAAACAAACAAACCAGTGTTTTTTTTGGCAATTTGGAGCAAAAAAGCACCAATTTTTTTGACTGGCACCAAGCCTATAGAAAAAAAAAAAAAACATGATTATTTAGATGAAATCGCCAAAAAGCTTCAAATTTAAAAAAAAAACTTGAATGAAATTATCAAATTGTGAATGAAAACCAAATTATAGACATGTATTATGTGCTAATATGATATTTACTATCCAATATGTGGATGACTGCTGAAATTTGGAGCACCACTATAACATTTTAAATCGCCACTTTGGTACTTTTTAAAAAATGAAAAAAAAGAAAAACCCTGAAACAAACTTGAGAAATGAGAGAGTACCTCGCAGAAGCCGGAGAAGCGTTCAGTGGGCAGGAAGCGGATCTGGACCTTGGAAGGGGCGAAGGCATTGGAGCGCAGCATGCGGCTGAGCATCGTCTGCTCGTCCACGTGGGGAGCCTCGTCGCCAGCGTGGCACCAGTGCTGGTACATGG
This sequence comes from Ulota crispa, assembly GCA_963920765.1. NCBI lineage: Eukaryota > Viridiplantae > Streptophyta > Bryopsida > Orthotrichales > Orthotrichaceae > Ulota > Ulota crispa. The sequence goes on along the minus strand of OY987249.1, from coordinate 1,932,827 downwards.
CGATGGTGCGGTTGTTGGAGCGCGCGTACTGGAACCCACAGTTGGGCTTGGGCCTCGACCGCCTGCTTGTTGGGTTCTTGTCAAGGGAGATTTGAAAGTCGGCCTTCTCTACAAAATGCTCAAATGGGTTTCGAAACCACAAAATGTCCGCATCCTGTCACCAACAAACCCCCCAAAAACACAACAAAAAACTTTAAAAACCGTGGAATTTCAAAAAACACACACAAATATATCAGGTCACTCAATGCTAAAAACCCCTGAGACGGGGAGAAACGCCGGATCGTCCAGAGATAGTCACGAGTTTGATTGTAGTTTACAAGATACATGGGAGGTTTTGTATGTCTAATGAATTGTTGATCCTGTGGATTTAGCAAATAGTGGCTTACTAGTAACCCACTGATTTTTAAAAGTTGTTTCTAAAGATATCCTAGTGTCATCGTCATGGGGACAATTCACTCAATGACAATCACCTTGACTTTGTAACAACAAAGTAAGATGCTTTATCCCTTAACCCTTCAATGCCCCATTGGCATAGTTGATATGTTGACAATTTGACATTTGCTACCAGCACAAAGTTTTAATTTGGAATCTCAAATAGCTCACTAGAATTGTATTGATTTATATATTTCAACTTATTTTGTTGATGTCAAATTGGTAATAAAAGGTGTGGATTTGTTCCAAATATAAGAAAAATACCTTGTACTATGTTGGTCACAAATGATCTTTCAGATATTTAAGGGTTAAGGTAGAAGCACCCCTCACCGTTAGTGTCCCCATCCCCAATACCTACTTGTGTTAGTGATGTTAATGACTAACAATTACAAAAAAATCGGTTATGGGTGACAAAGTGATGGTTATGGGTGATTGGCATGACACTCTTTAGTGCCCCATTTCACTATTTAATAACTCCTCAAGTTAGTATTATGAGCATATGAACACACTAAAGACATCTCCTACACACAACTATACATTTTCAACCATTTAAGACTTTGAAAAATCTTTGTGAACAAATGCTTGCAATTGGAACTTTCAAATTGATGCAATATTTTTTATTTCATCTTCCTACCTTAACCCCTAAAGGACCAAGCCCTTTCTTTTGCAAAAATCACTGAAAATTGCCACTTCTAGGGGATGAGTAAGAAGGTAGATTTTTTTCTATTTTTTTGGAAATCCAACCTCAGGATCTTGCCTTAGACTCGAAGAGGTACTTGTGGGAAAAAATCAGCTCATTCTAGATGTAGAGGAGTGAGATATTGACATCTAAAGTGCAAAAAAAAGATTTTTTCCCTATTGCCCAAAAATTTCAGAAGTCTTTGACTGCTCCTATGTCAAAAAAATTGCTCTACGCATAGTTGAGGTTTATTTTTTCCATGTAGAAGACCAAGTTAGGTAAGTGTGGGAAAATTTTCAAATCAATTGGAGCTATACAACACATGGGAAAAATCAGTAAGTAAAAAGAAGTAGAGAAGGGGTCAAAACACTAAATTGTTAAGAATTTAATTATTGAAATGAAGAATGCAAATCCCAATGGTTATAATGTTGCAATAAACAATCTACTTCTTTTGGTTTAATTTTTTTTTTCCAAAATAATGAAAATTGAGTAAAATAAAGGACTTCAAAGTTTATTTTAGAGTAGAGAATCCATAACTGCCCGCAAACAAAAACTCCTCACAACTTTAATCTCATTGATTGAAATTGAATGATTCAAAGCTTCTCATGTATAATAAAATCTAAAGAACCAATTCCAAAGTTTTATTTTAAAAATATGCAATTTTCAAAGAAGTTATTGGGCTGCCCAAACAGGCAATCCTCCCCAAATTTGCATAAATTCATGCATAACTTCTTTGTCAAAAGTTGGAATGAAGAAAAATTTAGATGCCCACTTAGATCTTTGAATTCCCCACCTTCAATAAAAATTTCAAAAAATCACACAAAGTAGTTTAGCCATAGGTACATGCCCAAAATCCCATTTGTCTGCCAAACAAACAATGGTCCTTTAAGGGTTAACACTATATTTTTCAAAGTTCATCAACTGCCCCTAAACCCTTAGATTCAAGCTTATGGGTGCTCCTATCTTAAAAGTAAAAAAACTAGTCATCTTTGAAAAGGAATGTTCAATAGTAGAGTTATTGAAGCTAGGGTGACCAAATTTGGAAGATCTACAACCTGACGCTTATTAAGCGTTCGGAAGGTGTTCAAAATGTTGTTCTTGGACTTCATTTGAGTTTACAAATTAAAAGGGATTTGTTATCTTTGTAGGATTGAAAAAAAGTCAAACCTAAACATAACTATGTTTATTAAAGATATTTGCTTGGAAAATAAATCACCCTACCTTACTAAGTAAAGCATTTTGACCTTTTTCTTATAAAGAATGACTTGAACAAGATCAAGTATTTTACAATTGTCAAAGCCTTTTAATTGCAGGCAAACAAAGAGATCAACAAGTTACACTTAAATGAGCAGCACTGGCTTCACCTAAGATGTCACATTTATGTAGATTGAATAGTAATTTGAAATGCAGGTATCAACTTTCGTACATGCAACCAAACGCTATTTGTTTGTTTGTTTGAAGTGAGTTGTATGATTGTTGCATAACATCATTTTGATAAAAGTATCACTAATAACTGTTATGCCCATAAATTAGGTTGCAATCCTCAGTAGAAAAAAAAGGTTAAATAATTTTTTTGGATATATAGCTATAAAATTTTCATTTCAATCAGGATTAGAGAAAATTACAAAAAGTAAAAGTTTGTAAGTACATACCCCAATGATTGCACCATACTCAAACCTCTCCCTCATTACATACGTTGTAACTACACATTTTCCATACATCATGGAAATTTATCACAATGTTTACACGTCTAGTTGACTACTTCCAGGTATTCGAGTTGTCAAATATTAAGAGTGCATTCGTTTGTCCCCAAAAGCATTGTCATAACCACTGCATGAGAGTAATTTGCTACAATCTCACAGAAATTATAGCCCATAGCGCCGCTGAATTTAGCATTAACTGTGCAAACGGTGGCTCTGGAGGCGGAAATAAGTGCACTAAAAAAGCTGCAGACCTGACCTCCTTTACCCGGGGCACATTCAATGGTCATTAAAATTCTATGAAAGTCACGACAGTTTGAAATCTCGGTATTCTAGAAAGTTAGTCCACTTGAAAGTCTCTGACAACATACTTCCAAACAATCCCTACAATAAAACCTCTTCCTTTGAGCCAAAACTCAAAACCCTAAACCCTTAAAGCAAGTACGTACCCAAGAGCGTGACCAAATCAAATGAAATTATGAATAAATGCTAATTGGAAGATGTTCAATCGATACTCATTCCAAAATGTTCAATTGATCAAGAACATCAAAAAATTAGGACAAAGATATTGAAAATCTACCAATCTTAACGTCAACCTTGCATGACTTTAGCGTCCAATATTTCAAAAGCCATTCTAAAACTCCATCTTAACCCTTTAAAGACCACACACTTCCCAAAATCCACTAGAAACCTAGGCAATAAGATTAGATGTGCATTTGAAACAAATATGGACCCAATTTGAATAATTCAACCGTACAAATGTGAAGGGCACCTTGTTTGTTGCAATGTATCAAAATTTCAGCTAGATTTGCAGTTGGAGGTGAAATATTATAATGATTGAGTGAGCCGCATATGGAAAATCTCTAATTTTTCATGCTTGTGTGGTTTTGAATGTTAGCACTTCATGTAAGCTTTGATTGAGAAGAGCCTTACATTTCTAAAAAGTAGGATTTCCCACCTTTCCAACAAGACTAGTTACTCAAAATAGACAAAAATAACAATCATAAGGTGTAGCTAAGTGGACAAAAAGGGTCAAAAATCCCATTTTCTTTGCTACCCTAAAACAATTCTACAAGAAATTTGATAATTGTTAGGAAAAATCCAATCGGTGAAAGCAATCAAGAATTGGCCGTAAATGTAGGATGAACTTTTTGTAAATAAATTGATTGCATCATTTCAATGGATTCTCAAATAGTATAATTGTACAACTACCATATAGAAAAACAATACAAGCATATTATTCCTTGACCAATTTGAAGTTTTTTAAGTTTGCACAATTGAAATACAATATTCTTCTTGGATGTTTGATGTATTGTGTTGTTGCTTTGATCCATCTTTGACCAAATATGGATATGTACTTTGAGGTCGTGATGTATAAACACCATTATTTATCAACTCCCATATCTGATTCTATTGTCGTTTTTTGGGTTTGGATGCAAAATTCTTGTGATCATAAACGTTCTTCAAAATCATTTTCCAAATTGTTGAGCGATTGTACCAAAAACTACTCTAAAGGGTTAATCCCAGCAGTTTCATAGTTTGGAAACGTGACAAATATGCAACAACCAACGATTGTGTGCCAAGTGTACAAGATCAATGCTTAGGCCATAACAATAAGGTTTCAGTATGATTCCATGGACCAGTGAATTCAGACTGTGGTTTTCAAAGCTAAGGTGAGAGCAACCATACCGATAATTTAAGCGATTATGCAACAAACTACAAAGAGTTTGAGTTTGAGACAACAAATACTTTTCTGTGTGTAGGGAGGTAAGGAATATTGGGATTGCAAATTTTTCATAATTTTATTTGCAAAATTGAAATTACAGAAAATTTTGGAAGTCAGAAAGTGTTTTGGACCCATTGTCAACTTCTAAATTCATGTAATTTTGACAATAGCCAAACTACTTTAATTTCCACTCATTATTTCCTACTTCACTTTGGGACACGTGGTATGACTTGAGTGGTCCCAACCTTGAAAAGAACAAAAGAACGCATCTCAAATCATCTATCCATGGTGAGATTGGAACTAGCTCACCCTATTGGTTAGATATGGGGCATTGTTAGCTATAGGTGCCTCCACCTTAGTACATGTTTTGAATTTTCAAGTTCATTACAATACTATGCACATATTTATACAACTCTAGGGCTCATTTGGACTGGGAAGTGGACAAGATTTAGGAATGTCTCATTGGCCAATGGGAGGGTTATGTCTAGTGGAACTTTCACAAGGAAGCAGACAACCATTAGGTGTTGACGCCATGTCATCACTCACTCTTGCCAAAATAAAAAAGGAGTTCACTTCTAGTGAACAAAATTTAAGTTCACCTCCCAAATCTTGTCCATTAGACAAAACACTCCCTCTCTTGCTATTTCAATTCTTAACAAGTGGGAATAGAACTATAACTCCAGCATACATCCCATCCCTAGTACAAAACCTTCCATCGGAGAAACAAAATCAATGATGACATGACAATTTCCCACTGAATGAATACGAACAAAACACTAGATATAGCGTTTTGTGTCGACGTCCACTTCAAATCTGAACTATTGTAACACAATTCTTTTCATTCGGCAGACTCTAGATATCGCTGATTCCTGGGATAATAAATGGAGGCTGGCCCAAAGTTTTCAGTTTTTTTTTGCGAAACTGGCGACAAATCGCCAGATAAAAAATGCGCTGGTCTAAACCGGCCCTTGATTTGTAATTTAAATGATGTTGTTATAATTTTACTGAAATTAATTTAAGTCACATGCAAGAAGAACCAGGGGTGAAGGATTTCGGGGGATCGAGGCACTTACGGTGAAGACGAAGCCGTAGCCGAGCTCCAGCACGGTACGCAGCAAGCTCATCCTGCGCCACATCATCTTCAGAAAATCCTTGCTCATGAACTTCTTGCTGCCGCTGAAATCTACGCCGGGCGTGCGCAGCATGAAGCAGTGCCGGTGCTGCAGCTCCCGGCACCGCTGCATCGACACCTCGTCCAGCGCCACCACCACCACGTGCTCCAGCAACCCCTCCGTCTCCTCGCCCTTCCGAAAACTCTCCAGAAACACGTCGATCATCGTCCCGGGCCTCGCCCACGCCTCATTCAGCGTCGTGATGATCACCGTCTTGTCCTTCGTCGCTGCCCCTCGCAGTATCGCTTCCAGCTCCGCCACCTCCGAGCTCGCATCGTCTCTCACCGCATCCGAGCTCGCATCATCTTTCACCGCATCCAAGCTTGTTGTTGCCAGGCTTGTGTCTCTCGCCGCATCCGAGCTCGCATCATCTTTCACCGCATCCAAGCTTGTTGTTGCCAAGCTTGTCTCTCTCGCCGCATCCGAGCTTGGTACCAGGCTTGTCTCGCTTGCTGCATCCGAGCTTGTTGTTGCCAGGCTTGTCTCGTTCAGACTGAGCTCGGGTGACAAACTCTAACAAACGCAAACACAATCGAAAACGCAACGTGATAATCAGACACAAGCTCTACAGCAAATCTGCACAGCGTATCCTGAAGTACTAGTAGTCTAATTCCACTGCGAAATTTTACAACGCAGAAGATGTTCAAAATTTCAGTGCACTGGAAGCAACTATCTCGTAAGCTCCACGCCAAATCTGCATAGCGTTTCCTGAAGATCTAGTACTCTAATTCCGCTCGGTAAATTTACAAAGCAGGAGACATTCAAAATTTTCAGTGCACTGGAAGCAACTATCTCGATCATAAGCTGGGTTGCAACGAAAAGCGAGGAACAGACATGAAAATTTGCAGTAAGGAGAGTTCTACAGAAGAGAATTGACAGGGGGATTCAGAACTTGGCCATTACCAACGGCGACTCTGCAACAAGATCGTTGAGATTGTTGGGATTTTCGCGATTGTTGCTGCGACTGATCAGGCAAGCAATTCCGCACGATGTGGATGGGTTGTAATAGAAGAAGAGACACGGCAGAACGAGGAGGGTAACTGTTACTAGCACCACCGAAACCGGCGTCCTCACTCGAGGTTTCATTGTTCCCTGCAGCAAAAACCTTGCCACAAAAATCCCTCACAAACCCCTCAACACGAATCAATCCACACTTCGCTCGCCGTCAGCTCTACAGCAGCTCGGAGACGCACACACGCGTGCTCGCTCACATCTCGTTTGTTGTCGTCGCAACAACAAGCGGCGGAGGTGTGCACGATCTTGCAAACGATGGAATTTTAGAGGCGCTCAGGGGCTGTAGAAGTGCTTCGAGGTGCACATGGAATTTTTTTTGCTGGGTTTGCTTGGAGAGTCATTGATACTCCATGGCTGTGCTACTATACGGTATATGGCTGTAGTAAGTTACTACTTTGTTGTCCCGGCAAGATTCGCTAGTGTACTAGTGGCTTCTAAAAGCGATTCGGGAAAAAGCTGGAAAAAGCTGTGTTGTTGTAAGCTTAAACGACGGAAGTGGTTTGCCAGCTGTCCTCAGCAAGTACTACACTAGACTAGATTACCAGGCACGCCAGGATCCAAATTTTGATTCTCGTGCTAGCTTGATACTAAACACTGTAACCATATTGTAGATTTTGTTTTCTTGACTAATGACCCATGAAAGTCAAAGCATGAAAGTCAAAGCATGAAAGTCAAAGATGTCTAGTATCGACAGGTTGGTTGGCAGCAAGGTCCGGGAAGAACCGACCGCTAGTTCAATGTTAGCCGATTGAAATGAGATAAAACCGTTTGCATTATATAAACTTTGGCTAAAAATCGATCAAACTTTTTTTTAAAGTTACTTATAGTATGAAATAGAGAAAATAATTGAAAGATCTACTTGACAAATCAACCAGTTGAATACAAAAATTGAAGGAATTATACCGAAAAATCTCAAATATTTCTCGGACCCTGGTTAGCAGTGGCTACACTTTTCCTCATGGACTCAGGCGGAAGCACCCATAGCCAACAATGCCCCCATAAGGGAGACATACCCATTCCCGACCATTGAACCTAATGTCGCTCAAATGAACATACGGCGTACATTTGAGCGACATTAGGTTCAATGGTCAGGAATGGATATGTCTACCTTACCCAAAACTAATAGGTGTTATTTCTAACCTAAGCAAGGATATGTGCTTTGGAATGCACTCTTTTGTCTTTCAAGGTCAGGACCACTTTGGTCATGCCATGTGTCCCAAAGTGAAAGTTATGTCAATCCTAATGGACTAAGAGCATCTCCACCAGTGACTCCAACACGCTTAAAGTAGATGAAGAGTGCTAGGCCTCTCAAAACCCTCTCTTGACAGTGTATCCTAAGGTAGACAAACCTATTTTTGAGAGGCACTCAATTCCACACCCTAGGTTTGAGGGTTTCAAAGTACACTCATGAACCCAAAGTGGAGTAGTGAACGTTGCTTGCACAAGCAAATTTTGCCACATGCCAGTTACTAAGTTGCTTGGGATTCAAACTGTCAAGTGCCATATAGGAACACATCCAAGCAATTTCAAGGTTAGTCTAGAGTTGCTTTTAGAGACCCAATGAGCTGCAACTTTGCCCTTTAATATAAAATATTCTACAATGCTTTTTTCCACAAAAATGATGTTCCATGATAGCCTATTGAAAGGGCTAACCCTAATGATTTTTTTCCTAAATTTTCTAAGACCTTGATGTACCCCAAAACCTTAAACGGTTGGGTATGGGTCTGTCTACCTTAGCTGCTCTTTAAAAAAATTGTGAATAACCGTGCACACATGGATGCAGTCCAAGCCAGGGTCCGGGAAATATTTGAGATTTTTCGATAAATTTCCTTCAACTCTTGTATTGAACTAGTTTATCAAGGAGCTCTATTGGTTATTTTCTCTATTTCATACTATAAGTAATTTTTTTAAAGAATTTTAACCGATTTTTAGTTGAAGTTTATAAATTGCAAACGACTTTTTCTCATTGTGATTGGCTAGCATTGAACTAGCAGTCGGTTCTTCCCGGACCTTGGTCCAAGCCTCTTTTTCCTTCCAAAACTTATGTGCATCCTAGGGTTGCGTGTCACTCGACCAATAACACCCAGAATTTAAACTTCCCGGGTGTCAGCTGCCCTTTCTTAAAGCCACCGGTTTAATGAGACGCTGTCGAACAGGATTTGATACAAAAATGAGGGTTTCTCCAATAGCCATGCACTGTCGTGGGCTCCCTATATATAGCATTTTCGATGGCTCACATTACTGCACAGACGTCGATGTGGGGCCAGGATGAAAAAGCTTTAATTTTCAGCCCGCCAGACAATGGAAGAGTTTATGTTTTTACCATCCGGGAATAGAATTTGGGAATAGAATTCAGGAATTTTGAATTCACATTTGGATTCAAGGACTTTGTTTTAGGGTTAATTCAGACTAGGAAGTGGATAAGATTTAGGAACGTCTCATTGGTCAATGGAGCTTTTATAATGGAGCAGATGGCCAATAGGTGCAAATGCATGTCATCACCCACTCTTACCAAAATTGAAAAGAAGTTCATTTGTAGTGTACAAGATTGGGGTCACCTCCCAAGGTGACCTTCAATCTTGTTCATTAGACAAAATACTCTCTCTCACTTCATGTGAAGTAAAGACAAAATCATGTCAAGTGGGAGCAAATCTATAATTTCACTAGACGTCCAACCTCTAATATGAAACCTTCTACCAAATGGACAAAATCAATGATGACATGGTAGTTTCCCACCAAATGAAGGTGGACAAAACATTGGACAAAGCATTTTGCCCACTGTCCACTTCAAGTATAAACCAGCCCTTAATCTAGAACCAAGGAGGAAGCCACTATTGATAGGTTGGGATCAGATGGCATGCCATATGGTGGGACTAGAATGGCAACACCCCATTGTATTTCTAAACAAGGGTTAGAGTAATCATTCAATCTCCCCTTATTTTGGTGTTGTTCAATGGTATCCTACTCCCAAGGTCTTATACTAAACTAAGGTCTATGAATCTAAATCTAGATTTAAATTTCCCATATTCAATCTCGTAATGATAAATATCTAAGCCCTCAAATTTTCTAGGTCAATGAAAAAGTTGAAGTTTTATACTTTAGCCGCATATAATGGCATGCCATATAACCTCAGCCCTCACGATATGAAACAAGTTATTACTTTTACATTTTTTTGTAATACACCAAATATTTTATTTACAATGCCTTGACAATTAGGTTGCTTAGCCCTAACAAGTTACCCCATGACTCATCACTTGACAACTTGGAGGCACATGCAACTCTTTATATGCTTGAATTTCACATGATTTACGACTTGGACACGGCTAAAAAAATTTATAATTTAGATGTTTTTATCAAGCCCTTTAAAAAAATTATGGCAGCAAGTTTTGATGGAAATCACTATAGCAGCCGTAAATATATATGTGGCTTAAAATGCCCAAAAATTAGTGTAGGGCAACCCAAACGCAATATGCGGCGTAAATTTTGAACTCTTCTACTCTGGTCCCTACATCCACGTATGTCCAGTAAACCGAGTCATTTTAGATGGCAATCCACGCGCCATACCTATAGTGGACCCCATCAATGAAGCCAAATTTAGCTTCACTTTCTAACAGAACGTTGCTAAACGTACTACAGTAACCACACATTCATATTTAGTGTTCTTTTGGTTCATATTTCTATTTTTTAAATTAAAACTTCAACTACAACTTTCTATACTTTTATAGATTTTTGGATTCTTTCAGATTTAGCCATATTAGAGAATACTGTTGACGCATGTTTTCCGGATCAGAATGCTATTTCCCTTCCCAAGAAGCACGTCTGAAAAGGATTGTTCGTTTGTCCGAGTGTCTGAATGGGTGGCAGCAGGCCAGGAGCTGTTCAAATTTTGAAACGTGGTTTTTGTAATATAAAGTGACGTTCCCCAAGTGGCTTTCCAAAACGTGCCAGTACATGGAAACTTCGGGGCGGTGTTTACTATACCTGCTCACGTTGCCAAATCTCATTGGTGGAGAGGTTGGGAAATTGATGTCTAACGGTGTGTTCACACTTGGTGTTGGAAGGGATATTAGCAATATGAATGTATTTTAAAGGTATGTCCAAATGCATTTAATTCTGTTTCTCTAAGGTAGGTACACCCAATGGCGTGGGTGTACCCAATTGTCACTAAAATGTTAGGCATGTAGTCATTTCTGACAAAAGATGTAAGTCGTGTAAAGATGACTTACCTTTTGAAACTCAGAAGGTAAGTCATTTTTAAATAGCTTACACCTTTTGTCAAAAATGACTGCATGCTTGACATTTCAGTGGCATTGGGTACACCCACGCCATTGGGTGTACCTACCATACTACCACTCTCAACATCAAGTGTGAACATACCCTTGGAGCATCTGCACCTTTATTCGCAAAACATACAGTATATGGAATACATATTGATGTGTTTGCTCAGCTTAGCATGCCTCATTGCAAATGTACTAGTGTTGTATGCAAGCTAGGGCGTATTCAATTGTAACACAAAATGGGAACTTGAAGGGTTTGGATAATCATTAGTGGGCCCAATTCCAAAATAATCCAAGCTTATTGGTTGGTCGGCAATAGATGCTCGCAATTGAAGCTTGGCATATGTCCTTTGTGATACGCCCTTTGTTCTTGCTTGAGGGGCAAAGGTGGGGTATTTGAGACTTGCAGTTGTGGATAAAACCTCGACACCTACTTTTGACAATTCCAAATTGTATGCAAGGGTGCAAATGCTCTCAAGGCATCATCAACCCGGAAATGAGGTTTTGGACTAGGAATTGGCCTCTTTTGCACCGCTCTTGCCCAAAAAAATCCAATTATATTCATTAGCCAAATCTTTCCATTCCCATCGCAAATCCAAACATTGGAGAAAGTTGTGTGCAACCTCTTGCAAGATGTTGCAAAGAAACTATGAGCTACTGCAAGTAACATGACAATCAAGCGCACAATACAAGAGAAGATTGAGGACATTGGGAAACAAGCAATTTTGCAATGGAAGGACGTCATTTTGACGCAAGCCCTATCATGGTTATGTGTTGCCATGGTTGCATTGGAGTGTTAAAAGTACCTCATTCTTCCACATAGCTAGCCACCACCAACAAAAATGAAGTTATAGTTTCATCTACCATCTTGGGTTGATGGTGCTCTTAACCCCTAAGCGCTCAATTGTCTATTTTTTGGTCGCTACCCCATTTTTTGCGGGCTGCCCAAGACCCCAAAAAAAAACTTTTTTTTGAAATAGAAAATCAAGTGCACTTTTCAACCCAACTTTAATCAAATCAATCCAAGTTAACTCCATCAAGGAGAATTTTTCATAGACAAACACTTCAATATTTGCTAGTGTTGTAAAATTTACTATTTTGGGAAACTAATTATGTTCTCTCATTTGAAAAGATTGCATTTTTGAAGTTCACAATAGGATGTTTGTTTTTAACCAATCATACCAAAATTTAAAATCTATACATAATATTTGTAATTTTGGTGAATATTAAATGGTAAATGCTTCTAAATTCATTAAATAAGGACCCAAAACTTTTTCTAAATGTCTGACTATATGAATAATTAGTAAATATCATGATCCTTATTTTCTCTTTTGAAGCAAACTTCATCAAAAGTACATAAGTATTATTTTGTAATACATTCTATGTTTTGCCCTTATCCCATTGGGCGTTTAGGGGTTAAGGCACCACCAATCAAGCACTCTAGATGGCTCACTAATTTATTTATTTTTTATCTAGTGTTATATTAGAATTTGCGGTTAGTGTAATTTGAAGCGTATAAACAAAAATCTAAAAAAAACATAATAATACTTGAGTTAGAACAATGGACAATCAAAATAGAGCCTATTGAAAACATGCTAAAAGACAAATAAGGCTGAAAATTATGTTTGAGAAAGAAAATCCATGGTAGTGGCACAACAAAGTTTCAAATTTGGTATGTTGTTAATTATCATAGATTTTTATCTTAGGCATGATTTGCTGCCTTGTTTGATTTTAGCATTAGCAAAATTTTGAGCCCTCCAGAGGGCCTTTACAAAACCATGCCCGCTACATAATGGAGGTAAAAAAAACAGTAAAAGAATAACAATAATAATATTTAAACCGTCGTGTCATATGATCTGACTGCCTTGCAGATGTCATATCTGACTGTCAAAAATGGCAACTTTTTCTCTATATGCATATCTCAACCCCTAAAGGATTGAGCCATTTTTTCAGTGAAAAACACTTAAAACTGCCGCTTTTGGGGGGTTAGTAAGAAGGTAATTTTTTTTGAAAATTTGGGAAATTCAACTATAGGATCTTGCCCTAGACTGGATTAGGTACTTGTGGAAAAAAAATCAGGTCATTCCATACAGACATGAGTGAGATATTTACATCTAAAGTGAAAATTAAAGTTTTTTTTCATGTTGTTCCAAAATTTTAGAAGCCTTTGACCATTCTTACATGAAAATAATTGCTCTAGACAACTTTGCGCTTTATTTTTCCCATGTAGGAGATCAAGTTAGGTAAGTGTGGGAGAATTTTCAAATCAATTGGAACTACACAACACATGGGAAAAATCAGTAAGTAAAAAGAAGTAGAGAATGAGTCAAAACACTAAATTGTTAAGGATTTTATTATTAAAATGAAAATTGCAAATCCTAATGGTCAAAATGTTGTGATAAACAATTTACTTCCTTTGTTTTACTTTTTTTTTTCCAAAATAATGAAAATTGAGTAAAATAAAAGACTTCAAAGTTTATTTTAGAGTAGAGAATCCATAATTGTTCGCAAACAAAAACTCCTCACAACTTTAATCTCATTGATTGAAATTGAATGATTCAAAGCTTCTCATGTATAATAAAATCTAAAAAACCAACTTCAAAGTTTTCTTTTAAAAGAAGTTTTTGGGTTGCCCAAACGGGCAGTCCTCCCCAAATTTGCATAAATTCATGCATAACTTCTTCATCAAATGTCGGAATGAAGAAAAATTTAGATGCCCACATAGGTTTTTGAATTCCCCACCTTCCGCAAAAATTTAAAAAAATCACACAAAGTAACTTATCCAAAAGTACATGCTCAAACTCCCACCTATCCCCCAAAGGGACAACAATCCTTTAGGGGTTAAGAGCCTTCTAGAGGGCTCAAATTTTTCCTAATGCATTTTGTCAATGAGCTTTATTTTGATTGTCCAACTTCCACATCCATATACTATTATTATTATTATTTATTAAAAAAAAAAAAAAAAAAAAAAAAAAAACTATATGTTTTCGATGATAGTTACCACAAATTCTAATATTACATCAAACAAAGGATAATAATATACTTAGTGAGTCATCTAAAGTGTTGCGTTGATGACGCTCTTATAACTTCACACCATGTTCGTATGTTTTGCTTAGTTTAGAAATGCAACCATGGTATTCTTTTGGCATAAAAAATGTGGGGGCTTTGGTTGAAGGGTATACCAAAAAAACAAAAGCGAAACTTCTTAAATCTTCACAGCACATTTAAATACTCATGAATTATTCATGTAATTATGATTTTTTTGTGTGTCCTTGAACATTAGAAAGTTCTCAATACTTTGCATATATTTTTCTTGAAGTTTTGCTTGTCTTATGATTTGGGCATAACTCTCATTGTTTTGCAAGTATCTCTTCATATTTTGCAAGTATTTTCCAATTTTTTGAAAACTAAAGCAATTTTTGGACAATTTCTTACATATTTTAGATAACTTTTATTTAATTAAAGATTTATTTTTATGGATATCTCTAAAGTATGCCATATTTGTATAGATACCCTTGGTTTTTTAGAAAGTGCGCAAATATCCTTGGACCATAATTTTCAGGCATTTGTTCTATTGTGCATACCACTTCTTTCTCCCTTGTGCACTTGCTGCTCCTTTTCCATTCTATTGCACTCCTTGCTTTAACATTGGTCATAAAAGAAATTAGAGTGCATAACAAAAAAAATGCTTGAAAACTATGATCCAAGGCTATTGTGAAATTTTTGACAAATCAAGGGTACTTAGTCAAACATGGCAAACCTTGAGGGCATCCATAAAACTTCCTTTAATTAATCCCCAAAATACCAAGGCTACTTTCTGCCAAAAACCACTCAAAACTGCCCTATTGATGTGTTCATCAAAAATTCCAACAAAATGTTTTTCTTTGAAATATAATCATAGGATCTTGTAATGCACTTGTAGAAGAAGAAGTGATAAAAAATTTGTGACATTTGACAGTATCAATTGAAAGTTATGAGCATTTGAAGGGACTTTTTTTTTCCCATTGTGCCCAAAAATTTCAGATGGCTTGGATTGACATTTGCTGATTTCTTTTGCACTACAAACCTTGAAGATGTAGTTTTTTCTTATAGGTAATCAAGTTAGACCTTTGTACACCAATTTTCAAGGCAATCAAAGACACAAAACACATCCTAAAAAATATTGCAATGCCACTATATGACAAGTTTTGCAAATGCACTATGACATTTTTGAGTGAAGTTTCCCACCACATGTTTTTAGATATGGAGAACCCAAATGGTGTGTTTGAAGATAAACATGTACTTCAAATGTAAAAAAAAAAAAAATTAGAAAATTCAAAATATCTAAAATTAAAAAGCTCCCAAAACCCAATCTAACCTCCAAATTGGAAATGAAAGGGGGCAATGACAAATTAATGGGGACCACTAGAGCAACATGTGGCAGCCTCTCTTTGCTTCCCCCTCCAAAGTCAATATATTTTCCCTTGCCCAAGCTACCCTCAAATTGCTTTTGGTAAAAAAAAACCCATAACTTGTGATCAGTGTGACATAATCACATGATTTTTTGCATCCCACAAACCTTATACATTCCTACACACCCATCAAAAAGTTTCAAAAAATCATGTCAAAAATTGAGGTCACACGAGCCTACCCAAAATCCCGAAAGTCTCCTAAGGGGATTTTGGTCCTTTAGGGGTTAAATGTGGCATAACTCTCTTGTAGGCAAGTTGCATTGTCCAATGTCAAGTAAAACTTTAGTTTAACCCTTGAACATCCCAGAGAACCAAACTGGTCCTGACATGATTCCACAAGTATGTTTGGGGTATTGGATCTAATCTTTTGACCTTGGTCCATGCAAGTGGAGTAGTGGCGAGGCAAGCCAAATGTTGTATAGTGGGGGGATAAAAAGATTGGAAACACCTTGTTATGCCATTCAAAGAACTTTGCCTAACATATTGAGTATAATTGACAATTTTTTGTCTTGCTTCATTGGCCTTTAATTCTTATGCAACCCCCATCTATTCATGGTTTTACATGCTAATTAATTAAAAAATATTGGTGATGACTTTTTGAGATTGGATTGTGTGGGTATGTAAGAAACATCCATACACACATCTTTCCTTGCAACAAACATCTCCAAAAAGTTTCAAAGTTCATTCTAAAGCGGTTTTAATGTTGAGATGATTATGACCAAATTTTGTAAAATAGATATAATTATATGGTTATCAAATTTTGCAATTTCACTTGTCCATTATGATTAAGTTTGTAACTTTGAGCACAGAAATATGTTTAATTTGCCAAAATCTGATAACCATATAATTATATCTATTTTACAAAATTTGGTCATGATCATCCCAACATTAAAACTGCTTTAGAATGAATTTCAATACTTTTTGGAGATGTTTGTTAGAAGGAAAGATGTGTGTATGGATGTTTCTTACATACCAACACAATCCAATCTCAAAAAGTCATCACCAATATTTTTTAGTTAATTATCATGTAAAACCATGAATTTTATATACAATAATTCACCAAAAATAGGGTTTTGATTTTTTGGAGCTGAAACTTTGTATGCTAGATGGGGGTTGCATAAGAATTAAAGGCCAGTGATGCAAGACAAAAAATTGTCAATTATACTCAATATTTTAGGCAAAGTTCTTTGAATGGCATAACAAGGTGTTTCCAATCTTTTTGTCCCACCATTGTACAGTGGGGTATAGCAAAGTATACAAATGCCCTATTATGCCAGTTGAAGAACTTTGCATAATATAGAATATGATTGGTAATTGTGTTGTCTTGCATTATTGATATTGGGTTCTTATGCAATTCCAATCAAGCATACCAAATTTGAGTTCCTAATAACCAAAACTCCATTTTTGGTGGATAATTTTGTTAGAAATTCATGGTTTTACATGATAATTGCTTGAAAAACATTGGTGATGAATTTTTGAGATTTGACTCCATGGGTATGTAGGAAACACCCATAAGCACATCTTCCATGCTAAAAAGTACCCCCTTAAGTAACAAAAATTTGATCTACAAAAGGTTCACTAAAACTTGTGATAGGCCCAACTTTTGCCAAATATATACTTTCCTATGAAAATCAAGTTTTGTTGTTTGACTCAAATGTTGTGACTAACATAACATTCAGTAGCTTGAAAAGAGGCTCCCTTTCCCCTTCTTCAGGTATCATCCATGAAACTGCATCTTGACAAAAAAAAAAAAAAAAAAAAAAAAAAAAACCTGACATGTCTAGGCCCCCACATTGACGTATGTGCCCTGAACTAAGTCTCTCTTTCATAAACTCTCTAACAAATTCAGCCAATTATCCCGTAGGTGAAGATGGGTGTGGAATAATCCACACCATTTCATCCAACTATTCCATCCATCCAACCATTCCATCCTATGGATGGAATGGTGTGGAATATTCCACACCCTCCAAGGCAGCTCACAATTGCGCTGTTGAATGTCATGAAGTTTGTACCTTTGAATATGATATTTTGTGTACTTGATAAAAAAGCTAGTTAAGAAATAAAAATAAATATTTTGCAAAAGTTGGGCCTATCACAAGTTTTAGTGAACCTTTTGTAGATCAAATTTTTGTTACTTAAGGGGGTACTTTTTAGCATGGAAGATGTGCTTATGGGTGTTTTCTACATACCCATGGAATCAAATCTCAAAAATTCATCACCAATGTTTTTCAAGCAATTATCATGTAAAACCATGAATTTCTAACAAAATTATCCACCAAAAATGGAGTTTTGGTTATTAGGAACTCAAATTTGGTATGCTTGATTGGAATTGCATAAGAACCCAATATCAATAATGCAAAACAACACAATTACCAATTACATTCTATAATACACAAAGTTCTTTGATTGACATAACACGATGTTTGTATACTTGTTGTACCTCATTGTACAAGTGCCTCAAGAGCCTCTATTGGGTGAAACACCATATGGGACATGGTGGCAAGCAATGTCTTACAAGCTACAACTAGTCAATACTAATTGCAAGCTTCCTTGCATGTGCTTTAGGATAGCAAGAAATTCACAAGCAAGGGTTCAAGCATGTTCTAAACCCTTGTCACAACAACCCTCACCAATTGTGTTGGTCATTGTTTTTTGTGCAATAGCAAATTGAAGCCCTAAAGCTTAACCTACAAAGAAGTAAAATCTTCAATAATTTGCAAGTATGTGCATTCACATCTAATCTTGTTGCTCACAAAAATTGAGAGGATTCATAGAATTTTGTAAAAATTAATAAATAGTAACTACTAGTCAAAAAATGAGATTTTGCCATCACAAGTTGTTTGATCAAATGTCATAATCTCCCATTCCCAAAATTTGCAAGCCATTTTCTAAGTAGATGTGCCACTATTTTCAATGGTCACTTTTGTGGATCATCCAATTGACTGAGATATGATGCATCAAAGTTGCAGTAGGTCTCTGAAAAGCCTAATTTTAGTGAGAATGGCTTGGGCGCTTAGGGGTTGAGTTGTAAATCTATCTCAAATGAATACCAACGCCTTTGACCCAAATTCAATTCAAACAAGACTCGCATCCAACAGGCTTTGACTTCCAAAGATTTAAGCCACTTTGAATACAGTCAAATATTAAAAATCCGTTTTGAAACAAAATTTTGTCATGCATAACCTTTGATGTATGAGTATAATATGTTAGCTACTATAAGATCTGAGTCATCAAACATACAATGATGATATGATCTACCTTTAAAATTTCCCAACCTTTTCATATTAGCTCAATCAAGCTAACCCCCAGTTTTCCAACAAATAATACTTTTCTACTACAAAGTTGTTACGTTAAACAATTATAATATTTATTATTATTATTTTCACTTTTGCACACTTAGACACAAGACATTGGTTATGCACATATATACAAAGTTATACACGTGGGACAAACAATTAAACCCGTAATTCACGTAATTCACATAAATTAGACACTTCCATGAAAATTAGATTCTAAAAGTTTTGATCTTCAAGAAAAAGTCCATGTCTCATAAAAACTGCTATCATATCTTCCCCATAGGTGACAATCTTGACAAAGAAAGAACACAATACTTCCAATAATAAAACAAAACAAAACCACGCTTTATTCAACAACGATGTTTTCTTGGTTGCATATTTCATTGCACAGTCCATGTAATTTTGGATAAAATGGTCCACCCTTCCCACCCACAAACAGTTTTTTAAAGCTCCGATGTAACTTTCTTTGTAAGGCTATACGTGTTCTTCTTGCAATAACTTAGGGCATATCCACCCAGCTTCATAAACTTCATCATTAGGAAACAACAAGTGTTTTTTTTTTCCAGTGTTGACCACTTGTTTCTTCCACGTGTCCAATTTCAAGTAATGGGAAGTCTCCTTGCAAAAGCAAATAAATATTCTCTCATGGAATTTTCAACTTACTCTTATAAAAAAATTGGTAATGTCTAAAAAAATCGTTATGCACAAAAAAATTGTATTTTTAGCCTTGCCAAAGAGTATATAATGTGATAGGTCCAAGGATTAAGCCCCATTTTCATCCAAAAGCCTCTAACCCGTTGACTATCAGTACAAGTGGAGATGCTCTTACGTTGCTCTTGGGTGAGGTTAGACTGCATGCCCTTACGTGGGGGCTTGGTAGAAAATTTCAGCTTTTCCACCCCCATCAAAAAATGTGAGAGTTTAGGTATTTACCATTGGGAGATTGAATTTGGGAATTCTAAATTTAGATATAGATTCAATGATCCTAATTTTGTATAGAACTCTCAAGGAGAATATCATTGAAAAATACCAAAATAGGGCACATAATATTTACTTTTACCTTAGTTTGTGAAAACAATGAGATTTTGCCACTCCGGTCCCGCCATAGGGCAAATCATCTAGCCCCAGCCTGTTGCATTCCATCACTTGCGTAAAAATAAAAACAAATGAAGGAAAAATCCAATGATACTATACGTGTCCAATGATACTGTACGTGTCCAATGATATTGTACGTGTCCAATGAGAGCCCCTAGGGCAATGGGCAATTGCGCTATAAGCTTATGTGAACCGTTGATTTTAACTCCATTGCAATTTCTGCCGTCCAAACTCCAAATCTCCGTAGTAAATTCCTTGCATGCAGGCGGGTACAATCAAGCAAGACTTTTACTTTGTATGTGTCCAATAGGCAAGTGAAACGTACCTTAGAATGCAATGCATGCCAGATAATTAATAGATTGGGCCCTCCATGTGTACGTTCATGGAATAAATCAGCTATTATTAGCTTCTTTCACTCGAATATTGGTGAACTTATTGTGACTTTGAGAGTTCTTCGGTGATTTCCATCCTTTCTTTCACCCAATACCTTTAATCAAAATATATAGCTACTTTTAGGGGGTTAAGTCATTTGTATGCATGGGATTTTTTTAAAGTTTTTCATCTACCATAGAATAGGGGACTTCAAACATCAACGTTTTTAGGTGACTCACGTTACAATTCATTTTTGTGAATTCACTCGTGAACCACGAGGTGACGCACCTCTGGACTTCACTCCTAATGCGATTCACGTGGGGAGTGAACTTCATAAACTCATCTTTGTGGCTTCTTGTGGCTCATTCACGTGAGAAGTGAACTTCATAAACTCATCTTCGTGGCTTCTCACGGCTCATTCACGTGTGTCCTCAAAACCCCAAAACTTCTCTCATAGAAACTTCCACAAACTCATGGGTGTCTCAGACTTTATGCGTGCATGGGAACAAAAACAATTCACTAGTGAGCTGAGATCCTATGAGGTGAGAAAATCGAAGACCAGATTTTATGTTTGAAGCCCCCTAATGCATGCTAATGAGTAAATGCAGTAGATCGTTGGTGTGTGTACGTTCATCCAAAAATTTGGCTGTGTTTTGGTGGATTTCATCCAAGCATTAGCAAAAAAAATACTATTTGTTTGAGGCAGATTTGACATCCTCATCCATTTTTTCATCCATTTTTTCATCCATTTCTTTTTCAGTGTTACGATGGCCAGGGTCAAAAAGAATAAGGTTGCCTTTCATGGTGAACCAAAATCGTCCTTTTCAAGGAATCCCGGCGGGACCTTGTTTACATTCAGGTTGCAAGAGCTTCTCTACTCGTACTGGAAAGCAACAAATTGGGAGTCTTTTAGATGGAAAAGGAGCAATTAATGTATGGACTTGTCAAAAGAATATTTTGGGTACGGCAAAAAAATCAAAGTTTTTTTATACACCAAGTACAACTCTTTCAAAATTGCATTTTATTTTACAAAAGTAAGTTATATAATCAATTCTATAATTTATTTGCTTTTGTAAATAAGGAGATTTGTCATTGGTTGAAAGTTGATTTACCTATTTGGACTAGAGGGAAGAACTAGTTGTCAACATTGGAAACAAGAAACATTTTGCTTCCCAAGGATGATCTTTTTGACGTTGGGGTTGAGATGCCCTAAATAATGGTGGCTTTTCATTAACTCCTTTAACCCCTAAATGCCCAATCAACCATTTTTGGATCGCTGCCCTTTTTAGTGAGCTGCCTGAGATGAAAAAACAAAATTGCTGAAAAAACAAAAACAAAAATAATATAGGAAAGTAAGTCCTTTCCAACCATATTAGAATCATGTCAATCCAAGTTAAACTCCACCAAGGATAAATTTTCAAAGACAAATATTTTAATATTTGTTAGTGTTATAAAACTTACTATTTTGGGAAACTAATGATGTTCTCTCCTTCAAAAATATTGCATTTTTTAGTTCTAGAATATAGTGTTTGTTTTTAACCAATCATACCAAATTTTATATTCTATGAATAAAATTTGTAATTTTGGAGAATATTAAATGGTAAATGCTTCTAAATACATTAAAGAAGAGTCCGAAACCTTTTTTGAATGTTTGACCATATGGATAATTACTAAACATCATGATTCTTGTTTTCTCTTTTGAAGCAAACTTCATCAAAGTTACAAAAGTATAATTTTATAGCGCATCTATGTTTTGTCCTTACCCCCTTGGGCATTTAGGGGTTAAAGGATCAAGCCCATTTTTTCTCAAATAATACACATGATTGTCAAATGTAGTCCTTTGATCTCAAGAACAATTTTGTTTTTGTTTTGGAGAATGATCCATTTGCAAGATTTTGTATTAGATTTAAGGTAGACATACCTTACTCCGACCCCTGCTTCAATCCCATACGTATGTACGTAGAGCGGTTATTTTACCCCCAAAATCTAGGAGGGCCATAGATGCCCTATTTTTAGGACCTAAAAATAGTGCATCTATGCCCCTCCTAGATTTTGGGGGTAAGTAACCGCACTACGTACATATGCACGAGATTGGAGCAGGGGTTGGAATAAGGTATATCTACCTTACACAAAAAGACATGGTAAGACTTTTGTAAAGTTTGACCATAGGGGTTGAGAAATATGATCATTTAATTTAAATGTTCTTTTGGCACCTATCCAAAAGTTTCAAGTTTTTTTGATTGCCTATTGTGAACATATTTTGCATTACAGATGCTAAATTTATTAATCTAACTTGCTCTAGAGCATGTTAAGCATACTTCCACAAATTTTCTTGGCCAATGAAGACAAGAAGCACATCCTCCATGGCGCTTCATTGCATCCATGTGCTAAGAATTCACAATACACAATACATTTAATTTTTTTTTAAACCAAAATTCAAAAGCATGATTTTGAAAACTAAAACCCAAATGTTAGATTGAATTCTTATTGCTTTATTGACAATTACCAATGAAAATAATAATAATAATCTCTAAGAGACATAATTGAAATTCAAAGGTTAAAATATTATTTCTAACACACTAGTGCTTTGGGCATACCCAAATGAAGGATCTAAGCCTACTTTTTTGAATTCCTAACATGTCTCTAAGTCTATTTTCATCATTTGGAACGTTTTGTCTCTTTTTTTCTATCACCCAATGCTCTATGTGAATAAAATCAATTTCCATTAGAGCAATGCACACTAGAATTCCTTCTCAAGACATCCAAAAAGTTCTATTCAAGTGTGAACTATAGCATGCATTGCACTCTAATTTACCAAATCAAAATTTGACCACAATTCTATGCCGCTTTTGAGTTTGCAACCTGGTGGGACAACCTCCCTTAAGTAGTATCCTTCACACACTCTTTAGTTGATATATCTACTTGCAAACTTCCTCAAAATTTTAGCCACTTGAGTTGCACTATTTGAGATAGTAGTTAAACAACATGACCCATCGAATACATAAAAATACCTAAATTACTTTGAATTATATTGAATATTGCGTTTAGGTTGCCCCACACTAATTTCTCAACAGTTTACACTATATAAAGATTTTATGCTCCTACAATAATTTTCATCAAAAAATATTGTACAAATCATTTTTGAAGGTTGTAACAACAACAATGAAGTTGCAAAAAAACAAATTAGCAGCCTCCAAGTTGTAAACTATGTGAAATCCAAGTTTTTAGAGAATTGCACTTGCCCCCAAGTGACCACATGATGAGTCATGAGGTAACTTATCAAAGCAAGGCAACCTAAATGTAATTTTCAAATTTCATCAAGAGTGCCTCTTGTAAATTCACTTAATTTTTTGAATTAATGCATAAGGTAGCAACATCCATAAGTGTCAAACGAAGGATTTTGGAGTAGGAAAACCAATAGATGAACTTTGAAAAAAATATTGTCAAGTTAGGAAGAGGAAACTAAAAATGTTGGAATCAATTTCAAAGTTTCAATTGCAAACATCTGTTTAGAAAGATTTATAAGAGTCCAAAATCACTGAAATTGAATAGTTGTGAGTAGGAGATGCTAAAAAAGACATGTAATGAGGCCTTTAAAGTGCTCATATGCTCATAACACTAACTTGAGCAGTTCTTAAATAGTGAGATGGGGCACTCAAATTGTCATGCCAATAACCCAAAACCATCATTTTGTCACCCATAATCGATTTTTTTGGTATTGTTTAGTCACTACATGATTTGGCACAGTAAGGAACACCCATGGAGACACTAACGCTTATGGGTGTTGCTACCTTGGTTAACATTATCAATGTAAGGTGTACTAATTGAAATAACTCACATAGTGCTAAACGGAGTTGCTCTTTTTATTTTATTTTGAAGACAAATAGTTGCTGACTTGCTTGTAGACCTTGAAAATTCATAGCTAGGTCCACAAAGGTTGTACAAGAAAAAAACGACTTGGGTTATGTATAACTACTTTCTTGCCTTTGCGAACAAAGTTTCCTCAAAATATTTCTAAAAGATCCAACGCCTCCCATGAAAGCATCGGCTTTCGAGCTGTACATTAAACTACAGCTCAACTAATTTGTAACTTACCGTAGAGTATCCTGTTTTTAGGTTACTAGTAAGGCTTTGACCCTAGCGCCCTTTTTCTTCTCAACAGTAAACAAACCAAAAAGAACTCCCATGCAAATGTACTTTAACTTTCATGTAAAACTAAAACTAAATTAATTAAGACGTGATTTGGCAATTGTCAAACTCTGCTTTTCTAAAGAAAACAACAGATTCTCAGTAGCATGTACCAGTCTGCTCTTGACTTTCAAACTACAGCAGGCTTTCTGTAAGGTAGGCGCACCCATAAGCGTGGAAATAAGGGTTTTGGAGTAGGTAAAATAATTGACTAACTTTGAAAAAATACTGTAAGTTAGGAAATGGAAACCAAAAATATTGGTATCAATTTCAAGGTTCCAACTGCAAGCATTTGTTCACAAAGATTTTTCAAAGTCCAAAAACACTGAAATTGTAAGAACCATGTGTAAGAGATGCTAAAAACAAGGTTTGTTGGTTTTTAAATAGTGAGATGAGTACTTCAAACCTTATGCTAATCACCTACAACCATCATTTCATTACCCATAATCATCACTTAGTCACGCACAATCATTTGTTTTTTTATTGATTAGCCCTGCCACTGTCAGGTGACGGGCATATAGGACCCAACGCTTATGGATGCTACTACCTTAAAGGTTATTCCTTGGGAGTAACATTAGAGCACCTCAAGCCTTTCTGGCAAGTCCCATGCCCTGACTTGACTAGTGTCTAAAATTGGGTCCAGCGCAGTCACGCTACACTGAATTTTGTGAGCGGGCTCGGCAAATGCGACCTCGGACACGGCAATGTTGAGTGTCTTCTCACATTTTACTGAGCTTAAATCTCGCGTAAGAGACAAAAACTGCTTTGTGTGCTTGCAAGCTTTTCTGTGCTTCCTGAGGAGAAAGGAGTTGAACGTGACTTGCAAAGGCTGACTTTACTGGACATACGTTCATGTGTGGCCATGACATACGTCGATGTGGGGTCAGGATTTGCAAGGGCTCAGCTTTTTTTACTTCCCGACTTGATTTTCTGATGAACGCTGGGTCCCCTGCCAGGAGTTGCCCTTGCTAAGTGACTTTCCGCACTGCACATCATGTCTGGCGTGCACCGTCTAACGAGAAAGGCTAGAGAAGCTCTTAGAGCATCACATTTATAAATTTCTAATACCTTTAGAAAATATAGCGTAGAACACCAAAAACATTATCACTTGAGTATTTAACAAATTAGTTTGATAATTGTTGAAGTAGCAAACTCGGATTCGGCAAGAATATCATTTTTTGGTAGTATGAGAAGGGAATTAGCCCAAAAATGGGTACCTAAACCAATCATCAATAAGCTTGTTATCATGGGAAGTAATATAACAAATCAACCATTTTTTGAGATTTTCTTTAATACGGAGTACATATTTTCATATCATGAAGTACAACATTGCTTTGAACATGATATTTGTTAATTTGGGAAAAGCTCATTGCCAAAACTGTTTTTGAGATATTGAATTTTGCATTTGTGAGAATAGTTTGGTGATTCAAAGTGAGTTTTTTGATAATTCCTTTAGAATATTTTTCCATTGATGTACTGTGTACGGTCTTGAATAAATCATCATAAAATTCACTCGAAATCACCATAAATCTCCTAATAACATAAAATCCAAAAATTTCAAGTATTTTTCTTTCTAAATTAACAAATATTGCATTCTTGTTGGAAACAAAGATTAAATAATTTAGTTACAACGTGTTGGAAACATGAATCAAAACTCTAAATTGCTTATCCTCATCCCTCTTCTAGACTTGTCTCCTACAAGCGTTCTCCTAACCTCTTTAGCCCTTCTTGCCACCCTCTCTATCCTTGCTGGATACTATAGTTAGTTTGGAAGTGAGTTTTTTTATAAACATAGGTTTGAGCTCCATCTTTCTCCAAAACCCTTCATTTCCTTCATATGGACCTATGGTAAAAGAAAATTAGAATTGCTCTTGGAAAAAATGCTAAAATTTAGAAATTTATCATGAAAAATCAAGTTTTAAAATTTTGATTTCATGTTTGGAATTTGAAAGTTCAAGCTTGTCTATCACAACTAAACTATGTAATATTAAACAACTCCAAAATAAGGGCAGATCTTACTTTCTTTTATTACATGCACAAAAAACAAAAAAAGTTCATCCTAGAATTTAATAAAAGGAAAGAAGAGTTTTAGGAAAAATGAAGGTGGACCCTTTATTTATTAAAAAACTCACCTCTAGATTGACTCTAGTGGGTAACTTTGTTCCATCTTCAATCACCTCTTTGCTCCACTTCCTTGCATCCCTCACTACTCTATCACTCTCTTTTTCCAATCAAAAAGCTTCTCCACTCTTCTAATCCCCCTCTCACATTGCTCTTGTGGTATCCTTCTCCATCTCATTTTCCTTACAATATTCACCTCTCCTTGTAATTGCACTTCAAAGATAGAAAATGCTCCACATAGATCATATGGTTCAAAGTTGAATAATAATTTAAAAAATTCATGTAGCTGTGAAAGAGGAAGGATCATCTAATTTTCTTGGGATAGTAAATTTGTCATTGGTTGGATGACAATATTACGCAAATATTTCCTATTTAACACTTGTTCGAGGGAAACTCGTGGAGACGGGATTACCACTAAAGCTAGCATCTATTACTTAACATGTTTATTATTCTCCCAAGTACAGAGTAGAGATTTTCTTTACACATACAAATTAACACATAATAAGGTAACATTCATAGAGTTTTTTTGAATAGGTACAAACCTGGTTGTCTTCTCATTGTTATTCAAACTTTAAGCCAACATTGAAGTTTGCTTTAATATGAAGAAGAAGTTCATTCAATAGCAATTGAGCAAATGGAAAACGAACTATTAGCACTAAGAAATCGAAAGTATAAAAGCAAAATTTTAAATGCTATAAAATTATAAAATAGAAATCAAGTAGTGAGAGAAAAAACATTTGTGTTTTTTAACTACCCAATATCCAAATATTGTGTACTTTTAGCTAGTCATCGTTTTATGAATTAGACATTGAATTGGTAAAACATTTTAGAAGCTAATTGATACATATGGGGGTTGATATAAAATTGTGCAAGATTTAGATGGACATACGCGTGTATAGGTTTTGAATGGAGCATTGAGAAATATTGGAAATATAAATTTAGGGGCCTTTAAAGCACGTCTTATCATTTGTTATTCCAAATCCTTGCAATTCTGGATGAGTTTCACTAAAACTCATGATGGACTTAATGACTGATACCTTGTTTGTAGGCTCCGCTATTATGTGAACAATGGAAACAATAAGAATATGTACCTATTTCGAAGTTGGTCACTTTTATTTCCTTTCGAGGTTCTTATACCAAATCAAGGACTTTGAATTCAAAATATGCATTCAAAAGTCCCAAAATCAATCTCTAAACTGCTGTACTTCTTGTACTTCTTGGCATGTGCAAAAGAAACGTTTTTTCACCCTAGTCTCACAAACAAGGTGTCAATCATTGAATTTAGCACTGAGGTGTATTGTTCTTTAATTTAGTGTTGTCTAACCAATAAACGTTGAGGTGGGCATTTTTTGTGTGATGGATAACAAAAATTTACTTCGTAGGATGGGAAAAAGCTGTTTTTCATTTAGTTTTTAAAAAAATGATCATAAAGACATGGATTTTCATGGAAGGTAAAAAACTACCTCATTGAATGCTCTTATATTTTTAGGTGACCAAAATTGTGAGAAGATTAGCAAACATAGTGTTAGGTCTCATGTTGCCTTTCATACAATTTTCATGAGGGCAACAAAGCTTTGTTGACTTTTTGAACTTTTGAAAATAATATTATAATGAATGGGCACTTGCCACACCACTATAATGCTAGTGTTATGGGGTAGTTACAATGACCATATTGTTGTTTGAGGGTTAACCCCTAAAGGCCCAAGCACTTTTTTTTTGGCAACACAACAATTTTGGACGACTCACTACAAGTGGATGTTTCATTCTTTTTCTTCGGAAGTTTCACACATGATGTGCCCAAAGAGTAGCTTTAAGGTCTAATAATTCTCATAACTTTTGACTACATGGTTCAAAAGTCATTGCATGATATATTGTTGTTTTTGAACTCCGGACAGCTTGGGCAACTCAAAAAACTTCTTTAAAAATGACATTCTTTTTAGTTTCTTTTTTTGAAATTGGTTCTTTAAACTTATATGCACATGGGAAGCTTTGAATCATTTGCTTTCAATTAATGAGATGAAAGTTACAAGAAGTTTTAGTTAGTGGCTAGGTATGGTTTTGAGAGACTCCATACCCTACCCACAAACTAAAACTTCTCATAACTTTCATTTCATGAATCAAAACTGAATATTCAAAGCTTCTCACGTTCACATAAATCTAAAAAACCAAATTTTAAAAAAAATGTCATTTTTAAAGAAGTTCCTTGAGCTTGCCCAGGTTGCCTGGAGTTTTTAAGAAACAACATGTCATGCAATAACTTTTGAACCATGTAGTTAGAAATTATGAAAATTGTTGGACCTTAAAGCTACTCCTTGGGCACATCATGTGTGAAAATTTCAAAGTAAATAAATGAAAATTCTACTTGTAATGAGTTGCCCAAAATCCATTTTGTCCCCCCAAGGGACAAATGGGCTTTTAGGGGTTATTGTCCTCCATATTGAATGCAAAGGGACAAAAAGGTGGAGTTGAAAGATAAATCTTGATCCTCAACAATGAGTTCACCTTCTTTGTTAGAGTAGCTTCACTACAAACAAAAAGTGACACATCACCAATACTTTATTGGGAAGACTTGCACTCTTAGTGTCCACACTTTGTAGGGAGACACTATAATGTTCATTCATATCATTGTGCAAGTTTTTTGAGACCATACTTAAGGTCATGCAACAACTCAAATCCATTGTAGCCATCACAAATGGGGTGAGAGGGAGGTGCGGTGCAAGTGTCCCAAAAGGAATGGAGACACTAAGGTATGTACACCTTTCTTCAACTGGTTTCCAAAGCCAACCCCTATGCTCATAGCTATGTTTGGGGTGTTCACCACTCATTGTGAACCTAAAGTGAAACAATGAATGCCACTTGCACAAGCAAATTCTGTCACATGTCAACTTGGGAGCTAGTTTGGGAGGGTTGAGATTGTGACCCTCAAGTACATGTATAGGAACACATCCAAGTAGTTTCAAGGGTAGTCTAGAGTTGCTTTTAGAGATCATAGGAGCTGTAACTTTACCCTTTAATACAAGACATTCTATAGTACATTTTTCCACAAAAATGACATTATGTGATAGCTTGTTGAAACCCTAATACTACAAAAGAAATTCCTGAATTTTCGGAGACCTCGCAGTACCCCAAACCCTTGAAGGGTCGGTTATGAGTGTACATACCTTACTTCAAGCAACTTGCGCCTTGACTCTTCAAGAACTTTTTGCATTCTATTTAAATTGAAACTGGTGGAGCCACTCTGACACGTCAAAATTTTCTAGAAGATATAGAGTTCATGCTTTGATTTTGTTATAAGGTAGGAGGCTCATATATGGAGCATCTAAGAGCTGAAACTGAATTTTGGGTAGGTGAAATTCCAGTAAACTTTCCTTGAAAGATAAGAAGAATCTGCATCTAACCAAGTTGTTTCATATTTTTTGGAACTTTGTGGAATTAGTTATAAATATTTGAAGTGGAAAGGCCATAGGGCTCTAAAATGGAGCACCTCCTCAAATGTACATGAGCTGTACATTGTTGAAGGGTTATGAAAAACAAGATGTACAGAAAGAGTACATTTGAGGAGGTGTTCCGAATTTGAGCCTGCTCTGAATTTGAGCCTCCTACCTTATAGCCACAGTAAAAGAGGAGCTTGGTTTCACTGCAGAAAAGGGAAGTCTTGCTCCATGAAAGTGCCCAATTACAACCATACAGGGAAGTTTTGTACCACAACAAAACTATCTCGTAACCAAAAAGGAAAACCATAGGCCAATTAACCCCTAAAGGATCAAGCCCTTTTTTTGTGAAAATCACTGAAAACTGCCACTTTTAGGGGAATGAGTAGAAAGGTAGGAAAAACAATTATTTTTGGAAATCCAACCATAAGATGTTGCCCTAGACTATGGGAGGTACTTGTGGGAAAAAAATCAGCTCATTCTAGATGTAGAGGAGTGAGATATTGACATTTGAAGTGAAAAAAAAGTTTTTTCCCTACTGCCCAAAAATTTCAGAAGCCTTTGATTGCCTCTAAATCAAAAAAATTGCTCTACGCAAAGTTGAGGTTTAATTTTTCCATGTAGAAGACCGAGTTAGGTAAGTGTGGGAGAATTTTCAATTGAATTGGAGGTGTGAATCATACGTTGTAAAATCTTGCAATGTTGTAAGGCCATGAAATTTGCAAATACACTAGGCAAAATTGGAGGATTTATGTAAAATTGAGAAATATGAATCACGTTGATCCAAATGGTGAAAAACAAGGAATCTTAGTATACTACAACTTGGAAAAAAAAGAATTCAAAAAACAAATTCGCAAAGAGCACAAAAAAGTAAAGTACCAAAGGCAAAAGAAAGGAATTATGGGAGTCTTGTACTTGCCCGCAAACTAAAACTTATCACTCATAAATCCAAATTGAATGATTCAAAGCTCCCCACATATATATAAATCTAAAGAACCAATTTCAGATTTTTATTTTGAAAAAAAATTATTTTAAAAAAAGTTTTTGGCTGCCCGATCTCGCATGTTTTCAGAAATTCATGTATAACTTCTTCAATAATAGTTGGAATGAAGGAAAAATTAGATGCCCATTCAGATCTTTGAATTCCCCATCTTCAATAAAAGTTTCAAAAAATCACGCAAAGTAGTTTAGTCATAGGTACATGCCCAAAATCCCATTTGTCCCCCGTAGGAACAATGGTCCTTTAGGGGTTAATAGGGTTTAGCAAGGAGAGATGGAGCTTGCAAACAATAAGCCTTTGCTACAAGAAGAAGCTGAAAATACCCATTTGAAACAGCCCAGGCTAAGAAAATATTATTTGGGAGGACTAGATGACAGATGATAAGGTAAGTTCGTACTTTGCACATACTAACTGCATTTTATTCCAATACATGCCACTAACTATTCCCTTTCTAAAAAAGGAATAGTTTTGGATAAACATCTAAGACCGATGAAGAATCTTATGTTTGAGAATACTGCTAATATGACTAAATTGTCTTCAGATGATCGAATGAGTTTCAAATTTTTTTTAATCGTAGCTCAATTGAAGGAAGGATCCATGACCTTTATATGATACGGAACCTAAACACGGTGAAGGACATCGCCAAGTAAGATTCCTCCTAAAACAACATTTTGGTCTCCACATTCAGTATTATATGTATGGCATTTTATATGGACTTGGAAGGTTCAACCCAAACTGAAAATCTAAAAGGGAGATAGTCCCTCAACCCTAAACACGAGATCTTTAAAAGCAAGCGAAACAACCAAGGGCTACCGCAGAAAACCGGTCCACACATGCAACAAGTAAAAACTACCTAGAAGAGCTTCAAAATTCCTCGAATGCTCGTCTTAGAACAAACATAGTTCATGAAATGTGCAGGACCAAGTGCAACCCTACCTCAACCAACCTGGACTTTTAGGTCAACCATAACTTCATGCGAACCAAAGAAATTCATTCCTTCCGTCTGTCATGACAATTCAATGCAGAAGAAAATAACCATCTCTCAAGTTGATATGCACAGATTGCACTTCAACTCACCTTTGACACTGCTATAGCAAGTCTCTACCCATGGCTTGAGGTTTGGTCCAATCTGACAACCATTGAGCAAGATCCCAGTTTTTTTTGCTGCACTAAAAAAGATTCTGCCCATGCAACTCAACAGACAAGCACAAATACATATACCATCATAACCTTTTTTTCACAACTAAAAATAGTTCAAAAATTGATGCATTAGTAAGGTACTCCTTGTATACACATCCTCTAATTTTTGTGTGAAAACGTATACATTATTCTATAAATACTAGAGCCTGCCCTAAATAGCTATGTTGCCAAAGAAACGCCGTTTTGGTCCTTTAGGGGTTAAACCCTATACCATGCGTGTTTAAAAGATGTCTTTTAAGATAGTTAGCATCAGCTGGAATAGTACCAGTGGTATCCTCACATTTTCTACACGTATAGGATTTTTTATCAGAAGCAATACAAAGACCATGCTCTGAAAAAAACGGAAGATACACCTGGAGCTCCTCTAGACGGCGATGTTGTTTTCCTGAATTATGGTCATCCAAAGTCACTCTATTGTTTGGCATAGAACATTCACAATCCACATAATAGTACATAGTAGGATCTGGAATGCCAGCCTCTTTCTGCTGTTCAATTCTGGTCTTTTTGCTTGGGATCTCTTTGTCTTTGCTCTGCGTCTCTTCTTGTTTGCCATCCTACAACCAAAAAATGGTAAGATTTACTTAGAATACACATCAATACATAGAGAAACACTTAACAATAGACATATATTCATTTTAGGTACATTTCATCCGCTAAGTACAAGGTTAACATGAAATAACTATACTTATTCAAGTCTATGGTATTCATTTTTAGTAAAACAATTCGTGTTTAAAAACATAAGAGATGACAGTATATCATAGCTTCTAGTAATAATACAAGTTCGTAAAACCACTTCCCTAAAGTATTCTAAGAAAAATTACAATGCCAAATATCAGTTGTCAAAAGTGTAACAACACAATCCATAATTACAAAGTTTCAATAAAATCCGGTAGTATGTAAAGTTGATGACTATTACAATGTTCCAAAGCACACGTCATGCAATTCTCACATTAAAGAGGTGTGAGAGTTCTACAAAGATCAACATTCGTGTGCTAGGAAGAAACTAATCAAACACACATGATTTCAAGGTAAGAATGGCTTACATTGGCTCTAAATTGTCGTCTTTGCTGTCTTCTATCAATTGTTGCCTGTATTTACATTCAAGACCAAAAGAAGTCATGAGAAGTGTGCACTTGTAGTTCTTCCACAACACTGCAGGATATCATACACAAAGCCATGCTTTTCAAAGTAAAAGCAATCTTGCTTGACTCACGTCAGTTGAGATTCACTACAACATATTCAGACACAAAGGGTTTGAAATAAGGGCATGCTGGCTCAGGGCTTGCATTTGGAAATGGAGGAAGGAGAAGTGGGTCGGACCAATCTAGTGGATGCTTTCTGAGGTTTTCAAGTTCTGCAAAGGTAGTGTAATCTCTTGCAAAAGCTGAATGCATGATTGAAATCCCTAACCCACCGACTCTTACAATTAGGTCATTCGCAGGAAGATTGACGAATTGACCTCCTTTGTGATATGTACTCACTAATAAAATCTGAACCTCTAGAACATACATAATTGTGACAAAACACTTGATCAAAATTCCAGAATCTGAACCACGATAAAAAACAACCATCACCTTAAACCCTAAAACTCTTCAATGCCATCCTTCTGGTTTCCAAGCAGTTCATGTACTTCCATCAGAACAAATACCAAATTTGACTTGTGTATGTCACAAGAAGATTGAAGACTTATGCATTCACGAAGGAGGTCACTAAACCCTAAACAACCTGAAGAAGCCAAAGCGGTTTACAACGTTGGGTAAAGTCCATTCACCAGCACTTGCTCATGTGGACAAACCCGAGAATCCAAAGCTCAAACATCCAATATAAAAAACGCATGCTGCAATTGGTGACAAAGTCCTGAACTATATATGTTCTTATGCTGGTGGTGTGAAGGAGATCATTGTTGCAATCTTCTACAGTACGCTAGTTTAGTTTGGTAGTAGAGCTTTGCGCAAAATCCTCCACAAAACGGGTTCAATCACTAACTCTGGCTATTTGAGTATACTCAAGCAACGCTTTCAATCAGCAACCATGTAAGTGAAGCTCTTACTTATTTTCGTCGCTAGGTATCATGGCTCCTTCGCAATTGCAGAAGGGGTACTTCGCTTGTATCGCAGGCCGCGCCACAGACTCCATACCGTCTGTAAACCTTGCACCGCGACAAAAAGGTTGTCAGCATCAAGATGCACAGCCGCCAGCAAACCTCAAAATGCCACCGCCACCCATTCAGCAACTCTCGTCATTTGGCGGTATTAGGACTGTCCAGCTTCATGCACTTGAGACTGGGGCCGTCCGATCTCAGCCCCAAGCATGGGCCATCGATATCCATGGAGAACAAGAGGGGGAACATGGGGAGCAAGTGCCGGAACATGGGCAACAAGTGGGGGAACATGGGGCAACAAGTGGGGGAACATGGGGAGCAAGTGGGGGAACACGGGCAAAAAGTGGGGGAACATTATGGACTCCAGGCCTCATCACGTGGAGTAGGGCTAAGGTCTAGTGTAAAAGGGGCTCTTAGGACAATCTACGAATTCAGGTATTTGACTTAGATTGGTAATGGAAAATATCCTCAATGTGGTACACTATTTTTTGCATTGTTGCTGGTGTAAGTTAAGGTAGGTAGCTCGAAGGGTGGATCTACATTCTCATGGGCTTTTTAGACAAGAAAACTTTTTGTTCAATTTTAAGACAAAGTGAAATGGATATAACACAATCTTTTTCATATTTTTTGAAGCATTATTGAATTGTTGATGAATTTTCAAAGTTATTTGTAGTAGGCACCTATTTGTGATTCTAGGTTTCTCATAAGTTGATCACTTGCAACTTGTAAAGAAATGAGGTGAAATTAAAGGAGTATGATTGACTTTTGCAATAAAATATACCTATGTTTTTTACTAATGAGGGTCCATTCAAGAACCACCTCATGTCCATTCTTGAGCTACCTATGGGACACTTTATTTGAGAGGGGACGCAATTTGAGCGACCTACCTTAAAGCTTGTGCAATGTGGGCATAACAAGCACTTTCACTTGAGCTTCAAATTACATTTGCATCTTCTTTGTCAAAGCAAAGAGCGTACCTGCAGCAATGACTGCGGTGTTGCGACACAACGAGCATTACGACCTTTGTGTGTTTTTTACCCAAGCTCTCTAGTATTGTGCTTCTACAAAAGACAGACTACCAACTCAACCATGCAAGTTCATTCAATTATTGCGTCCCAAAATTTTGACTTTAACTTGCACTAATCCAAGGAAAACTTACGGGGCAGGATTTTGAAGAAGCAGTTTGCAATTTAATTCCCTAGACTACGGGACTTTTTGTCAGCACATGAAGTTGCAAAAGAATTGGATTAACCTGAAACTGGTGGCCAAAGAATTGGCCTAAGATATTTCAAAATTAGTTACATGTATAGGAAATATTTAGTGCAGTGTGATGAAAAACTGGGAGACAACACAAAAACAATTGCTACCACAACGACTACACAAAAAAAAAACCGTGTGCAGCGAACTCCGGTAAAACGTCAATGCTGTCGTCCCGTTTTTCTGAACCGGACTTCTACTCCTTACCCAATGCTCCACCACAGCACTTGATCCTCCCACAAATTGCTTGCTTCTCACTTGAAAGGCTCACTTGCATGTTCCACAAATGCTTGCTAAAATTCAAACAATGGCGTTGGCTGTGTACAGCATCAAAACCTCACGCAGGCCATCTCACAAAACCACAAACTCATGCACACGGACAAAACATCCACCATCGCTCCCAAATTGCCCCGATGCACACATTTCACCGGAATCCACAGTACCAAAGCAAACCAATCCACCTCGCATGTGAACAGGACTTGTGGTTTGAAATCCCGACCACGACAACAGCGGTGATACTTTCAGAACTCACACGGGTATGAGGGAAACTGCAATACAAGCTCGTGTTCCAGGATAAACAAACATTACCATATTACACTACACATTCGCTTATTCCGAGTTGCCAGCTGTGTAACGAATGGACGAACGGAACTCCTGAATACTCCCCCCGGAAGCCTCAAAAGGAACCCAGAATGGAGCTGCACTTTAAGCCCCTGCTTGACCGCCTGCAGGGAAGAGCCGCTTTCGGATCTGACCACGCCAACATCCCACACGTTCGTGAATAGAATCTCTACCTCTCCTCAAACCAGCATCCCCTAAACATTAACGCTCTTTCCCTGAAGTAAATGAGATTCACGTCACAACTGAGTCGAGCGATTACGGACACTGCTACAAATACAGGAGTGGCAACGGCGAGGACAGCGCTCTACGTCCACGAAGAGGGAACCCATGCCCGAGAACGGTAACCACGAGACTATCCACACCATATTGAAATGACTGGCAAAAAAACGATTCAGCTTCGAACACAGTGACTGGATACAAGTATCTACGAAACACGCAGAGGGGACGAGCACACTGATAGAAATGGATCAAAATGGAACATACAAACAGGAGCACTACAAGCAAGCCGTCCAGATTGGGACCCCTACCTCGGGCAGTTGTTGCTTGAACACCACTTCCAACCGTGCATCCAGCGTGTTCTCCAACACGATGCGACCGTCCTTCGTCGCCAGCACCACTCCCCCCGTGCTGCGCCACACACCCACCACCACATCCTCTCCATCAAAACAAACCCGTCCACCACTCCACTCCCAAAGGGTACCCACAACGGCATTCAGATCTACACACACACATCTCACGCCCCTCCAGTACCAACCAAACATAACATTACACCTTCCGTTGCACTTCAGCCATGTTGCCAGAGACACAACCAAACCCTCCGCCACTTGCGCCTCCAAGACAACCGACACATAGCCTCCACATTCACCACCGTCAGCCCTCTGCTCACGACCGAATCAACCCACCCTGCTTGCAACTCCGTCTCCACCACCACCACTTCCCTCTCACCTACATCTCCATCAACATCTCCCTCAAACTGCCAGGAACACCATGCCGCACTCTCTCTCTCGCGCGATGCCTGATGCTCAACCCAAAATAGCACATAATGGTGGATAAAGGGAAATCCTTCGTACCAGGAAGACCCGTGGTTCGTCGATCCCGGTGGGCCCGGAAGGAAATGCTTGTCGTCCACGAACACCTCCGGCACCTCCACCTCCTCCTTCTCCGCGTACGCCTGCTTCGCCGACTCGATCACCGACTGCACTGTCTCCAGATCTTGCTCCCGGCACCGCAGCTGTGTTGACGGCTCCTTCAGCCTCAACAATCCCTGCGCGCCCCACGTCACGTCCCTCAGCTCCCCGCAAAAAAAACATCTCCATCCCGCTCACAATCTCCCCCACAAAACATCATCTCCACACAAAAACATCATCTTCACAAAACTGCCTGCAAATTGCTGGAACCACAAACAAGGGCCCAGCGCTCAAGGCTGCTGCGTACCTGAATCACCAGCGCTTCCACCAGCTTCGGGTACTCCTCGTCCTCGCTCGACCCCACCTTCCGCAGCTGCTTCTCCGCCGCGTCCTTCATCTTCCGCACCAGGTCATCCTGCGCTTGCAGCAGCTTCAACCGCGAAGCGTTCAGCTGCGTCGAGTACTCGCTGCACCACATTCCCCACCACCACACATCCGTCATAACCACTCCTTCCAACGCCCTCGCTGCCCCCACGCTACCGTGCCCAACTACGTCAACACCACATCACACGTGTCACCACCTGCCACAACCCCTTCACCCTCCCTGCACTACCCGGCCAACCGCCCTCACCCCCTTGTTCCATTCTGACCTACTCTGCACACCGTCTTACATTTTCCGGCGAACTTCCACCTGCTTCTCCTTCCGCTCGAACTCCTGCCGGATCTTCTTCTTCTCGGCTTCCACGATCTGTAGCTTCTCGATGTTGAATTCCTGCATTCCACCCCCCATCCACCGCGCTTTAGCTCCGATGTTAACTCATCCATGCCGCCAGGACCAAGTTCAACATCCCCGGAGAAAGCACACGAGAAGCTCTCCGCAGTCAATTCATCACCCCAAACCACATGAAGCCCAACTTACTACCCGCCAGAAAACCGCAGAAACATTCATCCATGCAGAGTCCGACGCGGTGAGCTCGCACCTCGGGTGGTCAAAGAGGACGGGCCTAAGCTTTCAACTCGTGGTAGTGCGAGACATTCAAACTCAATCCAAGCCATGATGATTATCCCCCCCGGGATACAGAGCTTGTTCACATCAAGAGGGACACTTTTCCCCTCTACCGAAAACAAATGCCACAACTATCTACCACCTTCAAGGGGTCAGAAACGGGCACCATGATCCAACGCTCCTCTAAGATTCAAACCACCTCGCTCTATCCCCTTCCAAAATCTACATGCTTTGCCATGTCGGATTCGCAAGCATATATTTGCCCACTCCGTGCACGCACTCGAGATCCAAATCTCACCCTCATTTTTTCGACATTCCTTATCCTTGGCCACAATTTCAAGCAAGACGGGAAAAGCGAAGACCAGTTGGATATACCAGAATACACATCCCATTCACACCTCAACCAGCTCACCACCACGCTGCTCAACTGAGGCGAGCCCTTCAACAACCTCCACTTCCTGCCCAAAGCCTCACGACCACCTGCTGTTGCTGGGAGCTCCATGAATCCCACGATTCATACAAAAAGGTTTTGGTCCTCTCTCACATTCGCAGAAGCAACACCGAAATTCGACTAACATTTACTACCAAGAATTTCATGCCACGTCGCGATCACGCTTGTTCAAGACACAGGTTTCCACCCATTCAACCAAGACAGACAGAAACCGCACCACAACACACAGCTTGTCGACCGACTTGGAACCACAGAAGCTCTTCCCAAAGACTCTCCCGAGCCTCTCACTCCCGTGCCAAATTAAGTCACCGAGCATGCCGACGAGGTGGTGAAAAGCAATCCCGGTGCCTTTGCAGCTACCAAATTGCACTCAAAAAGCTCAACGTACCGAAACTCGCCCACCCTTCCTCGTTCACAGAAACAACACACACATCCACGGACGTCACTCGGGTAACGCATGCCATTGTCGCGATCTTATTGTCCCAGAATTCCACATTCACGTGCCATTTCACACTTCCAAACCCTCAACCCTAGAATTAAAAACCACGGAAACCCTAATCCAGATGAATCAGGAACAACCATACGATCCCCTGAAGACATTCGAGACTCAAAACAGACCGCCAATACCACGACGGCGACACACGAGCTCAGGGTGGTAGTGTGGTTACCTCCTCGGCCGACACGGAGATCTCGTTGGCCTTCTCCTCCGCTTCCTGGCGGATGAACTGCACCATCTGCTGCACCTGCTTCCCCACCTCCATGTCGTTCATCTTGCCCGATCCCCGCACCAACCACCTCCGGCGACGTTCTCACCCCAAGTTCAAGTTCGCCCGCCAAAGCCTGGAGTGCAAACGCACGAATGTCTTGATCCAAAGCTTCGACGATCGCGCCTTGGCCGGATCGCGAGAATTGCGACGGGACGACGTGAGGATTTCTGGGGCGATCGAGCATCACTCTCGAGCATCTCTGCTTCCGCTCTACTGGGAGAGAAGCCGCGGTCGTAGGCGCCCGCGGTGACGGGTGCCGCTAGATGAGGGCATATTGAATTGGGCATCCTGCCTAGTGCTTTTGGAATTTACTAAACCGGCGGACGGGTCTCGTCCGATGCATGACAAAAATAACACTCTGTAAGTCTGTAATGTGGAAAGAAGCCATTTTTCATCAGTGTAGATTAAGAGTAGATTCGGCATAAAATAATTCCCCAAAATTTTGCCTAATTATTCTATGAATTTCTTCAAAAATATTCAATGTCAAATAAATCAAAAAATTGAAATGTCAAATATTATAAAAGTCATTAAGCTTAATTAACAATGGAAGGTCAAGGTTGATTCCAAGAGGGCTTAATATATTGCAAATTTTATACCAAGGACTAATTTTAGAAAGTGGAAGATGCTTATAAAAATACTTAATTCTACTAAAAATTTGGTTGAATTTCAAATAATAACAATTTTTTTGAAAGTACCTAATCATGTTTAATTATGAAATTTGATGCTATATGGATAATTCTCAAAAAACAATTAATTTGGCAGAGACCTGCCAAATCTGCTCTCAACCTACAATATACGGTCCATCATGGAAGACGAGAAACAACTTCACTTCATGCACTTATATTTTAGGTAACCCAATTTGTGAGGAGATTCACAAATATAATGTTAGATTCATTTTGCCTTTCTTTGCAATTTTCATGAGGACAACATGCACTATTGACTTTTGCAATTTTTGGAAACAATGTATATTGTGAGGGTACTTGCCATACCACTATAGTGCTTTTTTTTAGAAAGTACCATGGTGACAAGCCTGATGTTTAACCCTGAAGGTGGAGGGGGGGGGGGTCACTATGAATACACGACCCCCCATGTATGCAGCAAGGACAAAAATTGTCCCCATGGTCCTTCAAGGGTTAAGGGTTAAAGAAGTTTCATTTTGTCTTTTTCAAATTTTTGTTTTATAAGGTAACATTAGTGATTGAAAGCTTAAATGTCTTATGGTTGACAGTTTCAATTCATAAAATAAATCAACATTATCTTGGCCTTTGATCTTTGATATTCCAACATTTGGATGGAGTAGTTAGGAATTTTGTAATGTTATGTATCTTTGTAGAAGTCAAGAACCTCCTTTTCTAAAAACCCATTTATTTATTTATGTTTTAAGGAAGTTCAATGTAAATCAAGAATTTGACTTGTTTAACCCTTAGTTACCAATGCAGATGTTTTTTGTCCAATGGATGACTAAAGAACAATTTGCTCGATGTTAAAAATCCACTTATTAATTTTTAATTTTTTTTTATCTTGTAAACGTGATTCATCATAGAAGACAAAAAATAACTGCATCTAATGCACACATATTTTCAAGTACCCTAAATTGTGAGAAGATTCACAAAGATAGTGTTAAGCCTTACATTGCCCTTCTTGTAATTCCCATGTATGCTAGCTTATGCAATTTATGGCAAAAGTATTAAATTGTGTGGGCATTTTGCCACACAAATATAGCAAGTAGTTTCTATGTCTACACTATAGTAGCTACTTGCTTTTAGCCATAGTTACAAGCCTATTGTTTAAGAAAACAAGATTTTGTTGGTAAATAAGTACTTATTTTGCAAAGTTAAAATGATTGTATTTTATTTGGAAGATCCGCCATAATACTTTGTTGACAAGAAATTGTCACATGTAGTGACTAAAGGGCATACTATGTTTTTCTCCACACATGTGTATTATAAACCTGAAGTGTTTGTTTGTCTCATGATATAATTTTCCATAAACATTAAAAGTTTAGTATTTTCTATTACAAATATTGGGTGTTGAGCATTGGGCGTATGTTTGTCACCCAAATCTTGAAATTAAAACAAAGGGAACGAGAGCAAAAAGTAGGGAAGGTAGGGTGAAACATCATTCAAAATTCAAGAGGGGAGGGAGAGGAAAAGGTATGAAAAGGAAAGGTGAATAGCCACATTTAAAGTCACCTACAATGAAGTGAGACACAACGCAAAATGCATATGAAGCATACTTGTCAAAATTAAGTATTTGAATATTTAAGGTGAGATGTTTCATTTCATTTCCAAACAAAATAGAAGACAAAACTCAATCTATAAAAACTTATGGATTAAGTATTCCTCAAATTTTCTAAGCACAATAAACTTATAGAAGTATGTAGATAAATCACTGTAAAAATGAAGTAAATGAACATAATATAAAGTATAAACAATGTGCATGTATGCTATGGAATCTTACAATTGGCATAACATTAGGCTGCATTAACACTTTTTCTGTGAAGTGGAGTTATTGCTTGACATCCAACTTATGCAAATAGTTATCTTGCTTAACTCCTGAGCGCCCAGCTCATGACTGCTCTTGGTCCGAGCCAGTAGACCCTAAGGCTCTGAAAAGCATGGTGTAGGGTCAAAAATCTAATCTGGTTGAATAGATCGTTGAAATCTCAAGTTAACTTAACTCCGGATCCCCTCCTCAAATTTTGTGTTGCTTGACCGTACCATCTGCTATTTTATAGCAATCAAAGCACCGTTGAATTTTTATTTCCTGTGCAATTTTGGGCATGTTTGTTTCTTTTTTCTTTTGTTTGAGGGGGTTCCTGATAAAAGTAAGGTTTGATTTTTTCTAGCACGGTCTGGCAATGGGTTGATTCCTTGCCTGCCATTTTTCAAAGATTTTTGACCAACTTCAATGGATCAGACATGCCCACAAAGTGTGAGTGCTCAGAATCAAGTACCGGGAGCCAGGTACGGCTCAGACTAACACAAAGGCAAAGCCTCTTTGGGCAGGCGGTGGACGCTCCGCCATGCAGGAACTCCCGCGTCCAATGTCCAAACCGCCGAGCCAGCTAAACTCTAGCCCGCAACATGGACAATTCCTTTTCGGCCGAGGCTTCCGAAGTTGTGATCAGTTCATTTCAAGGTGGATTCCGATTTGCAATACGATGATTATTCAAATACACATTTCACTTTACAAATTGCCGTGCTTTAGTTTGGAATTTTGATATTTGCCGCACAAATTAGGGTTTAGGGTTCACACGCAAAATACCCGCATACAGATAGATTCGGAAAAAAGAGTCCTTGTAAAATTTCTTGTGGTGCTTCTTCAATGAGGACCAACCAAGTCCTACAAGATAAGAAGCAACAACCCAAGCACAATTCGCTCCCCTAAGGCAGTGAATAAACTCAAGCATTTGTCTAAGAGACCTAACAAAAAAAAAGGAAAAAATTCAAGAGCTACAACCTTCTTGTACTCCATCAAACCTCCTCTGTTCCGTCTGTTGTCGCTGCCCTTTTTTCTCAGAGCTCTCCCCTGCGTCGTTGATTCCGACAAGCCCTGCGCCTGCTCATGCAGTTCCGAGCACTTGCCTACCCCGCTAGTTGCACCCGCTCGAGACAATTCTCTTGCAACTTCTACCTTTCAATGGCAAAATGCACAAGAAACTCCTCTAGGCGTCTTGTGCTGGCCGTGCTGCAGTGGTAATCCTTCTTCAAATTGGAATGAATAAGCCTCATCCCTCTTGGCCAAATTTGTTGCACTCTTGTCTTGTGACGGTACCCTCCTCTGCCTTTGTTACGATTTAGGGTGGAAAGGTTCTTCGGCTCTTCCACGCTAACGTATTTGCGATGCAGGTTTAGGATTAGGTAAGGGTCACATAGTAAATATGGTCACCATTGATTGAAAATTCTATACTCATGGGAAGTTGTCATTTGTTTTGTACTACCTCACAACGTCTGAAGTGCTAGAATTACAGGTCTAATCCACTAATCTATAACTCAAGAAAATACAACCACTAGGAAAGCAGCACTTCCAAATAAAGATTAGAACTTCATAGGGCTTTCTCATGGTATGCTAAAATTCCTCTCACAAATTTGACTACTACCACTTACTGAACATACCTCCCAAGTGCCAAGTTTGCGTAAGACGGATTACCCGCATTGCCCACTTCTGTTGTGTGTGAACCTTCACAAAAGACCTATCAACACACGTATGAGCCCCTCCACATGTCTTGCAACTGAACCTAGTCTTGTTTTTGCAAACTATGCACTGCCTCCAAAGATTTGGTCTCTGGCTACTGTAGTGGATAGCGCCCAAGTGACGAAGGCAATTGACCTTGCATGTTGATGGCAAATCCAACCACGGCGCAATCAAAGCCTTGACAACCTCCATGTGGAACTGCAACCTCTTCCGATAAATCACCTCTCCACGAGTTACCCAATTGTGCTTTAGTATTACCCATGCGTTGTTCAACCAACAGTCCATTACAAAAACAGGTGTTTGTGCCACCATTTATGCAAATGGAACTAAACGGTATAATCTGTGCACATCTAGTTGACGATGTCCACGCCTATGTTCAATTGGTACTCCAGCTATTTTGGAGTAGATGGAATGGACTCCCGCACCCCTCCAATCCAACGAAGAGATCGTACAGTGATGGATACTAGATTTGCAGATGTAGATAAAATGTATACGGGTTTGGAATCATACCAGCATGTAAGGGCCATCCAATGCTGAGCATGCATCCGCCACAACAATGTCCCTCGTGGGTGTTGGCCCTTCCTCATGCCAAGAATAGATGCCAGTAAACCAATTCAATTCTCCCTCGCTGTGCCGGTGGCCCATGTGTCTTGTCGCAGTAACTCCTCAAAGAGCTTTGGGGAGGAGAAGAAGTT
The DNA here is from genome assembly GCA_963920765.1 of Ulota crispa. Taxonomy (NCBI): domain Eukaryota; kingdom Viridiplantae; phylum Streptophyta; class Bryopsida; order Orthotrichales; family Orthotrichaceae; genus Ulota; species Ulota crispa. Next base: position 1,888,451 of record OY987249.1, on the reverse strand, counting down.
GTCACACACTATAGTGTGGCTAGCATCATCTAGTCCCACTGTCAAGTCACAGACAACTCTCTCTTCTTGCCCTACATCCAGGATGTCAGATGCCCCCACATAAGGCTAAAGGTTATATATGTAGCAGGATGGGTTACACACACTAGCAAAAATTTAAACCCATATTTAGAGGGTTTTGCTGGCATGTATTGCCTGAAGCTAGAGTAATGCCCCCTGTATGCTACCATAATTTCATCAACAGTGATGAATTTCTCTGGATTATAAAAAGTCTGACTCTTAGACACATAATCCACAATCAACCACCTCATCTTAGCTAGTTTATCAAACTCAGGGGATTCCTTGTCACTGACTATGCTGTGATTATCTACTAGATGAATACATCTAAGCAGTGACTCAAAACAGTTGCGTGTGAAGACACGTGGAATGAGGGAGCATTGAAGAAAGCCATCACTTTTCTAGTAATCCCTGATGGTGGGCAACAATTTGATGCCCATCAAGATACAGACACCCAAAAAAATACAGGTCTCTAAGGGATGAATAGGTATCTAATGTGGTCGTCTATTCGTTGCCTACAATCGACCGGTCCCCTGCTGCAACGCATAAAGATCTGTCTGTTCTACGATACTTGTGAGTAGAGCATCATTGAGAAACAAATCAAAGAACTCCACAGCCGACGGACGCCTGGTGCAAGACACCCTATCCTTTGGTCCAGCAGTTGCACCTAGAAATAGATCTCTATCTCCAAGCAATGTCGACTCCGTGCTGTGCCAAAAACAATCGTTGTATTGAGCCTGGAAATCCATGTCTTATAGCTGATCAATGTCTTCATATACTCCCACCTCGTGACGGAGGTCAATAGGGTCCTCGCAATCATTCGAGCCGGAGTTGTAGCTACAGTTGAACAAAGAAGCGTTTCCCGCATAGTCCCGCCAATTGGCCTCCCATTCTGAGTCCAAACTCATATGTGCGCCGAGACTGGCAGGGCTAGGAGGTGCCTTGACAAGCAATCAAAAAGGAGAGTGACCATTTAGTGAATGAGGAGTTTGAATTGGGACTAGCTGGAGTGATCTAGCGTTCAATGATGGACACGCTGGATCACTGGACATCAGCCCTGCCGGTGATGTTGTTTGATTAGGTGTGCTTTGGACTTCTTCACGCCAATACAGCGAGCGAGCAATGGTCTCTTGAATGTCTTGATACAGTGGAGGAACAAAATTGTCGTCAAGTCCTTGTGTGGCAAACTCCGGAACTTCACCTTCCTCCGAGTTAGGCACACCTAGAGAAGAAGGACCTGGAAGACAGCGATGCAATCCTATATTTGTTCCCACTTCAACACAGCGACAGTCAAAGTTGTGCACCTTCCTCCCACCAATGCTTCCTTTGAATTGAATGAAAAAAAATTGAACGCCATGTTCTTGCCATTGTTGTTGCGGTTCGCCAACAAAGTTGAGCAAACCGTCCCAATCTCTTGGATTGTATCCAAACACTGGCAATGGTACCCACAGAAGAGTTGGTAGTGCTTGACTAGACATGGCCCCAAAGGAACCATTGATAGGAGGGTAGTGCTCGTCGTTGGTCTGATTGCCTTGGTTATAGAGCCAACGATTCACTTGTTCCGTCGTAGCAAACGCCTCTTGCACTGCCCTTGTCGGTGGCGTGTCCCCTCCTGGACAATTGTACTTGGTCCTGCAAGCGGTCCAACAAAAGCACTGCTGAGTACTAGAGTACACTCAGGGTATGTTACATGGTGAAGGATACAAATAACTACCTTGTAGACAATCATGGCAGCTCTCTTTACTATGAATTACTTTTTTGTGAGACAGGCTTGGAATTGTTTATACACCACTTCATGGTTGAAGAAAGCCCCCAAGTTTGTATTCATTTCAGTCATCGGAAACTGAGATGAAGCGCACACTAACAGAGCCCATACAATCTAGACGCCTCTATACATAAATCGAACTCTTCCACTCTTGTGATACATATGCAGATTGCAAGCAACGAAGCAAGCAAAATGGGGAAGGGGAGGACTTGATCGGATCTACCTGACACGTTCCTTGCAATCACTAGTAGAAAACTGTGTTGAAATGAACATAAATTACATGATGTTTTCATGCTTCTAACACAAAAATTTGCGTTAAAAGCATGAAAACATCATGTAGTTTATGTTCACTTCAACACAGTTTTGTACTATTGAATCAAATTCAATGAATGGCTGAACCAACTAAAATTAAACCCAGTACACAGTCGTGGACCCAAGCATGCCAGGACCATCGATCAAACTTCAGCACGTACCAAGGGATGGCTGCTGCAGCACATCACTGCTGCGAGCTCCCTACTGATGCTGCCTAGTTTACAATTTTGACGACATTCACTGGATGGCTGAACTAATTGAAATTAGGCCCAGTGCACAATGACGGACCCAGTCATGCCACAACCGTCGATCAGAATTCAGTAGGTTTTGTAGGACTGCTGCTGCAGCACATCCTGTTGATGTTGCCTAGTTTATAATTCTGACAGAGACCTGACATGGTAAGAGAAGGACTCTGATGACCTAGTACAAGACCATGTCCCAGCATGCATTCACACATTTTCTCTTGGAAAGAAAGAACGTGGAATGTGCAAGCCAATTTCTGCTATTACGACCTGCTAATTTTGACCAATAACTACCCTCCTTTCACTCTAGCATTGAACCAATCCCCTTTCATGCACGACTCATACATGGCCACGTAGGGGCACATATAGGCTAGATCACGTAACATGAGAACTTGGACTCAAAAGTTTTGTGTAGCCTTGAATCAGACATTCACAGATTGCCGAATCAAAGGTGAATAGACGTACATGCTGCATCGGTAAACCATAGCGTAGGCACGAAGAGAAACAGGCTCCAAACTAAAAGGCCATGTCACCCCTCTATGGATACACTGGACTGCGGCTTCACCCCGCCCATTGTGGCATCAATGTATAAAGAAAATTTGGTGGAGTCTAGACGAAGTGAGTACTGGGATACCTCATATCAGACTATACTTGATAAGCAATATACTACCGCTTTATTTATTCTCTGCATCCATCTTGACATGACAATGACCCATACTTATTTTTGAGAAGAAACGCAAAGTACTTGAGACCGCATAAAGGATTTGGGGGAAATGAGTCTGATTACTTTCATGTGTAGCACCAAGTAAGACAGCAGGTAAACAAACATGAATGCAACGACCAAACAGTAGCATCCACAGTTTCTTACTGTATTCGGTCACTCTGTGATCGGATACAGATAGTACAACGAGCCTAAAAAACCAAACCCTCTCATTTTGGACAACCTCGGTCCACCCATACAGACTCAAACGTGACATGAAAACACCCACTAGCGGATGACACTTGCATGCAACAGTTTCCAAAAAAAAAATCCATACAAGAAAAGACACCACACATCCAACAAATACACATATGCTTGTCCATTCAATTGCAAATGAGAAACCGTAGAATGCAGAGGGATATGTTGATTTTGAAATTACGTAAACATGGACTGATACAGAAACTAAAACTAAGAAGTTCCAATTACAGCTATACTTGGAAGCTAACCTCTGTTCACTAAGGCGCCTGCGTTGACGTTATTGGCTAGTTGCTGAGGTCGGCAAAGTATTTGATGTGAAGCTCATGGTCTGATGCGTACAATTTGCGGGACCTTTAGCAATTGGGGCAGCGATTATTGTAGTATGTTTTTGACGCCTAGGCAAATACTTCAAACCATGTGGAGACCTTGGGAGTGGCTTGATGGCAGGCGCAGTCCATCCAAGAGGAGTTTCCATGTCTAGTTCAATTGCTACTTAACTCAACCGTGACCCTGCGGTCTCACTTGCCATGTGACCTCGACCTCGTGACAATCCGCGTCCACGGCCAGTTCCTCGAGGCCTTCCCCGCAATCGCGCCAATCCTTGAACTGGCCCTCCCGTTACATCTGATTTTGGCAATTGCAGCTGAGTGCATCCGCGTCCACGGCCAGTTCTTCAAGGCCTTCCCTGCGGTTGCGCCAATCCTTGTATTGGCCCTCCCATTACATTTGATTGTGGCAATGGTAGTTGAGTGCGTCCTCAGCCGTGGCCCACCCCTCTCTGATGCCCAGCACAACCGTTGGAATCCTCAACATGCTCCGCGTTGTTGTTAGCAGGTGCAAAAGTGTTGAGGTCAAAGGGAGCTTCTAGTTGGAGGCGACCATGACTTTGCTCATGCCCTTGCGGATTTTGTCCTCCACGTCCACGCAAACGGCCGGTTCTGTTATCTAAATTCAACGGCAATAAGGTGCTTGCTTCCTCCACGACTACAACGTTGGCCAATTTGGTGTGCTCACCATCCACAAGCAGCACCTCATTCAAATTGAAGCAATGAACATTCACATTCAAGTTCATATCTAGCGAGACGCCTCTACATCAAACAACATCTCTGCTCACCAGCCCAGGCATAGACACCCCTCCCCCCATGGTCTGAATCTCCATAACTAGAATCCACTCATTCCCACAGCTGAGGGGAATTCGACTACCCCTTGAGTTCTCATCCCTCCGCATGTGAATCCTGGAGCCAGAGAGACCGGAATGTGGAACGAGTGCTGGGATTGGGTATGGGTTCTGGACATTCTTGCAAATGAGGAGTGTGGATTGCCTCTAAGGGAGGGACCCTTGTCCTCCCCTTTGGAATCTTGGCCTTGCATTGCTGTAGCTCGAAATAGCAAAATTCAATGTCGGCCACCACTTCAAATGCAAGAAGTGGTTCACTTGATCTAAGTGCCCCTCAGAGCTTTGTTCCATCACACCCAAAATCCTAAAACACTGACGTCAAAACAAATATCTCCAGGAACTTTCGTCCAGCACAGCAAGCCAATAGTGGTTTTTCTTTGGTTCCACCAACAAAGCAAAAAACCCTCTTGCAAACAAAGCTTCAGTCGATGTACCTGGTTTGGTGTAGCATGGTGCCTGGAAATAGCCCACACCTCTAGCAACGCCTCAATTTTGAGAAGCTCCGCCGGCGAAGCTCGAGAATTGGCACTCACGACTTCCAGAACCTGTTGTGCGCGTTCATTGCTTGAACCGCCGGCCATGGCACCCCACCCTCCACAATACGAACTTGCTCTCTTAGAGGCGCTGCCAAAGTCCTCCAAATCCATTTGCAAAAAGTAAATGCGCAATTGCCACTCTGAGCGATGATGGCTCTTGCAAGGACGTAATGCACTACAGGCGTTCAACAAATTTTCTGAACAGCAAGCGCCGCCACGAAGCCAATGCAAAATGTGCCCTCCAAGGAACTCTAGCAATGTGGAGGGAGATTCGTAATGACCTACCTTGAATCCCTCAACACCAATCCTCTGAACTAGAAACGAACTGCGTGAGAGTTCAAGCGGAGCTCGGGACCCCTTCTACGTCCGCTCCAACTGGACAGTCACCAACGGTCTTGCACTAGCTGCAAACGATTGCGCTAGATTCATGCTTTCCTTGAAACCGCCTAGAAAGCCACTTTTACAAACCATCAATCCCTACCTGGCAGAGCATACGACCAGTAAAAGCAACAACTCCATGACATGACATAAAGGAAGCACGGCTTGTACTCATGATACCCTTGCCCAGCCAAGACAGGCCCATTTGCGCCCCCAGCACCCCAAATAAAAATTAAAGAGGCCAGATTTGGGGCATTGGAACGCTCAGGGGTTAACAACCAAAATGTACTCAAGATTGTCATTTCGAAACCCCCTCTTTACTTGCCCTCGTGTTGCAAATATGGGTACACCAATTTCACTTCTTGTGCATTAAAAATCCCAATCTCAAAATTCTACTTACAACTTGAATGAGCATTGAAATATTAGATCACTTCAGATTTGTGCACAGTGCACCACGAGAACAACAAACAAACATGTCCAAGTTATACCAAAATTTGAGTTTGGTCCAACTAGACAGACCCAATTCAAAAGTGAGGAAAAAACTTTCGAGAGTAATTTTTCAACTGAAAACCAAAACTCAACCAAAACTCATATGAGTTTTCCATTCCATGACTAAACCCAAAAACTGGAAGGAAACCAAAACTTATAAAACTTGCTGTTCAAAAGTACTAGGAAGGATGCCCGATTCAATATGCCCTCATCTAGCGGCACCCGTCACCGCGGGCGCCTACGACCGCGGCTTCTCTCCCAGTAGAGCGGAAGCAGAGATGCTCGAGAGTGATGCTCGATCGCCCCAGAAATCCTCACGTCGTCCCGTCGCAATTCTCGCGATCCGGCCAAGGCGCGATCGTCGAAGCTTTGGATCAAGACATTCGTGCGTTTGCACTCCAGGCTTTGGCGGGCGAACTTGAACTTGGGGTGAGAACGTCGCCGGAGGTGGTTGGTGCGGGGATCGGGCAAGATGAACGACATGGAGGTGGGGAAGCAGGTGCAGCAGATGGTGCAGTTCATCCGCCAGGAAGCGGAGGAGAAGGCCAACGAGATCTCCGTGTCGGCCGAGGAGGTAACCACACTACCACCCTGAGCTCGTGTGTCGCCGTCGTGGTATTGGCGGTCTGTTTTGAGTCTCGAATGTCTTCAGGGGATCGTATGGTTGTTCCTGATTCATCTGGATTAGGGTTTCCGTGGTTTTTAATTCTAGGGTTGAGGGTTTGGAAGTGTGAAATGGCACGTGAATGTGGAATTCTGGGACAATAAGATCGCGACAATGGCATGCGTTACCCGAGTGACGTCCGTGGATGTGTGTGTTGTTTCTGTGAACGAGGAAGGGTGGGCGAGTTTCGGTACGTTGAGCTTTTTGAGTGCAATTTGGTAGCTGCAAAGGCACCGGGATTGCTTTTCACCACCTCGTCGGCATGCTCGGTGACTTAATTTGGCACGGGAGTGAGAGGCTCGGGAGAGTCTTTGGGAAGAGCTTCTGTGGTTCCAAGTCGGTCGACAAGCTGTGTGTTGTGGTGCGGTTTCTGTCTGTCTTGGTTGAATGGGTGGAAACCTGTGTCTTGAACAAGCGTGATCGCGACGTGGCATGAAATTCTTGGTAGTAAATGTTAGTCGAATTTCGGTGTTGCTTCTGCGAATGTGAGAGAGGACCAAAACCTTTTTGTATGAATCGTGGGATTCATGGAGCTCCCAGCAACAGCAGGTGGTCGTGAGGCTTTGGGCAGGAAGTGGAGGTTGTTGAAGGGCTCGCCTCAGTTGAGCAGCGTGGTGGTGAGCTGGTTGAGGTGTGAATGGGATGTGTATTCTGGTATATCCAACTGGTCTTCGCTTTTCCCGTCTTGCTTGAAATTGTGGCCAAGGATAAGGAATGTCGAAAAAATGAGGGTGAGATTTGGATCTCGAGTGCGTGCACGGAGTGGGCAAATATATGCTTGCGAATCCGACATGGCAAAGCATGTAGATTTTGGAAGGGGATAGAGCGAGGTGGTTTGAATCTTAGAGGAGCGTTGGATCATGGTGCCCGTTTCTGACCCCTTGAAGGTGGTAGATAGTTGTGGCATTTGTTTTCGGTAGAGGGGAAAAGTGTCCCTCTTGATGTGAACAAGCTCTGTATCCCGGGGGGGATAATCATCATGGCTTGGATTGAGTTTGAATGTCTCGCACTACCACGAGTTGAAAGCTTAGGCCCGTCCTCTTTGACCACCCGAGGTGCGAGCTCACCGCGTCGGACTCTGCATGGATGAATGTTTCTGCGGTTTTCTGGTGGGGAGTGGTTGGGCTTTATGTGGTTTGGGGTGGTAAATTGACGGCGGGGAGCTTCTCGTGTGCTTTCTCCGTGGATGTTGAGCCTGGTCGTGGCGGCATGGATGAGTTAACGTCGGAGCTAAAGCGCGGTGGATGGGGGGTGGAATGCAGGAATTCAACATCGAGAAGCTGCAGATTGTGGAAGCTGAGAAGAAGAAGATCCGGCAGGAGTTCGAGCGGAAGGAGAAGCAGGTGGAAGTTCGCCGGAAAATGTAAGACGGTGTGCAAAAAGTAGGTCAGAATGGAAGAAGGGGGTGGGGGCGGTGCACCGGGTAATGCAGGAAGGGTGAAGGGGTTGTGGCAGGTGGTGACATGTGTGATGTGGTGGTGACGTAGTTGGGCACAGTGAGGGCGTTGGAAGGAGTGGTTATGACGGATGTGTGGTGGTGGGGAATGTGGTGCAGCGAGTACTCGACGCAGCTGAACGCTTCGCGGTTGAAGCTGCTGCAAGCGCAGGATGACCTGGTGCGGAAGATGAAGGACGCGGCGGAGAAGCAGCTGCGGAAGGTGGGGTCGAGCGAGGACGAGGAGTACCCGAAGCTGGTGGAAGCGCTGGTGATTCAGGTACGCAGCAGCCTTGAGCGCTGGGCCCTTGTTTGTGGTTCCAGCAATTTGCAGGCAGTTTTGTGAAGATGATGTTTTTGTGTGGAGATGATGTTTTGTGGGGGAGATTGTGAGCGGGATGGAGATGTTTTTTTTGCGGGGAGCTGAGGGACGTGACGTGGGGCGCGCAGGGATTGTTGAGGCTGAAGGAGCCGTCAACACAGCTGCGGTGCCGGGAGCAAGATCTGGAGACAGTGCAGTCGGTGATCGAGTCGGCGAAGCAGGCGTACGCGGAGAAGGAGGAGGTGGAGGTGCCGGAGGTGTTCGTGGACGACAAGCATTTCCTTCCGGGCCCACCGGGATCGACGAACCACGGGTCTTCCTGGTACGAAGGATTTCCCTTTATCCACCATTTGTGCTGTTTTGGTTCAGCATGGGGCGTGGAATGAGAGAGAGAGTGCGGCATGGTGTTCCTGGCAGTTCCAGGGTGATGTTGATGGAGTTGTAGATGATAGGGAAGTGGTGGTAGTGGAGACGGAGTTTCCAAGCAAGGTGGGTTGATTTGATCGTTAGCAGAGGGCTGACGGTGGTGAATGTGGACGCCACCTGTCGGTTCTTGTGGAGGGTGGCAGTGGGTTTGGTTGTGTCTCTGGCAAGATGGCTGAAGTGCAACGGAAGGTGTAATGTTATGTTTGGTTGGTACTGGAGGGCGTGAGATGTGTGTGTGTAGATCTGAATGCCGTTGTGGGTATCCTTTGGGAGTGGGGTGGTGGACGGGTTTGGTCTGACGGAGAGGATGTGGTGGTGGGTATGTGAGCGCAGCACGGGGGGAGTGGTGCTGGCGACGAAGGACGGTCGCATCGTGTTGGAGAACACGCTGGATGCACGGTTGGAAGTGGTGTTCAAGCAACAACTGCCCGAGGTAGGGGTCCTAATCTGGACGGCTTGCATCTCGTGCTCCTGTTTGTATGTTTAAGTTGAAAGTTGGATTTGGCAAGCACAAAGCAAGTAGTTGGAAACCTGAAAAGTGGGCGGGTCTTAAACCGCAATCCATTCCTGGTAGTGTGGTCGTCTTCTGCGTGTTTCGTAGATACTTGTATCCAGTCACTGTGTTCGAAGCTGAATCGTTTTTTTGCCAGTCATTTCAATATGGTGTGGATAGTCTCGTGGTTACCGTTCTCGGGCATGGGTTCCCTCTTCGTGGACGTAGAGCGCTGTCCTCGCCGTTGCCACTCCTGTATTTGTAGCAGTGTCCGTAATCGCTCGACTCAGTTGTGACGTGAATCTCATTTACTGCAAGGACGAGCGTTAAAGTTTAGGGGATGGTGGTTTGAGGGATGGGGGATTCTGTTCACTAACGTGTGGGATGTTGGCGTGGTCAGATCCGAAAGCGGCTCTTCCCTGCAGGCGGTCAAGCAGGGGCTTAGAGTGCAGCTCCATTCTGGGTTCCTTCGAGACTTCCGGCGGGAGTATTCAGGAGTTCCGTTCGTCCATTCGTTAGAAAGCTGGCGATAGGTAATAAGCGATTGGGTGGTATAATATGGTAGGGATTGTGTATCTGGAACACGAGCTTGTATTGCAGTTTCACTCACACCCGTGTGAGTTTCGAAAATATGGCCGCTGTTGTCGTGGTCAGGATTTCAAACCAGAAGTCCTGTTCACATGCGAGGTGGATTGGTTTGCTTTGGTGCTGTGGACTCCGGTGAAAGGAGGGCATCGGGGCAATTTGGGAGCGATGGTGGATGTTTTGTCCGTGTGCATGAGTTTGTGGTTTTGTGAGATGGCCTGCGTGAGGTTTTGATGCTGTACACAGCCAACGCCATTGTTTGAGGTTTAGCAAGCGTTTTTGGAATATGCAAATGAGCGTTTCAGGTCAGAAGCAAGCGATTTGTGGGAGGCGATTTGTGGGAGGATCAAGTGCTGTGGTGGAGCATTGGGTAGGAGTAAAAGTCCGGTTCAGAAAAACGGGACGACAGCATTGACGTTTTACCGGAGTTTGCTGCACACGTTATCTATGAATTCGGTGTGGTGGTGATCTGTTTGTTACTTCTCAAGCGTTTTTTTGCGTCTCATGTGAATGGTTACCTACAATTGAGGTGTCAATGGCCAGTTGGTGAAGAAATTTATTCGCAGCAATTTAAGGGAGAGATGTCCACGCTTCTATTGGGGTTTCATGACAGATTTAAGGATGGGTTTTTATGGATTACATTGTGTTACGGGTGACCTGAAATCTCAGGTTGACTAAGGGAGGGCTCATTGTGGTCCTGCAAGTGTAGAGTAATGTAGCGTATGGGGAACTGTGAGTCACATAATCATGCTGTCCAAGGTTGAGGATGTTTGAGCACTGAGTGGGTTGGCTTTTTTAGAGAAGGCTAATCTCTCTGCGCCAGTACTCCAGAGCATTTCTTTGGATGAATTGCTCCTCTTTTTTTGTTTGAGAAGAATTTGTGCCCATGATCTCCCTTGCACTCTTTGTGATCTTACTTGCTTTGAACTTCATTTTGACCCTGTTCGTTGAAAGAGAAATTTGGAGGCATGGACAAAGTTTTGCTGTGCCACAGACGTTCTCCTTACCCAGTCTCCTTTGTAGTGGAGCTGGAGCATGCCAAGAATGAGCTACGGTGCAGTGGTGCAAGTCTTGAAGTTGGAGAGACTTTATTAGAGGGCTGACACAACTTGCTAGCTTGTGGATGCTCTAATTGAGTGGTAGGTTTGAGACATCCCTACTAAACATTTTATATATCTAGGAAACTATGGTTTGGTAGACTCCAGAATCTCAAGTATTTTTGTAAGATTCTCTTTTTCTCTAGAATCTCCTCATACTGCAGCTTCTTATTTTGCTGACATTGCGTTAGGTTTGGTAGGATATTCTGTCGTTAGCTTACATTTTTACTTTGATCTTCATCTCAAACTGGACAGATTCTTGGCTAACGTGCCTTGACTGGGGAGTCCTTTTTCTGTTGTGAAGAAAAGGACACAAGGACCAAAGCTCGCTGGTGACCTGAAATCAGTTGAGCTGTAACTAATGTGCAGCTTGAAAAGGCGTTTTCATGAAACTTGTTTGAAAGTGGAGTGTCTCCTAGTGCTTGTCCTTTTAATGGGCATTGCACCCTTGCAATGCAATATGTGGGTTTCCATTATATGCTACATATTTGGTTGAGCCGCAGAGTATTTAGCCGGTTAGGAGAGAGAGAGCTGTAGATTTCCAAAGATGAAAAGCCTTGATCTAATTTTCTTTAGAGGGTTCTCTTAAGAGTGAATTGAAGAGAGGATTATCTCTCTTTTTGGTTGCCTTCTGCTGTGTGACAATGAAAATGACAAGAAAGGGTGATGGTAACAATGAATGTTTAGAATCAATGAGAGAACCACATGAAGGTGGTTTCAAAACAAATTCTAACATAAATAGTGTTCATCCTTCTTCCGTCCTACTGCTTACTTCGATGTCCCTCTCTGTGCTCCATTATGCCTTCATTTAGCAAAGACATAATTTTGAACTATTTTCGCACTGTTTGTTGATGCAATTTGAAGTAGAAAGTACATTTTGTAATCCTTGTTTGCTTAAAGATACATACGAGGTCCCACTGTTATTTGTGGCCTTACACAACCCACAATAGTTGAAGTAACCACTTGTAAGTTGGAATGCGAAGGAAAGAAGTGACGATGAGGACAATGGATTTTAGAATGTTGCGGAAGGATGAGTGACATATTAACCCTTAAAGGACGGATGGATCACCGTGGCTTGCCCTACCTGTAGATTTCTATAATGTTTTGCACATGGGCACCAGTAGTATTGCTTCAAAAAGTTGGAAAAGTCAACAGTGCTTGGTGCTCTCATGAAAATTACAAGAAGGGCAGCTTGGGAGCTAACACCATATTTCTGAATCTTATCACAATTTGGCTTACAAAAAAATGAATGCATCTGAAGAGGTAGTCTTTTGTCTTCCATGATGAACCATGTGTTTATGGTCACTTCTAAAAAAAATCAGATGAAAAACAACTTTTTTTTGAATCACAAAATCTTTTTTTAGAGCCAAAGGACGTTTTTCATCCTCCTCAACGTTTAGGGGTTAAACTCCATTTCTAAGGTGAATGAATTAAGGAGTCAAACTTAATATTTATTTTTAAATGGACCATTCTATGAAGATGGAAAGGTCCAGAATTTGATTGTGAGGAAACTGGAGTTTGTGTTTTGTAAATATTGCTTTTTATTTTCTTTATAGATAGTCTAATGTACTGTAAAAAGTCATTCTTTGCAAAAATAAAAGAAAACACCTTTTCTGTATTATTAAACCGGTTTTTTTTGTTACTCTGTTTGTCAAGAAATTTCTATTTTTTATTCGAAATTTACGTTCGAGTACTCCAATTGTTGTTCATGATATATAGGTAGAAGCAATGTGCAGAAAAACTGGCTGCTAGTTCATAGTTAGCCGGTGCAATTGGGGAAAAATCGGTTGCATTTAAAAATTGCCGGCAGAAAATCCTGTTAGATTTTACTGAAAAATCTGAATACAGTATTACTATGTAAATTTAGAAAAATATTTGGAGTAGTCTGGCAGAAAATTGGTTGAACACGGAAAATGTCAGTTTTTAGCTAGTGAAGCCCAAAAAATTTCCCAGACATTAGGTAGAAGTCATAACTAATCCTATTAACCCCTAAAGGCTTTTGACTATGTTTTCATCAAAACTGTCCCAAAATTGTCATTTATAGTGCAAGTATCAAATTTTAGATAAAAGTTATTTTTGGACACATCTAACCATAAGATCTTGTAGTACATTAGTATCTAAAGATGTGGAAAAAAATTCAGAAATCTTTGCCATGTGGATTGTTAGGTGATTGAGTTTGAATTGACAAAAAGTCATTTTTTGTCCATGCAAAAATCCGGGCAGCTGCACTTCACAAGGTCATATTTGTATGAAAAAAGTTTCAAAATGGTTGTGCTTTTTTGTATTCATTCTTCAAGGCAAGTCAGGTACATACTTGAAAAATCTCAAATCATTTGGAAATGTATAACACATAGGAAAAAAATAGTAAGTAAAAAGAAGTAGAGAATGATACAAAACACTAAATTGTTAAGAATTTAATTATGAAAAACAAAAATTCCAATCCCAATGGTCAAAATGTTGCAATAAACAATCTACATACTTTGGCTTTGTTTTTTTTTCCAAAATATTAAAAATTGAGTAAAACATAGGACTTAAAAGTTTTTTTTAGAGTAGGGATCCAAAACTGCCCACAAAGAGAATCTCCTCATAACTTTCATTTCATTGATGAACATTGAATGATTAAAAGCTTTCCAAGTATATATAAATCTAAAGAACCAATTTCAAAAAACGAAATTCAAAAAATGTATTTTTTAAAGAAGTTTTTTGAGCTGCCCAGGCTGCCCCCTGAACAAAGAAAACTACTTATCATGCAATAACTTTTGAACCATGAAGTCAAAAGTTATGAAATTTGTTGGGCCTTAAAGCTACTCCTCAGACACATCATGTGTGAAAATTTCAAAGAAAAAAAATGAAAAATCCATTTGTGGTGAGCTGCCCAAAATTGCTATGTTGCCAAAAAACACTATCTGGGTCTTTAGGGGTTAATGGCCTTGTTCTCTAGGAATCATCTAGATCCATTGAACTTGACAAATTGAAGGGTGTATATGTTTGATGTTTCCAAATCTTTGATAATACTATAGGTTGAGAGCAGACTCGGCAGGCCTATGCCAAATTGATTATTTTTTGGGGAAGAACCAATTCGGCATCAAATTTCATAATTAAAAAAATTAGGCACTTTCAGAAAAAGTTGTTGTTATTTGCCATTCAATAAAAAAAATAGTAGAATTAAGCTTTTTTCTAAGCATCTTCCACTTTCTAAAATTAACCCTTAGTATAGAATTTGTAGTAGATTGAGCCCTCTTGGAATCAACCTTGACCTTCCGTTGTTACTTAAGCTTAATGACTTTTATAATATTAGACATTTCAGTTTTTTAATTTGTTTGACATTAGGCATTTTTGGAGAATAATTTATATAATAATTAGAAAAAAAATTGGGGAATTATTTTATACTGAATCTGTTCTCAACTTACAGTACTTGCTATATAATACAGTACTTGGAAAATAAATATATTGCAAAACAATGCAGCTGTCAATTGTATTTCTTCCTTTGACTATTTTTTGGCTTGGTTCTTGGCTTGGTTTACTACACAAATGTGTTTGGGGGCGAGGGTGGAAAGTTTACATTTTTCACTGTGTAAAGAAAGTAAGAGACTAAAAATTTACCTTGAATTTGGAAATCTTGAAGGATGATGCTATTTTGTGAGCGTAAGATGGTGAGCTTGTGAGCAGTGAGCCAAGCTTTGATGAGTAGGAATCAATTTTGAGCTCAAAATCAATGAAAAAACTGAAAAAAAATAAAAAAAATTCAAAAAAATAAAAGTTTAAGATGTATAATCATAATATCATGTGTACATGGTTATAGAAAAAATTGAATATTTTGACAAAAATATAGGCTCACTAATCAAGGCTCACGGATCCCTGCTCACAATATAGCATTCCCAGGGCGAGTTCCAGGGGCAAATATATACTTTTGCTCTTTCTTGTAAAAAATTTGAGTTTTTTCACCTTGCTACACAAACTTTTATTTGCAGTATACCGAGCCCTGTTTTTCCAGCAGTTTCATGAACGTGCTGTACCATTTTGTTGCAACATTTATAATAAACTTAATACTACAGACAGTGTGTGCATTTTGTGTTACTCTGAACCTCACGGTGGATTTCCTTTCTGAGCAACTTCTTTTTCTTTTTCTTTTATTTTGGGATTTGTTTGTGTGTGGGGCTCAAAAGCCATACAAAATGGTTTCTTTTGCACGGGGTAGTCAGCAAGAAATTCCTCGTTTCAATGTGAAATTGGTGAAACGATCCATAACTTTGAGATGGCAATGCTACATTTATGAAAATAGTATATGAATTTTGAGTGAACAATTAATATTTCATTCGAGTTTTATATGTTTCAACTTGATATCTCATTTTGCAGCAAGTTGTAGGTTGGGGTTAAATGACTAATGGACCATACTTGAAAATCAATAATGTAATCTTTGAAACAATGTTTGTTTAGGATGTTTGCATTTTTTTTCAAAGACAACTTGAGATTCCTTGAATTGCTTAAGGTGTGACAATGTAGTGGATTCTTCATGAGTTTGATTTGCATAAACGACAAATATGATGTTTGATAGCTCTTGCTGATGCTCTAGCTCAAATGAACAAAAGTTGTATACTCCCTCTGTCCCTCTAAAAACGTCCAAAAAGTTTCCTTGCAACTTTGTTTTTAGTCTTTGTGCTAACGACACATGTATTCTAGAATCAATATGTCATCTACCAGTTGTATGTAAAATTTTCAGTTTTGATGTCTCCAACTAGGTACCCAAATTCCATACAAAAATTATCATGTTTGTGTATGCGGCTAGCTCCTCATTATTGATGATTTAAAGATTAACAAGAACAATAGTTCCTCATTTAGGCAAGGCCAAGCTTGCTAGGAGAGGAACACTCTCTAATTGCTTAACTTGCCCTCATGAGATCATCTAACATGACAAACGCTTTCTCAACATTTGAAATTAACAAAGGGGGCTTTTTAATGGCACAAGAAATGTGTCTAATTTGGAGCTTTTTGGAGGGACAAAGGAAGTAGTAATTTGATAATCCTATTCAGGCAAAAGCCATTGTCAAGTGGGATGTGTCAAAAAAGAGATAGGCTTTAAAGATGTTAAATGATCAAAGAGAAGGTTACAACCACAGAATAACTGAAAGATAGTTAAACTTGTATGTTTAAAGAAAACTAACCCCTAAAGGGTCCTTGGGGTCTGGAGATATGGTACCAAATACGGTCGCAACCAGTATTAAAAAATTTGAATCAACTAGAAATTAAGTGTTACAATCATATATGTTGAAGAGTTGTATGTGGTGGGTGCATAAAAAAAATTGGCAAGCCCTTAGAGCAGCTCAAATACGTGTGTACATACGGCCATACATACGGTCGCAAAGGGCTTTTGTGCCATTCAGGGGTTAATGCAAGGTGGATAGAAGAAAGATGACCAAAGCATCACTAGCGGACTTCTTTGTTCAAGATGAATTTTTTACTTAAACGCTCCACCTTAAAAGGTAAGAAAGAACTGTGTTTGTTCATATTAATCCACAAATAAACTATATTTGATGCAAATGATGAGTCCGATGTTTTCATTTACAACTCCTTTTCTATTCATCACACATTGCAATAATAGGTTAGACATTACTCATCCATTTTGTGCACAAACCTTTCATAACATGGTTAATTTATAATAAAGGTATCTAGTTTTTAAAACTTACACTTCTAGTTTACAGATTACAGTATACTTTCCATTACATTTTTGTTTGTACTCTTCGTTTAGTAATCTAAAACTACACATAATTGCTTAACTTTTAATGAATGCAATAGCGTAATAAAAAATCTCTTTTATACAGATGTAATGAATGACAAGCTTTTATGATTAAGCCAAAAGTCATGCTAGTTATGATTTTATAAAACACAAAATCTGGTGTTTGAAGATAGAGACATGTCTATTGTTAAGCAATTAAAGATTTCAAAGTAACTACCCTCAATAGTATACCTATAAGTACCAGGTCTCAAACCAATAGAAAACATGTTTTACACAAAAAAAAAAAAAAAAAAAATGGAATTCATCTCAACTCCTAAAAAAACCTATCCAAAGAAAACGTGCATTCAGTTAATTGTATTTTGCAAGTCATTCAAAATCTATTTTCAAAACTACACAAACCCCTAAAGGATGTTGCTATAATGCGTACGCTATCATGTGTTGTATACAGATGGGTTGTTTGAGTAGTATATGAATCCCATCAGAGTTGTAAATTTTAAGCCAACTCACAAACATACTACCGATCAATTAGGCTTTTTTGAGGAATTTTAGCATTTTTCATAAAGCCATTTCTTCAAGTATAAATGGACCTTGTAAGAATACAACTAACACTTTTGGTAGGCAACATCCATTAGGGGTTAGAACGATCGAGCAGCCCTTTGCGAGCAGTACAATATGGAGTATTTTTCTTGTATTTGGAGTGCACCCAAACCTTTATTACATTTGAGATCAATAAAGAAGTTAGAATATAGATCAATGTTGTTGTAGTGAGGTAGTCAAGATTCCAAATTTAAAAAATTTGTTGGCAGCAAATGCTATTTATAAAATTACGTACATAGTATGAATTATAGTAGCTTGGTCCTTTAAGGGTTAATCACATTCAAACTTATGCGAGGATCTTTGCATTACAAACATATCATTTTAAGAGTTCAAATTTTGACTTGCTTTCCTCAAAATCATTATATTTAGGGGATTGCTAAATTCAACACACTTTTTGCTAAATCCCCCACATGGCACCATGTTTAGGAGTTCCATATAGAAAAGAAGGGTGAATTTCATATTTATTGAATGACCATCTAATGATGATGACAAATATACTCCACTCTTGCCTTTCTTCTTCTTCTTTTTGTCCACTTTTTCTTTTCATATTTCATTTCTTTATCCACTTTCCCTTTTTTTTCTTCTTTAGTTAGCTTAACTTTCATAACTTTGAGTACATATAATCCCAAAATAAATACATTTGTTGTCATCAATTAATGGTCATTCAATAAAAATGAAGTTCACCCTTCTTTTCTATATGGAACTGTTAAACATGGTGCCATGTGGTGGATTTTGCAAAAAATGTGGTGGATTTAGCCATTCCCTAGATTTAGTTTGAACAACCAACTAGATTCATACACCATCCCAATTGGATTCAAAATTCACTTCCAAAAATTTTCCAAATATGATACACTTATACTAGCTTAAGTTGAGAAGGAAAACATAACCCTATCTTATGAAAAAAGTGAGATTATAAAAAGAATGGATTGATTATTTTGACTCCTCAATCTTGGTAGAATTGTTTTGTTCTGTTCAAAATCGAGATGATTTATTGTTAGTGCGAATGCAGTCGGCAAGAGTCATGACACTAACCCTTGAACAGCCACAGGGCATAGTATATACGCTGATGTATAATTGTCATTTGCTACTAGGAAGGAATTTTAATTTGGGATTTCAAGTAGCCCACTAGAACTGCATCGATCTATTCTTCAACTTTCTTGTTGGTTTCAAATGTAGTAAAGGTGTGGATCCATTCCAAATAGAAGAAAAATATCTAGTATTGTACTGGTCGCAAAGGGTCTCTCAGTCAATTAAGGGCCAAGGTAGGCTAAGGGAACACAAAGTTTGTAGAAAAATCAAGTTAGCTCAGCAATCTAGAAACATTTTTGGTAGAAAGTCAAAGAAGAAGCAGTCCTATGGCCATTTAACCCCTAAAGGACCAACTGTCCCCTCGGGGGACAAATGGATTTTGGGCATGTACCTATAGCTAATCTACATTTTGTAATTTTTTGAAACTTTTGTTGAAGGTGGGCAATTCAAAGATCTACATGGGCATCTAACTTTTTCTTCATTCCAACATTTATTGAAGAAGTTATACATGAATTTCTGAAAAAGGGCGAGGGTGGGCAGCCCAAAAAAAATTCAAAATTGTAATTTTTAAAAATAAAAATTTGAAATTAGTTCCTTAGATTTTTATATATGTGGACATCTTTGAATCATTCAATTTTGATAGATGAGATGAAAGTTATGAGAAGTTTTAGTTAGCGGGTAGGTATGGAACTCTCAAACCTCCATTTCTTTTCCCCCTTGTAAAACTTGTTGCTTTACTTTTTTGAGCTCTTTGTGTATTTGTTTTTTGACTTTTCTTTTTGCAAGTTGTAGTAGACTAAGATTCCTTGGTTTTCACCATTTGGATCAAAGTAATTTGGGTTTTTGAATTTTACATAAATCCTCCAATTTTGCCTAGTCTATATGCAAATTTCATGACCTTATAGCATTGCAAGATTTTACAAAGTATGATCTACACCTCCGTTTCATTTGAAAATTCTCCCACATTTACCTAACTTGGTCTTCTACATGGGAAAAATATACCTCAGCTTTGCGTAGAGCAATTTTTTTGATATAGGAGCTGTCAAAGGCTTTTGAAATTTTTGGGCAGCAGGGAAAAAAACTTTTGTTTTCACTTCAAAGGTCATATCTCACTCCTCTACAAGTAGAATGAGTTGATTTTTTTCCAACAAGTACCTCCCATAGTCTAGGGCAAGATCTTACGGTTAAATTTTCAAAAAAACCTTTTTTCCTAACTTTCTACTCATTCTTCCAAAACTGGCAATTTTCAGTGATTTTCAAAGAAAATAGGGCTTGGTCCTTTAGGGGTTAAATTGAAATTTACTGAGTTGTTATGAATTATCTCCAATTTATCAAAGCAAAAGTTGCATAGGTAGCTATTCTTGATCAAAGGTTGTCGTATATGTCTATATTTTACTGAAAGACAAATCTAAACACATTTATGACCAATAAGCACACTCAACAATGACTCATGTCACTCCTAAAACAGTGCATGCACAAGTACAATTTTTGAACACAGAGAACGCAACCCATTTAAGAAGCTCTAAGGTAGGAGGCTCATAAATTGACCATCTAAGAGCTGAAATTGAATTTTGGAGAGGTGAAACCTCTTGAATTTTTTTCAGTAAATTTCCTTGAAAGACAAGGAATTGGCATCTAACCCCAAGTTGTTTCATATTTTTTGGAGTTTTGTGGAATTAGTTGTGAAATTTCAAAGTTGAAGTGATATAGGGCTCTAAAACCGTCTACCTCCTCAAATGTAGACTGCTTGTACATAGTTAACCCTAAAGGCCCAATTGTCTCCTTGGGAGACAAATGGATTTCAGGCATTACCTATAGCTAAACTACTTTGTGTAAATTTTTGAAACTTTTATTGAAGGTGGGGAGTTCCAAGACCTACCTGGGCATCTAATTTTTTCTTCATTTTGACATTTGACAAAGAAGCTATGCAAGAATTTCTGCAACCCGGGGGAGGAATGCAATCCGGGCAGCCCAAAAACTTCTTTAAAATTTGTATTTTCTATTAAAAAAAATCTGAAATTGGTTCTTTAGACTTTTTCATATGTGAGAAGCTTTGAATCATTCAACTTCAATCGTTGAGATGAAAGTTATGAGATGTTTTAGTTTGTGGGTAGTTATGGATTCTCTACTCTAAAATAAACTTTGAAGTCCTTTACTTTATGCAATTTTCAATATTTTGGAAAAAAACTAAACCTAAGGAAGTAGATTGTTTATTACAACATTATAACCGTTGGTATTTGCATTTTTCATTTCAATAATTAAATTCTTAATAATTTAGTGATTTGACTCATTCTCTATTTCTTTTTACTTACTATTTTTTTCCTATGTATTGTATAGTTCCAATTGATTTGAAAATTCTCCCACACGTACCTAACTTGGTCTTCTATATGGAAAAAATAAACCTCAACTTTGTGTAGAGCAATTTTTTCATATAAGAGTGGTCAAAGGCTTTTGAAATTTTTTGGGTAGCATAAAAAAAACCTTTTTTTTCACTTCAAATGTAAATATTTTTGTCCTCTCTATTTAGAATGATCTAATTTTTTTCCCTCAAGTACCTCTTCCAATCTAAGGCAAGATCATACGGTTGGATCTACAAAACAAACTTTATTTCCTACTTTTCTACTCATTCCTCCCAAAGTGGCAGTTTTCAATGACTTTCACAAAAAAAAGGACTTGAACCTTTAGAAAATTAAGATTATGAAAAACAACGTGTACAAGAAGAGTACATTTGAAAAGATGAACTGTTTTAGAACCTGAGCGGAATATGAACCTCCTACCTTATGCACTGTTTTAGAAACCCCTACTTGGGCAGTTCAAAATGCGTGCCCGGTTTATGAGCCTCCTACCTTACCTTCCAAAAGTTCTTGCAACCTCATTGGCGGGGGGAACGTCACGTATCATAACAAGCCTCTAACATCCAGCGTATTAAATCCACCATTTCCCCTATCAAAATCTAGGATAATCCAATATTTAATTTGAAAGTGGGTGATTCCTTCAAACGCGGCAAAGTAGATCTTGGCCATTGCGAGGCGGAGCGAACAAAGAGCATGGACGAAGGCGGGAAACTCTCAACGGTGCTTGGCTTGGCTATGGCGACTGTTTGAGAAGCTGAACTTTGGAGTTATGGAGATGGCGTCCGATTCGGTGTTTTCCAAATTTAGGCTACGCGTTGCATTGATCATACAGACTGAAGAATCCGCCGTTTCAGCCCGCGTTTCTTTTCTCTCCAGGGAAAGATACATGTGGACCGCATGCTCTGGGAAATGTTTGAATTTTTTCGGTGGATTTCCTTCAATTCCCGTATAGAACCCGGTTACCAAGAACCAATTCGGTTATTGTTTCTATTTCATACTATAATTTTTTTTGAAAGATTCTTAACCAGTTTTTAGCCAAAATTTCTAAATTGCAAACGGTATTTTCCAAAATTGCAAACGGTTTTTTCTCATTTCAACCGGCTAGCTTTGAACTAGCGGTCAGTTCTTCGCGGTCCAGTGGATCGCATGCTTTAGCTCAAGCAAGTTTCTCATGGTGCTGATTCAGGAGGGAAGAAAGGTTTCAAATTACTGAATACTAGCCTTTTTTGCTAAGATTAGGAATTATGGTGTGATTGGAGGCAGAATAAAGTGCGGAACACAAGTTTTTGCTGAGGTCGGGATGAAGCTGGCTGTGTTCGTAGACTCTTACGCTTTTGGACACGTTTTATGAAGTTCACACTTCAAGCGACTTCATCAGCAGACATGCATTGTGCTACATATTCACTTGCAGAATCAACACATGTGTTCACAACGTTATTCATCTCAAACTCCGTCTTCACTTTAACAAGTAAGCTTAAGTACTTTTTAGAACCGCACATTCTACATTCAGTTAAACGTTTGTAAATTTGTTTACTCAGTGCCACATCATGTGCATATAAATGCTAAGCTCAAGATTGATAGAGTCTGGCTATGCGTGACTTTAGGTTAAAGCAGTTTGAGATGATGAGATTATAAAATGTGACTGGACTGGCGTACATATAAGAGGTGCTCAAATCTTCAATCGTCATGATCAACACATGTTTCAATCCTAGATGAGTGACTTGAAGGCATACAAAACTGTGGATGTTCAAGCATAGCATAAATGAGTCGATCCTCCTGTACAGGTACTACTGGACTATAGATACAGCAACTCTTTTCAAATGAGAACCGTGAGGGCACTGAAAAAAATAGGGTTCCATTACAGAAAAAGAACCAGAATACAAGCAGAGGCTTACAACGTAAACAAAATTGGATGGGAGATCAGGAACACAACCGACAAGAGACCGTCCAAAAGCCACATAAAGCTCCACACTCAATCAGTTACCATACTTACTACGCAACTGCATGGCGACGATGTTATTGTAATGCATCGGCATCCACCATCGCTATCACTACCACCTCAAAGAGAATTGAGGATCGGGACCATCTTCTTTCTGGCAGTGAAGCACCTTTCTGCCTCACCCGCTCGTGTCCGAGCAGTCTCATCTTAGAATGCATGAGCTCAAAGAATGTTCAACTAATGTACAAATCCAGCGATTGCAGAATTTTATCTGGCTACCACAGATGTACGTTGACGTTACAGATAGGTGAAGTCCCTAGCGAATAGATGCCGAAGCATGCATTGCCTGTGATCTGCTGCCCTCGATATTGTAGCTTATAACCCTTAGGACAGCTTCTTCTTCATAGATCTTTGTGCGTTCGAGTTTGGTCCAGTGGTATTGGAGGAAGGACATGACGTCCGCATCCCGCCTACGGAAATGTGAAACCGCCATTGGCCGCGTTGGCTGCGCTATTTTGAGGACTGACGTACACCCACAGCAGAGAGATGATGACGGAGAGCAGACCTGCCCAGACGAAGACAATAGTTGGTGTCTTCCCGCCCTTGCCCATGAGACCCTTGAAGAACGGGTACAGATGCATAAGCACCCAGAGGCTGAAGAAAACTCCTCCCAAAAGCTTGCTCCAATCCGGATCGGTGGAGTAGATTGTGCGGGAGATGCCCACGGCTATGGCGACCATGTTGGTGAGACCAATGGTGATGGGCGGGATGAAGAGTGACGACCATTTGACGATGTATAGATCTGCGTAAATGTCATTCTCATCCTCTCCAGCTGACTTGGACGTCAGAGTGAAGGAAATCTCAACTCCAGCCATAACCTTGAGGATACCCTGGAAGACAGCAGCCAGATGGGCACTAGTTCCTCCAATAACCCAAAACTGTTCATTTCTCCACCACTCTTCAAGACTAATGCTGGACCACCTGACTTCAAGCACAGCGAGCGCGCACAGGGTGACAGTGATGGTGAGCAGGTAAACCAGAAACGAAAGATCTAAGTTCTGCACAATGAACTGGCCACTGAAGAGTGAGAGAGCGGGCAAGAAGCA
Source organism: Ulota crispa (assembly GCA_963920765.1). Lineage (NCBI taxonomy): Eukaryota > Viridiplantae > Streptophyta > Bryopsida > Orthotrichales > Orthotrichaceae > Ulota > Ulota crispa. The sequence goes on along the minus strand of OY987249.1, from coordinate 1,864,759 downwards.
GTAGACCAACAGGAAGATGGACGTGAACGGGTAAATGCCAACGTTCAGGTACGCAATACGCTGCAAGAACTTCAGTCGAGAGCTAGCAAGGAGAGCGTTGTTGCGAGAGAAGAAAATCTCCACGGATCCTGTAGCCCATCGAAGCACCTGCATTTCCAGATGTAAACAGCATTAGCACAAGAATCACCAGCACTGGTTTAAGATTAAATGTGGTTTATCTTGTCAAAGAATTGAAGAGCGTCGTTTGTACTTACTTGATGCAGACGATCAGTCAGATTGATGGGAGCAGTTCCTCGGAAGGCATCACGCTTTGTGACACAGTAAATGGAGCGCCAACCACGATTGTGCATGCGAAATCCAGTAACGACATCCTCTGTCACGGATCCGTAAATCCATCCCACACGGCCGCCCCACTCTGTTTTGTCCTCGTAGAAACAAGACACGACGTTGATAGCCTCAGCCACAGTTCCCGCATCAAGAGGTTCACGGGGAATGGTGAGCGCACCAGAAGGTCGGCCATTAAACACTCCTTTGTCAGCTAAAGGACGTCCTTGGAATTCTGCGACAGGAATAGATGCTGCGAAGACAGCTGAGGAACCGTAACGCTTGGGAAGCATAGTGGCTTCAATGTCATCGTCGTCATCGCTTGTGGTGTGCTCGGTTAACCCAGTCACCTCAGATTCACGCTTCTGAGATTTCGACTTCTTCATCATCTTGGGCTTCTTTGACCCGCAGCAGCAGCACAAACTCAAGCAGGATCCATGTTCTCGGAGCCTGGGAGGATCGAATCCATACAATGCAATTCTTCGAAAGACGCACCCAGTTCCGACGTATACAGGCCCTTGCAAACCGTCCAAAGCTCTCATGTTCACGTCAAAGAAGACTGTGTTGTGGTTGGCGTAACGATCGTTGGGATCCACACCCTCGAAACGCTGAGGGAACTGAACGTACGCAAGGCGATCTCCACCCTTGTCCATGAAGAAGCACATAGCCTCCCGCATGGCGAGAGAATTGAAGATGTAGTGATCACAATCCAAATTGAGAATGAAAGGTCCGTTCGACATGACAGCACTGGTTCTGACAAGGGCATTCATAGCCCCGGCCTTTTTGTTGTGATCGTACCCTGGACGCTTCTCACGAGACATGTATACAAGCATTGGCAGACGAATGTCCACATCCGTGGTGTCTATGATGTTCTCTTCGTCGCTGCTGCCCATTAGTGGCTCAGCTGTAGGAGGGGCAAGCATCACCTGCAAAAGCCAAATCCGTTCTTCAGCACACTTGCTTAAAAGGTACTGAACATCAGATTTTTTGTAAAATTCAAAAAATTACTGCTAAGTTTTCAATGCTTAAAAAGTTTACCTGGATGATGCCGGCGTGATCTCCACGTCCATGCTCCTTCCCAGATTGACTCCACGTTCCGGGCCAGTGAGTTCCATCAGCCATCCAGGTAGCCTTCGGGATTTTCAGAGGCTCAGAAGGATCTCCTCCGGACTCCATCTGATGGCGCTTTGCTCGGATTTCTTCATGCGCATTGTAAGCGTCTGACCGGCGACGGATAGAATCGGTCAATCCATTGACACGGACTTTGAACTCGTCGTATTCTCGCTTCACCTTACGACGGTCCTTCACAAAGTCAGAACGCACCTTGTTCTTTGTAGGATCTCCCCTCAGCAAGAAATAGGTCTCCGGGTTACGGGGCTCAATCTTGTGCTTCCGGCAGAAGGGAATCCAAATGCGAGCGAAGCTTGCAGCCTCAGCCAAAGCTTCAAATGACAAAAGAGCACCACCATCATCCGAAAGGTAGCAAGCCAGCTTCTCCAGCGGATACTCGGATGCCAGAATAGAAAGAATTGTATTGGAAGTTGTGAGAGGAGGCTCCTTCTCGGGATCAGCCGTTGACACGAACACATCGATTCCAGGTAAATCGGAGTTACCACTGGGATTCTCAGGAGTCGGCGTGTCAAATCTCTCCTTTAACACTGTCAGATCTGTCAGGCGGTTAATAGGGCACAGCTTTGGCAGCTGATCCAGAATCCAAGAAAAAGCGAACCATATCTCACAGACCACTGACATTCCCCACAGCCAAATGGCGTCATGGTTCTGATGCTTCACACGCCACATGAGGAAGAATGTAAGAACCACCATCCGAATAAACACAATTAACCTGCAGGCACGCACATTATTTTCACCGTAAGTTCCCAAACCAAAAAAATGCGCATAAGCCACAAATCTATCAGATCTACACAAGTTTTGACATTTCAGTGCGAATAATAATATAATAGTGGCACTTAATGACAAACCTGTAAGGACTCAGAACGGCCGTGGAGATGCTGACTTTGCGAGTAAGAGGTTTCCTGACTTTGTCGTTAAACTCTGGCAGAGTGCCCATGTTAGGATGCCCATTACCGCCGCCGCCGCCGCCGTCGTAGCCATCATCACCAGGCCACACGGCATTACCATAGCCGTAAGTGCCCTTGGTCTGGTAAAGCCAGCGAGCATGATCAAAATCGGTAGACGAGGCGTTGCTCATCAGCATCCCGGGCTTGGTTTTCAAGAGCGAAAGGCGGCGTTCCAATCTGGAGCTGTCATCGCCGGGAGGCGGCAATGCGCGCATGTCATTCTCAGATCCGTTCTGGGAAAACGGCTCATCAGACACGGTGTAGTCATCCTTGCATCCAGGGCACTTGCCGCTACCATTCAAGGCATCTATGTAGCAATCCCTGCAGATCTTGAAGTGACAGTCGCAAGGAGTCATGTCTTCGCCGCGCTCGTCACGCATCGCCTTCCCGTCACACCCATCCACAGCGCAAGTGGGACCACGCACTCCCGCGAGTTGCGGGTGATTCCCTTCGTCCTCCATCATCTTGTCCATTGTGTGCCCACGAGGCTGGTTCTTAAACCCGCCCGTGAAGATGGTGCTAGACACGAATTGCTGCTCGGCTTTACCCGCAATGACGGGATCCATGGGCCGAACGGTGTCGCGAGTGGAGCCCATCACCTGGTTGTCCGGCGTTGCAGGAATTTGAACTGTGTAGAGGTAATCCGACCCCATCTCGCTGTCCGTGACGGCACCCATCTCGCTCTCGTCGCGGGAGAGGTTGTTGAACCGCCCGCTGGAGGCTCGCCGTCCATGGTGATGCGGCACAGACGCTGCGCCCTGCGAATCCGCGCTCGAGCGCCCAGTCATTTGCACGTTATGCTTCCCGGCGCCGCGGAAGCCCAGGCCCCCTGTTGCAGCAGACCGTGGCGATACCATGGTTGCCTAACGCTCAAAGCTCAAATCCTCCCCCCAAACATGTATCCGGTTCTCCAAGGTCTCAGATTCTACTGTTGCTCTCCAAGTTCCCGTGCGCATCCGCTGCCTCGGCACTCCTGAAACATCAATTCCCACCCCCAAGGTACTCGATTTAGTCCCCAAATCCACGCAATTTATTCAATTCACGCAAGGATTTAGTAAAAAGTTAAGAGGGGAAACTCAAGATTTTCAGAGAATAGTTCTTACAGGCTTAGATCTAGCAGGAAAAGAAGAAACCAGTGTGCATCTAAAGCTGCTGCGGACAAACAAGTCTTTGTTTACCGCTCGAAATAGCTTCTACTTGACACGAGGAATATTGAAGAGAAATCAGCGCGAAGGCACGAAATGCGGTAAATTTTAAGAATCCTGGAGCTCTAATCTAGATCTCTCTTTGAGTATCACACAAATGATCAACAAGGGCAAGGTTGGAGAAAGAGTACCTACAAAAACGGAACTACAGAATTTAATACTACTCCATTCCAAATCTAAGACTCAACGACGCGGCGATGGTGTCCTGGATTTGAAACTTTGCAAAACAACGCAGGAGGAGAGGAAAGACGAAACATGCGACAGGGAGAAGACGTGTCCTGAAACTCGCCACCACTCACCAGATGGCAGAGCACGACGCTCCTCCGGAGCACGAGCGTCGGAGGTCAAGGAAACGAGCTGTACTGTCACACGGCAAGCGCGAGAAAATGAGTACGCGTTGGGAGTTCTTCATATCAAGGTCCACACTGCTGCTGTTGCTGTGCTGTAGACCGTCCACTAGTCTACTAGACCTTCCGCAAGGACGAAGGACCGACAGAACAGTCGACCAGCCAGGTTCCATCAACTTTTTTACCTTCATCGATTCTCCCGCACCTCACCTTGTGAGTTTAGTCATTGACAAATTATGGAGCGGCGGCGAAGTCGGAGCTTCATCAATCAGGTTGATTTCTTTCCCCCCCCCTCCCCCCCCCCCCTAGCTGTAAAGGAGTCAACGTGGTGGGAGCCGTGCAATGAATCCCCCCAATTTCAGGTGAAAGGGCGAATCTAACAATGGAAACCGAAATGAAGCCCCGCCCCCTGCTTCAAATCCCAATTGTTTTTACTACTAATTCCTTGGCAAAAGTTGTTCAAGTACTCCAGGACGGGTGGCGACATGTTTTAGTTCGAAGCTCCAGCTGGGTGGTTTTTGTAGGCCTTCCAAACTGGAACTGAGGGTCGGTTCATTATGGTATATATGTAAAAGATTGCTTTTGCTTGCTTCAAAAAGAGCGGAAAGAAATGAAGAAAAATGAGTTTCTGGAGATTGGTATGAACCCACCAGGAAACAATCTGTTCGGCCGGACTGGAGCGAGTCAAACCGCTATAGGTGGCCTTTGCATCATCCCGAGTAGTACTAATAACTGTTCGCTCTGTCATCAGGTGGAATGCCAGATTGATGCCTCAAGGGATGGATGAGGATTGTGGGTGCCCCTGCCAGCCTACAAACTCATTAGTACGGCCCTCGGGAATGGAAGGTTCACTGTGGATGCCTTCTGGGGGTGGAAGATCTATGCCAATGGTCTCCATCAGCAGGTCAGTGGTGGTCCTGGCTCGGTTTACATGCTAAATCATATTTTGTGGGCTCAGTTTACTGCACATATGCGATGTGGGGCCAGGGTGGAAAAGCACTGTTCTTTCACCCGCCAGTAAATGTGAGAGTTTAGATATTTACCTTCGGGAGATTGAATTTGAGAATTTTGAATTTGTATTTGGATTAAGAGACAATGATTGGGGAGTATCGGCAGTTAGTGTAATGGCAGCTGGTTGAAATTGTAAAAAATCCAGTTGAAACTTGAAACTACCGGCTAAAAAACCGGTCCATTTTTCCTCTAAATATAATATGTTTACTGTAGAAATTTAGAAATTTTACAAAAAATAACTGGTGCATGTGAGTGTAAATCTAGTTGAAACTAGGAAATACCAAATTTTAGCTGGTGAAACTAAAACTTCTCTGTGAACACTGTTCAGTGACTTTACTTAAATTTGGGATTCTAGAAGAGATACATTTAAACAACAAAAAAAATAGGGAACAAAGTAATTACTATGACCCTTCTTTCCAAAAAAAAACTTGAGCATTTCCGCCCTGGCCCCACATCAACATATGTGCAATAAAGTGAGCCTACTTTATATAGTTGTATTTTTGTATTTGTGGAATACTGTTGCGCAATCTGTTTCGTGCTTTCATTGTCGTTCGTTAGGCGCACTGCTAGCCGGTGGATCTGCCGTGTGGGGAGTGTCTCGAAAAGACAGGAAATTTCAATTATAATAATTCATCCCGCCTTCGTGCCCTCAATTATTGGTGGTTCCGTCGTGCATCGTCAAATGAGAAAGAGAGAGAGAGGGAGAGAGAGAGAGAAAAAGTGGCGTGCATTCTATAAATTTTCTTCTACCCAGCACGTCGGCATGGTCTGGGTGGGTCATTCAGTGATGGAGCACCCCGGAGTTTCGGTGGGTGGGATTGGAGGGTGGAGGGACTCTTCCTTTTGCACGTTTTTTTTTAAATCTTTTAACCCCGCCTGTATCCCCCAAGGCAGAGCATATAATTGACTTGGTTTTTTCTTGTCATACGAAGTTTTTTATTGTCCTATGTCACCTAAACAATAATGAAAGTGACTGAGTGAAACTGGCAGAATCGCAATGAAAACGGCTCCAGGGAATCTTGAAAAATAATGAAAACGGCTATACTATATTTTATAAAATTATGAAAGTGGCTTGCTTGAATCCCTGAAAATTACAGGGGTGTCAATTTTACACGAATTGGACTATTTGGAGCTAAGGAAGATTTCATGGATACCCCTGAAGTTTGCCATACTTTCATAGAGACCCCTGCTTTTTCAGAAATTTCACAAGTACCGAAGGATCAAAATTTTCAGGTGTTTGTTTTAATGTGCATGTCACTTTCTTCTCCTTTTGTGCCCACACTACTTCTTTTTGTTATGCGTGCCCACAAAAGATGAAAAGAAGTGGCATGCACAACTAAACAAACATCCATTTTTTTTGTCCAGGTCTTTGTGAAATTTCTGAAAAAACTGAGGTATCTATGAAAATATGGCAAACTTCAAGGGTATCCATAAAATCTTCCCTTGGAATGATGAGTAGGATCTTCCTACTATGACCTCAAGTTTACTGTGACATACGGCATTTAGAATTGCATCGCATCCATACATGGATATGTTGCATTTACAAGGATTACACCCGTCCGCTTATGACTACAAAGGTTTCGTTTAGGGAAAATTACAAATAGGGGCATGAAAATGTAAAATATTACACATAGGGGCACATTTATAAAAAACTTACATTTAGGGGCACAATTCTGAAAAAAATTATAATTTTTTGTAATTTTTTTGTTGGTTTGGATATTGGTTGATCTAGATACACCACATTAAATGTTAGTTAGCTTTCAAAAAAATTAAACATCTCCAAAAACTACTGTCCTCTTTATTAAATTTTCTTTATTTAGGCTTGATTTGGAGAGTTCTTTAAGTTTTTTGAAAATTAGCTAACATTTAATGTGATGTATCTAAATCAACCAATGTCCACACCAAATTAAATTACAAAAAATTACATTTTTAAAAAATTGTACCCCTATTGGTAATTATTTTGAAATTTTGCCCCTATATGTAATATTTTACTTTTTCATGCCCCAATTTGTAATTTCCCCTTTCATTCATCATAGAGTCCATGCATAATAGAAACATAATGGGTTACATCTATGATACTACACAGTCATTCATCTAATAATACGCAAAGAATTTCATCCATTCAAAGTGAACGTTCATGCGTAAGGTTGATGTCCATGCACATGTCCAATACATGATTGCATCATGTATAGAGTAACAAAAATTCTATTTACGTGTAGAATTGTGTCTATGCATAAAAGAATCAAGTGTAGGTTTGTGTTATTTGTAAAGTAGCAAATATTGTACACACTTGTAGGGTTTCAGAATACAAAAATTAGAAAAGAGCATGTTTACTTGTAGAGGAAACACATAGTCACATTCATATATAGGGACTTGTAGTGATACTGAAAATTTATATCCAACATCCAACATTTTTACAAGGTTAACTTTTTATTTTAGGCAATCAAACTTTTGACATTATGGAGTTGCACAACACTACTAGACTCAAGGATTTGGGGCCTCGGGCACCTCAAGTAAGCTAAATTGTTCAAATGGTGCTAACACCCCAAATTGCTCATCGTTTAGATTACGGCTCATTTATTAACTAAGTATGGTTGTAAATCAAGTGGAAGGTAGTACGAGATAAAACAGTTACTCCCTTTGTCCCATTATAAAGCTCCAAAAAATTTCTCCATGAGAGATTAATTGTATTTTTAGCTAAGACAAATGCATTCTAGAATCAATATACCACCTATCAAATATTTACAAAATCTCAAATTTTTATGTTGCCATTTAGACATCCAAATTTCATGCAAAAAGTACCATATTTGTGCATAGTTTGTGAAGGCTTCTGGCTCCTCATTATTTTTGGCTATATACTAACAACACATGTGTTATAGAATTAATATACCATCTACCAAATGTATGTAAAATCTCCAACTTTGATGTTGCCTTTTATTCACCCAAATTCCATGCAAAGAGTACCATATTTGTGCATGCTGTCAGCTCCTTGTTATTGATGATTAAAGATAAGTAGCAACAACGGTACCTCATATGGGCAAGGCCAAGCTTGTTAGGAGAGGAATGCTCTTTAATTGCTTAACTAACCCCCATGAGATCATTGGACATGACAAATGTTTTCCCAGCAATTGAAATTAGCAAAAGGGAGCTTTTTAGTGGGACAAGAACTATGCCTAATTTGAAGCTTTATAATGGGACAGAGGAAGTAACAAACTACATGGAGGTGAACAGAAAAAAGAAAACTAGTTGAAGAGTAATAAAATGAAGGTTTGATGGAAATAATGGTGAGAATAAATTAGATTGGAAGTGGTTTGGTTAACAAGGTTGAAGTTGTTGTTAGAATGGGCCAGACCTGAAAGCCTCACTAGGTGCATATCCTTGTCCAATTGGCATTTAGTTTGTCTTTCTCTTTTTGATACTTTTAGATTTTGTAAGGAGGTCAATCGGTCATGGATTTTTCTTGATTGTAAAAATGCAGTTCTTATTTTTTAGGATAATTGTTGAAACATGACTTCTTTCTCATAGTTTGATGTAGAATTATTTTATTAAGGTGATATGCAAAAGCAAATGCAATTTGCGGATATCACTACAAGGGAAAGTGTCCAAAATGACAAAAATATGTTTAAATCAACATGGCTAAATCTACAGAAATTGTCTAATTTGACAATCTTTTTGTCATTTTGAACACATTTAGTCAATTTGGACATATCTGTTAGGACACAATTTCTTGTAGTGGATACTTTTGCAGAAGAATAGAAGAGACCAACCTTCACAAATTCAGCTTTGTTGTTATTTTTGTTTTATTCATTGATGCTAGATTTAAATATTACATTTCATAAATTTGTTTATAAATTTAATTCTATACCTTTGAATATGTAAATGTAATCATATAGATTTGATTGTATATTTGCTTGATCTTTTAGGCAGGCTTGACACTCACACCAGTAGGTTTAAGCTTGAGCTTGAAATGTAAAGCTTAGAAATTTAAGGGTTTGAAGTGTGAAGTTTTAATAGTAAAAGTACAAGTTTAGATTTTAACATTTATTGAAATAAGGAATGATATGAACGTCATATTAGGTAATCTGGGAAAAAGGGAGGTACCATTTTGTACTCCACTTTATACCCAAAAAGTCACCTTAAACTAGATTCAAAGGTATCAAATTCAATTTGAGCCACTAAGATTTGTTCCCTCACAAATTCCTCCTCTTTGGTGAGGGCACAAGTACCAAAAAAAAAATGTTGAGCTCGATTTTAGGTGATCACCTAAAACCTTCAAAAATATCAAAATATAACCTTTTGCCCAGATTACTTAATATGACGTTTATGGCAAAATGCCAAATGTCTAAACTTTAATTAATGGTGAAATTTTTTAATATCACCCAATCAACCTCCAATAGCATCATTTACTCAAAGTGGTCCTTGATTTGGAGCTAGCTTTCTCTCTTGAATTTTTGTTTTTGTGTTGTTTTCATTTTTGAATGTTGCCTATATAGTAGATTGATTAAAGTTTTTAACATCTCATAATTTTTCTTATAAATCTCTTCTACATTTTTCTACAACTACAAATTTTGTACCTATTATACTTACAATTAACATATTATACATTCAAAAATTTGTTTTAAATTTTCAAAAATCATACTTGTTCTCAATCAATGTAAATTTTTAATCCTCATGCATTGTTGTGACTTTAGAATCTTGTTTGGTCTATCACACATTTGGTTTGAGATTATATGGTAATAACATATTTTCTAGAATTACCAAAACTTTGTGAGATGTTGGCCCCTCTTTTTGTGTTAAATGTGTTTTGAAAAGCTTTAAATAGCTTGAACTTCTCAAAGAACAAGAGCCAAATTTGAATCTCCAAAAAATGAACAGATATGCTATATAGTTTATTTCATAATACGCTTATATATAAGATTTAGATATCCATACATTTGGATCTTTCATTGCATTAATCATTATTCACCAAATCGATTTGAAACCAAAAATAATAATTCTAAGATTGATTGTGAATATCTCAGTGTGAAGTCTCCTTGTATAAACATTGATGAAAAAGCCATGTCTTGTTTGCAGCAACTTTGTACCCATCAATTTAAGAGTTGGATTCAAATTTTCAAGGATCAAATACAATATTAATTTAATTGGTGGAAAAAACCTAATTAATAATTATATTTTTAAAATGAAGGCACTAATTTAGAGGAAATTTTGGCAAGACTTATGAGAAAGTGAAATTTCTAAAATGTAACATTTTGGCAAAATTAGTGAGAAGCAAAAAAATTAATTTTAAATTTTTGGTAGGACAAGTGAGAAGTAAACACTCCAAACTATAATTTCTAAATTATTTTTGTATTTATTTTGGAAAAGTTTTGCATCATCAAACTCCACCTAAATGGTAGGAGTTGACAAGATTTTATTGACTTTTATATTGTAAAGGGCTATAAGGTTAGTAAGCTCAATTATTGTATGCTCATGATGGTATTATTTCTTTAGTAAATTGGATGATGGGATAAAATAAAATTCCAATCAATCAACAAGATCATTGAGGTGTGTTGACTTTCCAGTCCTTAGTCATGAAGTTGCTAAATACTTTAGTCTAAAATATATATATGTATAACATACTTTTAATGTTGAATGGATGACAATTTTAGAAATATTGAATGATTCAGTAAATTAAAATGGCACTTCATGGATAAATAACCACATTGAACAAGAATTAATGACACCATTTGGATTGTATCAAATGACATTGAATGGTGACATTTTCATTAAAGTCATTTATTTCTAATTATTAAAATATTAGTTGGTGTACCTCAGTACTAGATATAACCACTTCTAGTTGAAGAAATGTAAAATGGTAATCATTTTTTATTTGGAATTAAAAGTCTAGAGTTGAGAGTTTTGTGGGCTAAAATGCAAATTTGTTTAAAATTCATATTTAGGTGTAACAAGCCACCAAACTCAACTACTTTTTATTGTGAGGATATTGATTCATATATGTAAATTAGGTATAAAAGGAAAACTCATCTAAATGTATGGAAGTTTTGGCTTACCTTTAACTCGTTTTCTTCTTTCTTAGGCTTGAATGAAAGGCCCTTCGAATTTTCTAGAAGCTCAATAGATTTTAACGAGGGTATATATTGCTCACTGATTGTCCAAATCTTGATTTTTTGGATTAAAATTTATTTGATTTTCAAGTATGATTTTGACAACAGAAAGTTCAAGTTCTAATACCAATCTCAATTAAACGACATGTTTTAGTGTACCGGGCTCATTTGCCGGGTTCAATGGAGATGCCCTCAGTGGTTAGGTTGGGACCAATGAGGGGACCGTTTATTGAGCACTTGGAGGCTTTCTAAGCTTGCATGCCCACGTGGCACTTCATTCCATAAAAGAAGTGCATGGCTCCCCCATCACTTATCCCTTAAGCATCTGTGGTTTAGGACACTTGATTAAACTGTGGTTAAGATTCAACTAAGCTTACCTGGTTTAATGTCACCCGTCTACAGAAATACCTTGCATTGAAACACCTTCAAATTATACAGATTTTTCTTCCATATTGTAGATTTTCTGACGTAGACGTTTTCTTTGTAAAAGAAGCATCATTATACCTACAAACTTACCCCCATGTTAAAAAATCTAAAATTGACCTTAGAAAAATGTTAATTAATCGTTTTGGAAAAGATTCTGAACTGATATAATGCCCAAAATTGGTAGATGTAGAAGGGCAATAACAACGTGGCGTTGGTGGTCATTTTGACTTTGTAAGGGAAATTTTTGAAAACATCGCTTTCTAAAATTTAGAATTATAGTGTTCAAAACATGTTTTGATACTCTCTTAAAGAGCATTATAAAGGGCAAAAAAGCATGTAAAAATAGTCTATAATATTTGATACATTTTCTTGTAGGAACTTGACTCCTAAGTTAGATGATTATATATTATATTCACTTACTTAGAGAAAAGTCTTACAATATTCTTGGCCCAAGAATGTCTAAAAAAACATTTCTAAACAAATTAAGGCTTGCGATGTGGTAAATAACGTGCAACTAGAAGTTCCAATCTACAGGCTTACTAATCAATCACAAATTGAAAATTCATTGGGACTTGGAACATGGTGTACATCCACGTAGATAAATTTATAATAAAAATTTGATGGATACCCCTAGAGTTTGTTTTATTTGTACATATACCCTTGGGTTTTCAGAAATTGCACAAATACCCTTGGATCACGATTTCTAGGCATTTGTTTTATTGTGCATGTCACTTCCTTCACTACCAATGTTGAAGTAAGTAATAGAGGAAAGAAGTAGTGTGTGCACAAAGGGAGAACGACGTGACATGCACATCATAACAAATACCTAAAAATTATGTTCTAAGGATATTTGTGCAATTTGTGAAAAACCATTGAAATCCATACAAGTGTTTGCAATCAGGGTATCCATCAAATTTTCTCTTAAATCTATGCAGAAGTGATCTTCGGTTTTGTTATAATGAGTAACAACCCCTACGAGAGTGTGGTGATGATGTTTGTAAAATTGGAGCTTTTGAAGTAAAGTAAGGTTTAAAAATAATTTACACATAAAATTTTCATTTTTTGCAAGTTTCTTTTCATTACAACTCTATGTAAATAATGAAGCACCCAATGATTAAGCTAATCACATACTTGAAGAAATAAATAATTGTTTTCTAAACACGGATGTCCTTTTATCCATTTCATAAAGCTCTTGTTGAGTATGCATTTGAAGACATTCATTGCCCGCCCAATGGATGCAAGCTCTTTTAGGAGTTCATATCTATACTACTAAATGGGAAGATTTGGGCTCAATGCCCTTTTTGAGAACCTTTTAAAATTTTTTGGTGAAAGTTGAAATAAGAAAGGATGTCCCAAACATAGGACACCAAATGCCTTCCAATCATGTGCTAAAAAATCAACAAAACGCCAAGCATCCCCTAGCAAAGTATTGAAGAAGAGCATTATGATGAAGACAACTTTTACTTTTGATTTCAAAAAAAGAACTGTGCATCAAGGTTGTGAGATATTACTTTTTGTAAAGTGCATCGAGATATGATTTTAGATGATCTATGATTGGTGAGGTGTCAGTTTTCCATAAAGCTAAATGTTGCATTAACTTACCCTTACATTTCCAACTGGCACAAAGCGTGTGCCCATATACTAGTAACAATGTATTGCTCAATGACAAGTATATTGCCCAAGGTAAACCAACAAGGGAAATGGATGAACAAAATTAGTACTCACCTATGAAGAAATTTTTATTCAAAATTACGTAGGAATACTTGTGGAAATCTTAAACGAAACCTTGATTCTTCAAAACAAGCAGCTATGCATTGAGTGGCTTTATCCACATAGTGTGCTTTGAAAAAGTTATTTCTTTTGTTCTTTTTTCTTTCTTAACCTTTTAAGGACGGTGGTCGATTTTGGGGGTGCGCAATCCTTTGTATAGCCATTTGGGGGAAATTTTCATACTATTAAATACAAATGTCTAGCTATCACATATTTGATTGTACATATGGAAATTTTTTGCAAGGTTTAGTGTTATACATCATGAATTATGCTCACTCTTTAGTTGTTATGACCAACTTTTTGCATTCATTAATGTATTTTCAGCCAGTACTCTTTTAGTTTGTTCAACCCTCTAGCCGCATGCCACCTCATATTTGCATGGTTATTGTCCTAAACTCTTCACTTTCCATTTCTCCAGACACGTCCCCTTTGTCTAATCACCAAATTCATTGTTATTCTCTTCCTACACAAGGAAAAGGGGCTGGATTGACCACAAAGTGGTCAACCAATCGTTAAAGAGATTTAAGTGTAGAGAATTTTCAATTAGGATACCTATTCAATCTTTGTAAGGATAGCTTCTATACATGCAAAATTTCTTCCTTTTGTTGTGATTCAAAGTTAATAATTCCTTAATTTCCAAAAAGGGAATGCTAAATTGTGAGCAAGGATCCATGAGCCCTAAGCCATGCACCATAATTTTTTGTCAAATTATTAAATTTCATCTAAAAAAGTATACATAGGACCTTAAAATTGTGCATTATAAATGTTCATCTCTTGAAGAACTTGCTATTTTTTTTAATTCATTAATTTGAGATCAAAAGTGGTTTCTACTCACAAAATCTTGACTCACCATTCATGGACTCATTGTTTTGCGCACACAGAATAGCCTTTTCCATCTCCAAATCAAACAGCTAAGCTTTGACTGCATTTGTTCATGTAGCATTGTGGCGTGAATATATATATATATATATATATATATATATATATATATATATATATATGTAGTACCACAACCCCATTGTAAATTTTAGATTTTTGAGAACTTGGAATTCAAATTTGGATTTAGAGACCATGATCTAGTCTAGAATCATAAAAAAAAGTTGCAATTCAACAACATCCAATGAAAAAGTTTAGTTAGGGAGAAAAGTGTTACTTTTACTTTTGTTTGTAAAAAAAATAATTTTTTTCATTGGGTGTTGTTAAATTGCAGATTTTTGTATGCTTCTAGACTAAATCATGGTCTCTAAGTCCAAATTTGAATTCCAAATTCTCAAATTCAACTTTTTCATGGTAAAAATCTACCCTAGGGGTGTGGTACAGTAGTTCAAAGGATGTGGTACACATATCAATGTCCTATATATATAAATATATATATATAGGGAATTACTACAGCGACATCGTAAATTGCTAGCGGGACACCCCCTCTAAGCATGAAAATGTGATTTTTAATGCCGATTTTGCTAATTTTTTTATTTGGATCAAAAGATTCGTTTCACCTTTATCATTCTAAGGCTATACTAAAAAAAATAGGTGTGCTTAAATTTCAAACTAAAAATATAGGACTTTTGAATTACTTAAAGCAAAAATATATCAAAAAATAATATTAGTGCAATAATATTTCAATTTTTTTTTGTGTTTATCATGTTTTCTTTCAAGGAGGTGATAATGTTGTGATTGAATGAATAATGAACCACTTAATAAATCAAAAATAGCACTAAATTATCAAAGTTCATACTCACAAGGATGTCCCGTTAGCAATTTAGGGTGTCGCTGTTGTAATTCCCTATATATATATATATATATATATATATATACATACATATACATATACATATTCTTTTTCTTCCTTATTTAGTTAATTATTTAAATATCCAACTTTTAGAAGTGCCAGGATATATTCTCAAACTTCCCCAGGGTAGCTTTTCTCTATGGAAAGCGTTACAGGTTTCAAATACCGTGGAACTGTCCTTCTCCATTTTTGCTTTGCAATGGGAGCAAAGCTACGTGACTACAGTTTTCTAGGACAGGGTGGATGTCAACAATAATGCTTTTGTTGTGATATGTAGTGGCACGTAAAAGGGTAAAATAATAAAATCAATAAAATCAACCCCCACCCCCTCCCCAAGCAGACCAAATGATTTTTACATCCATCATGTCAACTTTCCGACTTCACTTTTGACCAGACATTATTTTTGCGGTTATTTTGTTTGTTTGTATTTGTTTGTTTTTGAGTTGGGAGTGGGTACCAAGATACTGATTGAGTCTCTCATTTTTCGCGTATTTTGCTTCATATGCTGGTTATTTCGGTAGGTGCATTACAAATATTTGGCAATTTTTAGCCAGCTTTTTTCAGCGAAGTCTCGCACATGATTGCATTTTTTTATATTCGAATTCTTAAAGGTTTGTAGCTAGATCCAAACATTTTTGAAAATATTTTGCGCACTAGAGTCAAATTGGAGGTGAATTATTTAATAAATAGTGGGCATGCTTTACATCTTTCCAGCAATTCACTCCAAGCCAAAAAGGTTGTCCTTTATTACACACAAGAAATAGTAAAACTTTACTCCTGTTTTGTAGTTGATCAATTTACCTCCTTTGACCAAGAATCCAAGATAGGCTAATTCGGGTTTCTAAAACCAAACATAAATTCAAATTCTTTTAAGTTTGGCATTTAGTGGATAAACTTCTAAATTCCAAGGTCCTTTTCCAACTAATCGTTTGAATATTTCCACCTGCTGTCCACATAAAGGGAAAGAAGGGATTTGGGGAAAAAGGAATGAAGACCCTTTGATTATTAAAAATACACCTCCGGATTGACTCTAATGGGTGGCGTCAAATCATGAAAAAAAACTTATTTTACCAACCAAATGAATTTGCATTTATTTTGTTTTGGGGAGGTTTAAGACATTGGCTGAGGGTATCATTTGTGACAAATTTTGCTTAGCATCATTTTGGTAATTCTGCTATATACAAAATACTATTTCTCTTTTGCTATTTTTGTATATTAAACATATACTTATGTGACTCCTATACGCTTGCTTGTAGTTAGAAGGAGAAACATGATGAAATTCAGAATGGTTACTTTTTACCTCTTACAATATGTTTGCACTTGTACTAACAGTGGTAGTAGCCAAGGAAAATTAAATGCATTCAGACACACCCTTAAACTGCATTCACATTGCTCCCTCCCCTCGTAACATCAAGTGTGAACATACCCTAAACCAATGGTTTTACTAGAGCCATCCTCAAAATCTTATATAACCGTGATCTCTAGCGCTCAAGGGCGGCACGCCAAAGAAACAAACGTTTGCAAGCCTTTTCAAATTAGGTAAAACTCTAATACATCTTTTCTTTTCTTGAATTAGATACCAAATCCAATAAAAAAAAAATAGCACATTATGTGTTGTGTTAAAATGCATTGTCAAGAAACTTTAGAAATGAAATCTTTACTTAATTTATTATAAATTTTCCCCTTGGAATTAGGCCAAATAGGGTTACTCACTTACGAGCTTATATTATAAAACATCAATTATTTATTTGTCTTGGGAAACTTGAAATTCTCTGTTAACACCATATGTAACGTGTTATTCGTTAAATTGGGAAAAAGCTTACATTTTGGGACTTTTGAAGGTTTCAGGAGGCCTCCTAAAATTAAGTTCAGCGTTTTTTTTGGGTACTTGTGTCCTCACTTGAGAGGAGGAATTTGTGAGGGAAAGAATTTTAGTGGCTCAAATTGAATCTGATACCTTTGAATCTGATTTAAGGTGACTTTTTGAGTTTAAGGTGGAGTACAAAATGGTACCTCCATTTTTCCCAATTTAACAAATAATGCATTATGTTTGAAATTCTTTATTACAGAGGAAGGGAGGGAGAGGAAAAGGCAAGGAAAGAGAGGGTGAAAAAGAAAGACACATAGAGGGTGAGACGGCACAAAGTGGGGGTCATTTAAAATACTTAATTTGAAGAGTGCTTGATATTGATTTTGCATTTGCACAAAGGAGAACGTCATCCAATATTTAATTCCATCCTCTTTGTAGTAATAGTAGTATTCATCTTGAAACACAAACATATACCAATTGGTGTATGAAATTTGATTGTTAAATGGACGATAACAAGGGATGACGCTATTTTTTGAGCGTAACAGTGAGCCATGAGTACATAGCAAAGATTCTTATGAGGAGGAATTTATTTTGAGCTCAAAATCAATGATTTAAAACAAAAATTCAAGAAACGAAAATTTAAACTGCATAATTACAAGACCCTATGACGTTGTAACAATGTTGCTTGGTCTCAAATATCACTTTTCTACAAGTGCAACAATCTCATTCACTAATATATTAAGGTAAACATACCCATTCTCGAGCAGCACTCAATTCCGCACCCATGTTAGTTGTTAAGCTACTTTGGGAGGGTTGCGATTGAGACCATCAAGTGCCAATATAGGAATACATCAAAGTTAGTCTAAAGTTGCTAATAGGGACCCTATGAGCTGCAACTTTGCCCTTTAATATAAAATATTCTACAGTACTTTTTTCCGCAAAAATGACATTCTAAGATAGCTTGTTGAACGGCTAACCCTTATCTTGAATTTTCCGGGACCTTGAGGAACTCCGAACCCTTAAGCGGTCGTGTATGAGTATGTCTACCTTAAAGGGAAAATTTAATGGACACCCTCAAATTTTAAGATATTTGTACAAATGCCCCTAGTTTTCTAGAAATTGCACAAACACCCTTGAACCATGGACCATGATTTTCAAGATTTGTTTTGTTGTGAACGCCACTTCCTTCGTCCTTTGTGTGCAAGTTGCTTTCTTTTCCATATTTTAAGACTCCCTCTTTCAACAATGGTCACAAAGAAAGTGACATTCACAACAAAACAAATCTTGAAAATCATGCTCCAAGAGTATTTGTGCAATGACATCGCACAAATATCCCAAACTTCAGAGGTATCCATCAAATCTTCCCTATACTAAACTACATACTTTTTGTTTTAGTGCTTCAAGCTTATAATTATGCACTTAGGCCCGATATAATTGGAAAGGCACAATGCAATAATTCAAAGAGCTTTCTTCAACAAGAATCATGGGCCACAAAGGCAATTAGAATGTTAGATGTAGAAACAAAACAGAATGATAATTCTTTGAATTTGTAAGGATGATAATTCTTTCAATTTGTTTCCAAAAAGCACATATATTTGTGTCAACAATTTCCATTTAGTGCATTTGGCCAGATGCAGAATTAGAAAGTTGTGCATTTTAATGTAAATTAAGATTCCAAAATTGGCTGTTCAAGAAAACTACGGAACTATGCAGTTCAATTTTTATTCACCACAATGTGAGCCACCTATAAGTGGTAAAAATTTATTTGGATTTTCGTAAATGATATTAGGGTGGGCCCCTTACATCCATGATTAGTGTGTATTGATAAAACCCACACTCTTGCAAGCCTACTAGCATCAAATGACATCAAATGAAAGAAAGCAAATCCAAGTTTTATAAAATGCTTGAGCTGTTTTAGATTTATAATATAAATATTGTAAGTTATCGTAAGTCCTTTAGTACTTGATCATTTGAACTTAATAGAATCAATAAATTACTTGAATCATGTCAATTTGACCGCTTGTTAAATACATTATATGAAGTAGATTAATATATATATATGTATATATGTATATTTATATATATGTATATTTTGCCATCAAGCACATGCTCTGCGTGAATTGGGCATGTATGGATAATGCAACATTCAACTTTACAAAAAATTGATATGTCAATTCAATTGATTTAGAATTCAATTTAGATATATTGTACAAAAATCAATTTCACAATTGGTTTAGAATCTAACCCTCATACACCATTATTTTGGTGAGACCAAAAATATCAATGGCATGGCTTCATCACAATACTACTTTTTAATAATTTGCTAGAAGGCGTTTGGCATTTTATTAAATTTCTAGCACATGGTTGGAAGGCGTTTAATGTTTTATATTTGGAGCATGGCTTATTGTTTCAACTTCCACCAAAAAGTTTTAGAACATTTTGGAAAATGATATGATTGGAGTACACTTGGTGTTCTATATCTTGCATGTTCTTTGTTGACAAAAAAAACTTCTAGAAGGTTTTAGAAAAGGGCGCACTTAAGGAAATCCTCCCACTTAGTGGTATAGATAGATAGATAGTTTTTGGTGTTTCTTCTCCTTGTGAGAAAAAGATCAATCAATTTTTATGATAGAAGCTCAAGGGTTTGTATGAAGGAAGCTCAAGGATTTGTATGAAGGAAGCTCAAAAATTTGTATGAAGAAAGCTCAAAGATTTGAATAAGGGAAGCCCAACAACCTTGATGTGAAGTTTCCCAAGGATTGTTAACCTTCCTTAATTTAAAAATTCTAAAAAATTCTAGAAAAGAGCATGGAGTGAGTGCCTCCCACTTAGTAGTATAGATATTTTTTAGGTACCACCTTCTTAAACATTATACTTTATTGTCGTTCTCTCATTGAATCCAATGATATTAATATGTTCAGTTTGAAACTTACACCAAGCTATTTCATGTCACGTAAACCTACATACATATTAAATTAAGAAGATAATTTGAAAAACGTGATCAGGGTTATAGTTTGCCTTTTTGACCTATTTGAGTACTTTTTTAGTGTGATTTTACAAAAATCATATGTTGCATGGTAGAAGGAAAATCCATGTTATTATATATGTTGGACTTCATATTATGAAGTCTAAAATATTGGGCTAACATGACAAGTTACAAGAAAAATAAAAATAATGGTTCAACATTTAAGCATAGGCCGTCTAGTTTAAGGGGTTGATGAAGTGTTTAGATTTGTTGAGAAGCCATGCCAATTTTTTCCTACTTTATTTGTAAGGCATTGCTTTTTTGAAAAAACCTCAGTAGGGTAACCTCTCACAAAATCCCCCATGAGAATTCTCCCAAGAAGTTTTAACTTTTCTACAAACATGGTAGGCAGGGCATTTATATATTGCAAAAGGAAGCCAAATGGGCAATTTTTTTGATAGATTATGACAAACTTGGACAAACGTGGGCTAGTCCCTCCTTCAACACTCAATGGACTATGGGCAAATAGAATTTGAATTTTTTTGTCAAACCCAAAAAAATTGCTCTGCTAGCAGGGCCATATGCTAAGAGAGGCCCTGGCAAGCGGGCCTCTTGCAATGGGCAGGCCCCTCTCTTTGAACTACGGTGCATGACACATATAACTAACAACTCCCAATTCAAGTGGTCAACCTAAGGCTTTGTCAAAAAAAAGTTACCAAAAATTCGAGTCCACCAAGATAAAGCTTAGGGTTTGTCCCGCTTGGTGGTGGAATTACTTTTGAACTAATGAGTATATGTGTTGTGCTCTAGTATATCTTGTTTGACTAATAGTTGTTGGTTGTAAGTGTCATGCACTAAGGTAGGAACACCCATAAGCGTTGGTGTCCCCATAACCGTCACCTTTAAAATCTTGAAAATTTTGTAGAAGTAAATAGATGTAATTACAAGGATGTACAACATGTGAACATGAAACCTTAGTGTTGGTATTAGTTGCAATTGCAATATGCTCTTTAAAAATTCACAACTTATTCTCACAGTTTCCAAATAATTCATTCAAAAGTGCAAACTCATTATTTTTCTGTTGCTAATAGGATCTTGTAATTTTCTAAATATTTATTAATAGTCATCATGTTCAAAACCCTTAAACTAACGCTTATGGGTGTTCCTACCTTATATGCTCTTGGATGCTAAGCTTATGTCCCTTCCATTGTGGGAGGGCCTCTTGAGATTTTGAACTTTTTTGATTAAAAACCTATGTTTCTCACAGTGTATGCACCGACTATTCATCATATACCTACACTATAATTGAAAATTTTCCAAAAACTTAGTCGACTTTCAGTCGACTAATTTACATTTCAACCGATATTTCAACCGATTTTTGCACAATTCATTCGGCTGACTTTCTATTGTTTTTCGGCTCTCCCCGTTCATTGCAGAGGCCTCCCCTTCTACAAAACTTGTCAGAATGAGGTCCACATGCCCAATGTATGGGAAGATCCAAAACACAATAGAAAGTCACCTGCGGAAATGTTAAAAAAACAACTAAGATCTAAACCAACCGGATAATAACCAACTTATCAAAAACAAAATTGATCATAGTACAAGTATGTAGGCAACACTGGGTGCATGCACTAAAAAATTGGTTGAAAATGAAAAATGTAGGATTTTTGCCTAAGAACATTTCCAACCTTACTCTCCACACGGTCAAATATTGGGCCTTTGTTTGGCCAAACTTGGAAATGAGGTTTAGGAAGGCACGTATCCCAAGGAGTATTTTCAAAGGTCTTTCCAAATACGTCCTCCAACACAACAAGTTGGAGTGTCTTGTCCAAGCTTTGGCAAGTTGAAATCTTGTGTCTTTTAAAAAAAACTAATCTTCTCCCTTCCAAAAGAAAACAATAACTCTTTTTGTTTATAGGCGGAGGAGGTACTTGATTTAGGGCATCCCCAATGCAGTTGTAAGAGAGGCAAGCAAAAGCTTGTGCAATGCTTTAAATAGGACTTGAGCAAAAACATGGGCTCCAATGCAGCAATTAAATCATATTGCATTTTTCAGGGCTCCCCACATAAGAACCCCTCCCTTACAAATTTTCACTATTTGGAAGGTCCTGCATACCACTCCAGCTTTGATATTGACGCAATTTTAGGGAATTTCATATACTTCTGACATGAATTAGCCACACATAAGTATTTAAAAAAGACATAAACTATTAAAAACTCATGTTTAGTGAGTGTCAAAGCTTGTGTGCATTGGGGACTGCTTGACTTAAAAATGCCCTTGCTCTGCACCATAGCTGGTGTTAGCCATTGGCTAACACAATTTGCCTAGCTTGTTTTCTGATTGCATTGGGGATGCCCTTAGCTGAAGTTGCCAGAAGGGATCCTACGGTTCCACATGTGGTGAGTGAATCTTGTGACAAGCGATGGGTCTCTAGCCCAAAATCACCCTCATCAAATAAATTTCCGCATTGCAAGCATTATTTGGCACCCTCTGTGTGGCTAGGAAGGGTGGAAATGTTCTAAAAAGCTCAAACTCTCCCTGCACACTAATCGCGACCATCTGACCCCAACCGTATTTCCACTAAGCTAAAGTAACCCAACTGTCCAAAAAGGGATACCTTGTACTTATAGGGTGTCCTTCCATGAGAGCATGGTGGCCCTAAAATTAAATATAACTCAACAATAATTGGTTAGATGGGAGTTTCAAAAAAATGGAAATCCCATTTGATCAATTACCAATGAACTATATTTGAATTCACCTGCTACTAGGCTCACATGGAAGTAGCCTTTAAAATTTTGGCAAATTTTTGCCTAAATCTTACCTCAATTCTGGACTCACTACCATAACATTAGAAAAATCATGTGAAAAAATGGATGAAATTGCTAGGTCTCTCCCCCAAGCAATCACGACATTTGCCAAAATTTGAATAAAACTACTAAATGTAGTTTATTTTAAGGGATGAGCATTGGCACAAGGTGATGATTCTATCCATTCTGTCCTAGTTTTTTGTACATGCTTGCATTGTTTGGTGCTAGTCTTGCAACTAAGAGCATCTCCACCCCGGTCGCCAGCTCGGGCTCTCCAGCCCAGCAGGCAATTGGGTGGGAGCGTGAACAGGTGAACGGGGCAGCAAGGTGGCTTAAACACCCCACCCCAGCTGGCGACTCAAACTATTGCCCTAGGAAATTCTAGCAACTTGTTGCTGTCTGCCTTGCTACAGCAAGGTGTTGCCATCTTCCCCTTGTTACTGCAGGTTGTAGCCGCCCGTCCAAGATCCTTAGGGTTTTGACTTTGTACTGCACCAGCCAATTATGTTGTGACACTTGTCAGCTGCTGATTGGATTGCAACCTTGGCATTTCCCCTCCCCGCCCGCCAAAGGGAGAAGAAATGGTAGGGCTGCAATGCCTCGGCCAAGCCGGAGCTGCAGAGCCGGGTTGACGGGCGTGATAGAGATGCTCTAACACAAAAACGAAATTTAAAGGCTGCATGGAAGGACCCCCAAAGCACCCTCTCTCACCAGCCATCATTGAAAATTTTCCTCCAACTACTGGATCTAGTCATTTAGAAGCTTTACATTTTAAAAAGCTTGTCAACTGACTTGAGGCGGCCCAAATTAGCACCGGGGATTTAATTATACTTTGTCTGAAATTTTCAGGGGATTTTGGCTGGGGATGGGGTAGTCCGGCTCGGTGTTCTGCAGCATTACGTGTTTGTGGGGCCACAGTGGAAAATCACGGATTTTCTTCAAATACAATGGTAACGCAATAATTTGGCCCCCTACCTTGGAGTTGGTCAAATTCATCCTCCTTTGTGGTTTGAGGCAGGGTTTAATTTTTGCTTTTGTCAGGGTAGAGCTACCCGCACCCAGAATACCAGCAGGTAAGGAAAATTTGGCAAAAATGGGAATTAATGAATGATATGTGGAAGTTCATCCAAAATTACTAACCTAAGCTATTTTCATTCAAAAGGTTATAAATTAATCTTTTGCTCAAGGATGGATTTAGTGATTTCATCTAGTTTTGCATCCAAATTTCTGAGTGTAATTGTAGCTAGAGCACTTTTGAGGTAAGATTTAGGCAAAAATTTGCTTGGAAATTAAACTTGGTTTGAGGGGCATTCACACTATGTCCCACATCCTAGTGAAGCTTGAGAATCTAATTGATATAGAATCAAAACTTGAAACTTGGTGTTTCACACCACGTCCCAAACCCCACGCCATGGTTCATTGCAGTTTGTTGATATGTCAATACTATTTGGAAATGTTGACGCCAAAGAAAGTGAGGAATTTGTTCAAGGTTTAAATCAACCATTTTGCAAAACCCAAATTTTAACCCAAGTCCCACCAATATTTTTGCATGATATGTTTATGGTTTTTTTTATACTCCTTTTTATCTCTAATAACCTTCAAAATTTGGGATCTTATTTTGAGGTGGGACTTGTAAAGGTTGGAATGTGGGACGTAGTGTGGATGCATTGAAATAGGACATGTGAATTCAAATGTGAATCCAAACTTCCTAAACTCAATCTCCTAATGATTGACATTTAAATTCTCAAGTTTTGTGTGGCTATGATGAACCCCTCATTGTCCCAAGCCTAAATGAATGGAGGTATTGGAGAATATTGTTTTCTGGCAAAAATCCGCCTAAATCTTACCTCAAATTCTCATTGGCTCCCATAACACTGAAAAAATACGGTGAAAAAATGGATGAAACAACCAAATCCCTCCCCAAGCCGACACCAATTTGCTAAAGTTTGGATGAAGCTTACTAATATTAGTATAGTTTATGAATGAATACGCACATGTCCATTTTTCTTGCTTGCATTATTGGGTGCAGGTGGCTCTACCCTCATAAAATGAAAAAATGAAAAAAACTTTGAGATATTGCACATGCATGTTTTCAAGTTAGGATGGAGAGCTTCATCTTCTTACAATCAAGGATAAACTTTTCAAAAAACCCCTATTTTGAAATTGGTCGATTTTGTACCTTGCAAGCATAACACTCTTAACTTTCAATGGGGAGGTCCCTTTTGCTCCCCAAAAATGAGGATCCCCAACCAATGTCATTTGTTAGCTCTGTCCCAGGACCAATGAGCTTTGAGAATTTATAACTAAAACCTCCCCAGGTATATGGGGAGGCATATTCCTCCACAGCTGGAGAAGAATCAAACCGGATTAACAATGTTATGAAGTATGCCAAGAATAATCAGAGTCTCTAAATCCAAACGCTAGTTTGAAAATTACAAACTTGATTTTCCGTTGATCAACATTCAAACTCTTGCAATCTTTTGAGAGTGAAAAGTCAGATTTTCCACCTTGACCCCACAAACACATATGTGCAATAAACCGAGCTGATGGGTCCAGCACTCCAGCCCACTGGACATATCCAGCGCAACGGCCGCCCCTTTGGTTTGAAAACAAGCGCCGTTGCCCTTTTGAGAGCGGTCCACATGAAATGCATGCCTGGGCGGGAGACTTAGTGTCCTTCTCTCCCGGGCATGGTCAGCGTAGATTAAATCCAATTTGTTGTAAATTTGGAGTTTCTGAGTAAGTTTTGGAAATCCAAAGAATAAGACATAACTGTTTTAGCGTGATTTATTACATAACAATAATGTTACTAAACGGAAATCTCCCACTCAAGAGGGCTACATGTTAAAATTTATCCTTAACCCCTAAAGTCCTAAGCTAAGTTTTCCACCAAAACTGCTCCAAAACTACCATTTTTAGTACAAGTATCAAATTTTTGATGAAAAACAATTTTTGACACATGTAATTGTAAGATCTTGTATTACACTAATATCAAAAGATGTGTAAAAATAATTCAAAAATTTTCATCTTGTAGATTGTGAGATATTTGAGTTTGGATTGACAAATTGGCATTTTTTGCCCGTGCAAAATTTGGACAGCCGCACTTCACAAGGTCATATTTGTATGAAAAAGTTTCCAAAATGGTTGTGATTTTTAGGTTTGTTATTCAAAGCAAGTTGAGTACACACTTAAAAAATTTCAAATCATTTGGAAATGTACAACACATGGGAAAAAATAGTAGGTAAAAAAAAGTAGAGAATGATTCAAACCACTAAGTTGTTAAGAACTTAACCCCTGAGCTCTCAAGAGGCCCAAATGTGGCCTCTCAAAATTTCACAAGTCTATTTGAAGGACTGGATCTAATTTTTTGACTTTGCTATAAACTACAATTATCAAGGTACTCAAGTGGTCCATGCAAGAGGAATAATGACAAGTCAAGTCAAATGTTGTACAAATACCGCCGGAGTTTTGATTGCATGGAACAAAATACAAAGCTAGGTGGCAAGTAGCACTTAGAAGTTATAATTGGTGAATATCCCTTGCAAGCTTCCTTGCAATGTGTTTTGTGGTAGCAAGGAATTCATTGGCAAGCGTCCAAACATGTTCTAGACCCTTTTTAAGGTAATCCTCACCAATTTTGCTAGTCATCATTTTCCGTGCAATTGCAGTTTGAAGCCCTAAAGCTTAGCATTCAAAGAAGTACAATCTTCAATAATTTGCATATGTGTGCATTCGCATCTAATCTTGCTACCCACAAAACTTAAGATGAATCAAAGGCTTGCAAAATTTTGTAAAAATCAATAAACAACAACTATCTACCAAAATTTGAGATTTTGCCATCACGTGTTGTTTGATCAAATGTTATAATCTTCCATCTCCCACAGTCAATTGTTCCCAAAACTTGCAATCCATTTTCCAAGTAGATGTTCCACCATTTTCAATGGTCACTTTTTGTGGATCATCCAATTGACTGAGATATGATGCATCAAAGTTGCAAGTTTTCAAAAAGCCTGATTTTGGTGAAAATGGGTTGGGTGCTCACTGCTCACTGGTTAACCTGAACAAGCCCTTTTTTTTTTTGCCAAAATCACTAAAAACTGACACTTCTAGGGATGAGTAAAAAGGCAGTTTTTTTTTTTGGAAAATCCAACTATAGGATCTTACCTTAGACTAGAAGAGGTACTTGTGGGAAAAATATTAGATCATTCTAGATGGAGAGGAGGGAGATATTTACATTTGAAGTGAGAAAAAAAAAATTCCCTACAACCTGTAAATTTCAGAAGCCTTTGGCCACCTTAAAATGAAAAAAATTGCTCTATTCAATGCTAAGCTTTTGTTTTTCCATGTAGGAGATCAAGTTAGATATATGTGAGAGAATTTTCAAATCAATTGGAATTATACAACACATGCAAAAAAATAGAGAATGAGTCAAAACATTAAATTGTTAAGAATTTGATTATGGAAATGAAAAACACAATCACAACAATTGTAATGTTGTAATAAACAATCTACATCCTTAGGTTTTGTTTGTTTTCCAAATATTAAAAATTGAGTAAATTAATGAACTTCAAAGACTATTTTAGAGTAAAGAACCCATGCACTACTAGAAAAGGGTCATTTTATGACTAGTGCATATGAATCTTGATTGCCATCCAAAATGAGTTGTATTTGGGAAAGTCATATAATAGAGTCATATATAGTGTAAATTGTATGCTCTCCAAAATATGACTCATTTTGGATGGCAATCAAGAGTCATATGCACTAGTCATAAAATGACCCTTTTCTAGTAGTGATGATTGCCCGCAAACAAAATCTCCTCATAACTTTCATCTAATTGATCAAAATGGAATGATTCAAAGCTTTCCATGTATATATAAATCTAAATCACCAATTTCAAGAAGCTTGACCCCTGAAAGTCCAAGCCTTTTTTTTGTGAAAGTCACTAAAAACTACCACTTTTGGAGGAATGAGTAGAAAAGTAGGATTTTCATTTTTTTGGAAATCCAACCATAGGGTCTTGCCCTAGACTATGAAAGGTATTTGTGGGAAAAAAATCAGCTCAATCTAGAGTTAGAGGAGTGAGATATTGACATCTGAAGTGGAAAAAAAAGTTTTTCTCTTTGCTACCCAAAAAATTTAGAAGCCTTTGACCGTTCCTATATCAAAAAAGAAAACTGCTCTATGCAAAGCTAAGGTTTAATTGCTTCATGTAGAAGAACAATTTAGGTAAGAGTGGGAGGCTTTTCAAAAGAATTGGAGGTGTAAATCATACTTTGTAAAATCTTTGAGTGCCATAAAATCATGAAATTTGCAAATAGACTAGGCAAAATTGGAGGATTTATGTAAAACTCAGAAATCTAAATTACTTTGATTCACATGGTAAAAATCAAGGAATCTTAGTCTACTACAACTTAGAAAAAAGTAGTGAAAGAAAAATACACAAACCGCTCAAAAAAGTAAAGTACCAAATTTTACAAGGGGCAAAAGGAATGGAGGTGTGGGAGTCCCTCAAGTTGGGCACCTTCTACTGCACTTCCCTTTGCCCAAGTGCCCACACCTTGTGCCCACAAGGGCTGACCCTCTTTGGAGTCAACATCCCCTTACAAAGGAGAGGCCATGCCTCAACTGCCCCTTCTTACCTAGTTTCAGAAAATTCTTGATGACTTCATCAAACGTCAGAATGAAGAAAAAGATAGATGCTAGCGTCGGTCTTGGAATTCCACACCTTCAATGAAAGTTTCAAAAAATCACACAAACCAGTTTAGCTATAGGAACATGCCCAAAATCCATTTGTCCCTCAAGGGATAGTTGGGCCTTTAGGGGTTAAAATGTAATTTTTAAAAAAGTTTTATGTATGCCTGACAAGCAAAGAAATTTACATATCATGAAATAACTTTTGAACCATGTAGTGAAAAGCTATGAAAGTTGTTGGGCCTCAAAGCTACTCCTTGGACACATCATGTCTGAAAATTTCAAGAAAATAAAATGAAAACCCCGTTTGTAGTGAGCTGCCCAAAATTGCTATGTTGCCAAAAAACAATGTTTAGGGCTTTAGGAGTTAATCCTTGAGCGCCAAGGCCATTTTCACCAAAATCAAGATTTTGGGAGACCTACAACTTTGATGCGTAGAATCTCAATCAATTGGATGATCCACAAAAAGGGACCTTTGAAAATAGTAGAACATCTTCTAAGAAAGTGGCTAGCAAATTTTGGGAACAATTGATCATGAGAGATGGGAGATTATAACATTTGATCAAACAACATGTGATGGCAAAATCTCATTCTTTGGCAAGTAGTTGTTATTAATTGGTTTTTACAAAATTCTATAAGCCCCTAATTCATCTCGATTTTGGTGAGTAGCAAGATTAGATGTGAATGCACACACTTAGAAATTATTGAAGATTGTACTTCTTTTCTTGTTAAGTTTTAGGGCTTCAAGCTGCTATTGCACAAAAATCAATGACTGATACAACCAGTGAGGGTTGCCACTACAAGGGTCTAAAACATGCTTGAACTCTTACCGGCAATTTTCCCATTACCACAAAGCACACTCAAGGAAGCTTGCAAGGAGTATTAGCTGATTGCAGCCTATAAGACATTGCTTGCCACCACTCCATGCATGGTATTTCACCCAATCAAGGCTCTTGAGGCACTTGTACAACATTTGGCTTGCCTTGGCATTACTCCACTTGCATGGACCACTTAAATGCCTTCATAATTGTAGTTTATATCAAGATCAAAAAATTAGATCTAGTGCCTCAAACAAGCCTCTAAAATCTTGTGAGAACACTTTTGGTCCTCTAAGGTGTTTAGGGGTTAATAGACATGGAATCAGAACTTCAAAATATTAGGACCATTTCACTTTATAGCCAAAGGTTGAGAGGTTGTCAAATTTCACCTAACTATATTGCAAGAAACTAATGTTTTGGCCTTTGGATCCTTTACACTAGAGGTCAAAGTCCGTCACCTTCAATCTACCTATGTGACATCATTTTTTCAACCAAAACCATAACCTTTTGAAAAAAGTTTGGGTTGAGCAAAAATGGAGACCCAAAATATGGTTAAGAGATTGTCATATTTTTTTAATAAAATAAAATTATATAATATAAAATCTTGGTCATTAGATTGAAAGATCTAATGAATGTCATGAACATGAATTTTGAACTTGACCTTTGGAGGCTTCACACTATGACCGTTCAAGATGAGAGGATGTGGAAGTTCATTGCCACGAGTTTGAACTTCAAACTGGACCTTTGGAGGCTTTCCACTAAGGTTGGGCTAAGGTTTCAAAAACAATGTTTTATTATTTATTTTTAGCCTCATCTCCTTAGCCTCTCAAAAAAGTTTGGCACCTCACCACCGACATTTTGCAGAGAAGTAGATAGAGGTATCTTATGGAACTACAACATACCAAGACTCTTAGTTCCATAACATTCGGTTTTCTTCCCATCTAAGGGTTTCCGGATTTTTTCCCCAAAGAGGTTTTTTCTCATGTGTGTGTAACCGTTTTTCATAATACAAACACACCGCAGTCTCCGGACGAACCGATTTTTTCCCGTAAGGGGTTTTTTTTTAAAATCCTATGACCTCTTGACTCGGTTGGCCGTAGTGTGAAGTGGCTTTTATTAAAATCAGCACAATGAAAAATGTTTTGTGAAAAGCCAATAAATTTTGGATTTGAAAATTGGTTTATATTTGACTCATCTCATTAAATGTAAAAGCATAGCAGTTGAAACTAGGTTTTGAAAGCCTCCAATTAGTTAGAGCTCTTTGAAGGTCGATAGTTGGTTTTTCCAAACTTTTGTTTTTCTTACCATTGTTGCACTTGTGTGGGAGATGCAATAACCAACGTTAGAGAAAAGTGCCACATGTTGTTGTTGTTGGACACTACTGATCAAATTTTAAATAATTGCTCAAAATAACAAGAGTGACATAACGGTACCCCAGCAAAAGTTGGATATTTGACAGTCTTGAAAGTCAAGAAGTTGGTGGTTGGGGTCTGCAATGAAAACCACCACACTAAGCGGTAGATATACCTTTCTCTGATCTTACAACTACAATTTATGGTTTTCCAAAATGCCTTTTTGAAACAAGAAAAGCAGTCCTGAACATTTGGGGATTAACCCCTAAAATTCTTTGACTATGTTTCATCAAAAACCACTCAAAATGAGTCGTTTTGATAGCAAAAATCAAAAAAATTGAAAATGAAATCTAAGTGCAATTTATTGTAGGATCTAATTGAACACTACTCGGAACAATATTATGTTGATGTAAAAAGATGAAAGATAATTTTTGCAGAAATTGTGAGATTATAAGGTTTGGAGTGAGATTTTGGGGGGGGGGCATTCAATGATTCTATATAGCTCTAATTCAAAGAGGATTTTCCACCAATAGACTTCATTATTTTTATTGTAATTTTTCAAATTGATTTTTTATATTAAAGCTAATCATATGCCTAAAAATTTCATAACATTTGAATTTGAGAACACATACTAAAAAATAAAACAATCTTCAAGAAACTTCTCATACAAAGTCATTTTTTCAACAATCTTCAACTTCCACATTTAGTGTTCTTTTTAGTTGGTTTTCTATTTTTAACTCTAGGAGGTACATAGCATAAGGGCCGCTTTACACAAGGAGTCAAGGTCATGAAAACTTGGGACCATTTCAACCAAAACTTCAACTCAAATTGCCTCAAGAACAGCCCCAGAACAACCCCAGAACATCCCCTAGTGCCCATTCTAATATGAGTATAATTGGGACTAAAGGTATGTTCACACTTGGTGTTAAGAGGGGTAGTAGCAAGGGAAAATTAGATGTATTTGGACACATCTTTAGACTACATTCATACTGCTAATACCCCTCCTAACACCAAGTGTGAACATACTATAACCCTCTTGTGTGTAAAGGTTATAAGGCCAAAAAGTTGAGGCCACTAGAGCAAACTTTGAAAATTTCAAGAGAAAAAGAATAAAGAAAGAGACCAACAAGAGTTGTTGGTATTTTTACTCCATCCTATGGTTTTGAGTATCTCACAAAAATATTTTTAATTCAAAAATCACATTTTAATAAAATTTGGCAATGGCCCTGGGGCCAAGAACTGGCTTCATATTTTTAGAGAACCTAGTTTCTGAAGTTAGGGCCTTTTCATAACCTATCTTTTAGAAACTAGAGTATGTTTTGAAAATTTAGCCTTGCTTCCTAGTGTAAAGGCCTTGAGGCCATTTTTAGAATATTAACCTCTAAATGCCCATGACACCAGAATGTGGTGTTTATAACACTGTAATATGGGACCGTGGGCATTTAGGGGTTAAGCCCTAAAGGACCATGGAGCCCACTTTGGGCTTTATGAGAACTTGGGCACGCTCTATTGATTTCATAATTTGGAAATTTTTCATGAAATTTTTAGGATGGATGCTACTCATCATAATCTACATGTGGAGCTTTATTTCATGTCATTCCGATAAGTAATTCAAAAGTTAGAAGCTTTTTCAATTTCAATGTCAAACCAGGTAGCAAAAAAATATTCTAAATTTTATTTTTTTATTTATAGAAGTTTATAGATTGATACCTACTCAAAGAAAATTGAATCATTCAATTCCAAATAATGAGGTAAGCATTTAAAGGAGTTTTCTTTTGCGGGCAATGAAGATAGGAAGAGGGTAGAAAAATCATGTAAAATGATCTTTTACTCTCAATTTTGAAATTTTTTAAGTGAAAATGAAAATTAATGTTACTAATTGTTTGTTAGAGTATTCTCACCATTGGGATTAACAATTTACAAATTCTTCCAAAACTTATTAGCAAATTAGTTCTATCTTTCATCCATCAATACCTTTCACTTTACAATTTTTGTAAAAATGACTCCATTATTATTTTTTTGTTAAATTTTGTTGTATATGCTTTCAACCCATTTTCCAATATATTGCAAAAATTGCATAAGAAATACAACATACGTGTTTTTCTCTAAAAATTTTGAAAACAAATCTTCACCTTCTGGAAGGACGAGAAAAGCCTACATTTTGAAATTTAGGCACATTGATCTTGCAATTGGTGGGGATAT
Source organism: Ulota crispa (assembly GCA_963920765.1). Lineage (NCBI taxonomy): Eukaryota > Viridiplantae > Streptophyta > Bryopsida > Orthotrichales > Orthotrichaceae > Ulota > Ulota crispa. The sequence goes on along the minus strand of OY987249.1, from coordinate 1,832,059 downwards.
TCATTTTGAAATTTTGGGACAATGTAGTTGTGCAAGTCAACCAAAGGATCCTACACTTAAATTTGTTAAAAAGTAAATTTCAATGAAGATTTTGACCCTGCTTTGAGGACTAGTATTTTGAAGCAGTTTTGGGCCTCTAAACACAAAAGAATTTTAGGGGTTAACCAATAAAATGCTAGCAATGAGCGCATCAGAGGCTAGAAATCACCCTGTGGGCCTCTACTTGTAGTGTGAAGCGGCTTTGAGTGTCATACCTTCCACAATTTTTTTACAAGGAAAAAATTTAGGACCAAAGGAAGAAGAGGGAAGGTGGTGTATGGTAATTGCTAAACCTCCCACATTCATTTTCACAAAATGAAAGTAGAGGCTAAATAAGAAGGTGTTCTAAATGTCAAAAAAACGTATAAATGTTTCTTTAAAACAAACGTATGTGTCAACCCCTAAATATTTGAAAGTGCATTTACTGTTAGCACAATACAAGGTGTTTATCTTGTATTTAGAATGGATGCACACCTTTTCTATGTTTGAGATCAACAAAGAAGTTGGAATATAGATTAATGTTATTTTAGTGATTTGTTTGAGATCCCAAATTTAGAAAATTGGTTGGTAACAAATGCCAATTATATGGCAAAGTATCTATTGTCCTCATGGGATGTTAACCCCTAAGTGCCCAAGCCATTTTCACCAAAATTAAGGTTTCTAGAACCCTACAATTTTGATACATCTTATCCCACTCAATCCAATGATCCACAAAATGTGATTGCTGAAAATAGTGGAACACCTACTTAGAAATTGGCTTGCATATTTTGGGAACAACTGACAATGGGAGATGGGAGATTATGACATTTAATCAAACAGTCAACATGTGATAGCAAAATCTCATGTTTTGGCAAGTAGTTGCTATTAATCAGTTCTTGCAAAATTCTATGAACCCTTGATTCATCTCAAAAAAATTGAGTAGCAAGATTAGATGGGAATGCACAACCTTGCAAATTATTGCAAATTCTACTTCTTTGTATGTTAAATTTTAGTGCTTCAAATTGCTATTGCACAAAAATCTATGATTGGCATAGCCAGTAGGGGTTGCCTTGACAAGGGACTAAACCATGCTTGAACCCTTGATGGTGAATTTCTGGCTATCACACAAAGCACATGCAAGGAACTTGCAATGAACATTGACTGGTTACAACTTGTAAGACATTGCTTGCCACCATATCCCATATGGTGTTTCATCCAACTAAGACTCTTGAAACACTTGTATAACGTTTGGCTTTAGTTGCCTTACTATTACTCCACTTGTATGAACCACTTAAATATCTTGATAATTATGATTTATAACAAGATTAAAAAATTAATTCCAATATCTCAAACAGGCCTGTGAAATTGTGTGAGTACCATTTTGGTCCTCTAGGGCGTTCGGAGGTCAAGGGTTAAAGAGAAGAATGGAGAGGAAAGTGCTTCGTATGCCTAATTCCCCATGTTTATTTTTATGAAGATGAAATTTATAGGGCAAAAGAAGGAGGCATGGCGTATTTGTAAAACAAATAAGTTATGCATGTCTTTGTGATCATGAAAGTTGAAGTCAACATAAGTACCAAACTTAAAAGTTAAATGAGAAATGTCAAACAATTGTACGTTTATGTTCTTAACCCCTAAAGGCTCAAGCCCTTTTTTTCTGTGAAAATCATTGAAAATTGACACTTTTAGAGGAATGAGTAGAAAAGTAGGATTTTTTTTGAAAATTTAACCATAGGATCTTGCCCTAAATTATGGAAGGTACTTGTGGGAAAAAATTCAACTCATTCTAAATGTAAAGGAGCTAGTGAGATATTGACACATGAAGTGCAATTTTTTTTTTCCCTGTTGCCCAAAAAATTCAGAAGCCTTTGACTGCTCTTACATCAAACAAACTTCTTTAGGCAAAGTAGAGGTTTATTTTTCCTATGTAGAAGACCAAGTTAGGTAAGTGTGGGAGACTTCTAAAAAGAATCAGAGGTACGAATCATACTTTGTAAAATCTTTGAATACCATAAAGTCATGAAAATTGCATATACACTAGGCAAAATTGGAGGCTTCATGTAGTATTCAGAAATTTGAATTACTTTTATCCAAATGGTGAAAACCAAGGAATCTTAGTCTACTACGACTAAGAAAAAAAATGTAAAAGAAAAATACACAAACCGCTCAAAAAAGTAAAGCACCAAATCTTATAAGGGGCAAAATGAATGGAGGTTTGGGAGTCCCCAAGATGGGCACCTTCCACTCTAGTTCCATTTGCCCAAGTGGTCACACCTTGTGCCCATAAGGGCTGGCTCTCTTTAGAGTCAACACCCACTAACAAAGAAGAGGCCATGCCCAGATTGCCCCTTCTTGCCCAATTTTAGAAAATTCTTAATAATTTCTTCATCAAATGTTAGAATGAAGATAGGTGCCCGCATAGGTCTTGAAATTCCTCCTTCAATGAAAATTTCAAAAAATCACACAAACTAGTTTAGTTATAGAAACATACCCAAAATCCATTTGTCCCCCAAGGGAACAGTTGAGACTTTAGGGGTTAAATAATTACAATGGATGTTAGAAGGAATGCTGCATTTCCAAAAGCCTTCAACTTATTTCCATGGATACGAGACCATGGACTGAAAATGAGGGAAAATATCATAGTAATGCGTATTTTAGATTCTATATATATTTCTATTGAAAGTAAAGTAAATTCTCTTGATAATGGTAGAATTATGACACATTAGTGATATTTACTTTATTAATGTTAAGTGAAGTTATAAGCCAAAAAGTATAAAAAAATATTGCATTTGCATATCATGGATGGAGACATTTTTTCTTTTAAAAGTAAAACTAGTGGCCCTTTTGGGACTTCTATTCCTATTTTCATTATTGATGAATTGGATATAGAGTTTTGAATGACATTTTTAACTTATGAAATACTTAAATGCCAAGTTTTATTTAATCAAAATAAATTCTTATTGCATTTGATGGTTTATCCATTTGTCTTATATTTTTTATAAGGGGAAATTATAAATAGGGGCATGAAAACATAAAATATTACAAATAAGGGCACAGTTTCAAAATAGTTACAAATAGGGGCACAATTTAAAAAAAAGTTGTAACTTTTTTAGTTTTTTTTGGTTTGGACGTTGGTTGACTTAGACACATCATATTAAATGTTAGCTAACTTTCAAAAAATTTAAAAATTTTCAAAAATTGCCATTTCCTATACTAAAATATCTTTATTTAGGCTTGATTTGGAGAGACTTTTATGTTTTTTGGAAGTTAGCTAACACTTAATGTGATGTGTCTAAGTCAACCAATGTCCAAACCAAAAAAATTACAAAAAATTACAACTTTTTAAAATTGTGCCCCTATTTGTAATTATTTTGAAACTGCAGCTCTATTTGTACTATTTTACGTTTTCATGCCCCTATTTGTAATTTCCCCTTTTTATAATGCTTTACTAATTAGTGAATGTCATTACTATTTTTTTAGAATTAATTGTTTCAAATGTTATTAAATTTGGAGGTGACACAAATGCATGGTAAAGTTGACTTAGTTTAGATATGATCGGAGATTTTAACATATCCTTTTACTTATTGATTCATGTTGAAGTATGAGTTTAGGCAACTCAATTTCTTTTGAAAATTGATTATTGATTTTATGTATATGATCAATAAGTCTTTTTAAAAACGAGTTCACAATATTCATTTTCCAAATTTTTTTTTTAATGTAAAACACTTTGCATAGTTCCACAGTTTTCCATAAAATAATGCACGTGCCCAATTGTCCATGTACACTTTTAAAGGTACATGTATTGCATAGAGTCTGTGTGGACTAAAATGGATTAGATTTGCATATTTGCACATACGTGTGTATCGTGTAAATGTAATGCAAAAGAGTCAATGTTTTATAGCACTTGATTTATCTTTGTAATCAATAAGACAATGCGGCACTTCAAGCTTTTTTATGCACATAAACTTCTTTAAATTGGTTTTTTTTAGGTTTGACAAGAGCTCAAAGGTGGCATTCATTGTTTTCATATTGCATGAAAATTTCATGAACTTATTTAAACCCTAAACTCGTAGAAAACGAGTGCAATCTACATTTTGAATAAACAAACAAATTTTGTAACACATTCACACCGGTGTTATCGGTAGTAAGAATGCCCATTTTATAATTTGTGATTGGGTAGGGGTCAAGGGACAAAGTGCAAGGACTATGACATGGAGGTTGGGTGTGAAAGGACATCTTTGGGTGCAACCCATTAAACATTTTTTAAACTTGGATTTGAACTTCACATACAAAGGGTAGATGAAGAGGCAAATTGATTTGAATTCAAAATATTGAATGATCACTAGTGGTTATTTTTTAAAATTTGATTTCAATTATTTTTAGATCTTTTTTTCTACCTATTCTATCAATGGCATGTACATTTATTTTACTAGATTCAATTCAAAAATTATTCAAATTTGCAAAATATTCATTTACATTCAAAACTATTTGAATTTACAAGCGTCAAACAAAGCACAACACAAAAATTGAGATTGTATCCAAGAAAACAAAGCTTTACAACTTTGCTCATATTTTATAAAAAATGTGTGTTCCCGGATATACAAGCAAATTAATAACAATCTAGATGAGACATAAAATATGTTAGACCTTTATTTATAAATGGGTTTACGAGACTAGTATTAGTAATAAAATGTCTCTTTGTACTATATAATTAACATAAATATGAATCATCTCAAAAAAATATGTTACACAGGGTCATTTGCCCTTTCACTCATTTCGAAGGTGGTAGTTTTTGCGTTTGTGTACCAATTGATTTTCCAAGTTAGTAAATCAATGCATTGATAATTTAAATACATTCACATGTATTGAGTATAAAATTGGAGTGTTTTCCTTCCAAAGCTTGTTCTCTACAAATTTGATTTGATTGTTCTTTAGAGGTAAAGGTTGATCTAACAGATTTTGATATTTATAATTATAACATTTTATTATTATGAACGAATGTTGCATGATAAAACAAAATAAAAATTTCTTCAATAAATTGTCTCAAATAAATAAATAAAATCAAACTTCGCATTATCAAAAACACCTGAATTTTTTGTTTAAATTTTGATACAACTTATAATTTTTATAATTTTATGTAAATCACCAAAGTTTTTTTTTGTTAATAATGAAAATTAAATCAAATCTCATTTCTTTTTATTTTAGAGGTCAAATTAATCTTCTTAGAAACATTGATTGAAATTTGTGTTCTTAATTAAGCAAACATGTATGGATACTAGTCAATCGGTATCTCAATAAAATATGAGCTTGTTCAAATAAATTTAAAACTATAAACCGTCACCTACCTCTTTGAAATTGAAGATGGCTTAATTGGCACAAATCTTATTGAGGCTTTCATCAACATTTGTTTTTGTACTTATGTACAGTTCAATAACTTTCAAGTTGATACTAAAATTTTGTTTAAAAATTGTAAAGGCATAAGCTATTTGTATGATCGTATAAAAAAGCATAACCAAAGTGATTTGGTTTGATGCGGATTTGCATGAAGAAGAAAATCCATAAAATTAACAATGAAGGTAGTAACTCTAAAACTAACACATATATTTGTATTCATATTTGAATTATTAAATCATATTACGTGACTTTCATAAAAGAATTTAGGTTGCATAGAGTAGATCATATATATATATATATATATATATATATATATATATATATATATATATATATATATATATACATATATAAAAACTTTTTTATTTTTGAAATTTAAAGTTCACAATGAAAATTAATCAAGGTAATATCATGAATTCAACCAAACACTAAATCGATTATGAACCTAGCATAATCACAATGGACTACAACGCAGAATAATTGTGATTTTTGAAATAATGTACATCAATGAATTAAAAACCCTAACGATACTTAAAAAAAGGTATTTTATCATAAATAAATAAAACCGAAATCTATTAGATGATTAATCGGCTTTTGTTGCAATCATCATGGGAGAAGGATTTTTCTACGTAGAATTTTTTTGTAGAATTCTCAGAACCTACAAATTATTTGCATGTTAATATGAGTACACTCTCTAGTCAAAACATACATAGGTTGTTTTAAAATATATATATATAATCAACATTAAAAACTCAAACTTAAATAAGGAGATTAACGTAAGAAGAAATTTACAAACATAATTGTTTCCAATGAAAACATAATCATTTAATCCCTTCACAAAAGCATCAAAATATAAGTTTGATCAAAACCTATTTATCACAAAAATGCTATTTTCGTTTTAGATCACCCAACACAAAAGACCAAAATTTTACAATTGGATTATACTCCAATGCAATAAACGATTTGCCAAACAAGTTATAAATGTAATTCAACAATTCGACATCAAGAATTGTAATATATATTCCAGAACTTTAAATTAAAAAACAAGAATGGTATATTTGGCATAATTTACGATTTCCAAAATTTGACGCAAATATACATCCAACAACAATGGATGTAGATGTTACAAATGAATTAAGCTTATTAAGAATCAATAGTAAAGCACACAAAATTCATTGCTTTGAACATGATCCTCAAAGTTTAAAAATAATAGAGAGACCGTGTTTATGTTTGAAGCACTCAATAAAAAGAATTCGAGGAGGGAGTGGGTGTCCTTCAAATAATAATCCTCCAGGACCACCATACCCAGAATTAGATTTAAACTTTCCTCTCCCATGCCCATGTCCATGTCCATGTCCTCCTCCGCCTCCATGTCCTCCGCCCCCATGTTGTCCTCCCCCATGTCCTCCGCCCCCATGTTGTCCTCCCCCATGTCCTCCAAGACTTCCCCCTCCACGATGCCCAGATTTGAATTTTCCTCCCCCTCGACAACGATGTCCAGATTTAAATTTGCCTCCTCCAAGATGTCCGGATATGAATTATTCCCCTCCTCCAAGTCCACCAAGATGTCCAGATTTAAATTGTCGTCCACCTCCATAAATCTAACCAACACATTTTTTTTGTGGCAATTCTTGCTAGTTCCAATAGATTTAGATCAATGTGGGTTGGTAACTTCATTAATTACTCAATAAAATGTGGAAAACAAAGAGTTGACAATTCAAAAACAATTACACCCTAAAACCCAACTCAAGACAAGCTTCTTAATGTATTGCCCTCTATGTCCCAAAATGATTTGTACGTCCACATTGAATTACCAATTTTTTTTCCATTCGTTTTGACGTAGCTTAGATAAAATATTTCTTATATTTTATTCACAAATAAAGTTGACAAACTTATGTAGTTAGATTTATTGATATCTTGTGGTATAAAATTTGGACTCACATGAATTATGTTGTATTCAACGTAATCAACAAGAGTGGTGCAAAAATGTTGCAATAATAAAACAAGGATAAATCGTTTTGGGACGGAGGGAGTAAGTATTATCCTCTCATTTATCCTCTAGGTTGGAAAAAACAAAAAGAAAAAAAGAAAAAGACGCAAATCCTTGTTCTTGTCTAAGATTTGTGCAACCAATACAAGATATAGGTATAAGTATAAGAAAATCACATGTTTATTAATTTTATGCCTTGGTATATATGTATATTTAGTACCGATTGTATATAAAGATTGGTATCTGAAAAATCCGGTTAATTACTTTACAATTTTCAAAATTGTACTTGAAATGGTGGAAACATTGTTATAAAAAACTAAAGAATTTGACACTAGGGTAAATAGATTTCAAATAATACCCCATATATAATTTTAATCTTCAAGACTTATAATCATTTTGAGTATTAGTGTGTTTAGATTACTAGTATTGTGTAAAGAACAATAAACTTTGGTTCCATTTGAACTCAATTTTTATTAAAGAGAATTGCAAATGGTGTACTGATATTTTTACTCTCTCAAAGCAGACACCTTTGTAAGAAAAAACCTTGGAAGGAGGATTGCAAACTATGTTTATTGTTTATCTAGATTTTTGTTAGCAATACTTTTGTATCTCAATATAAACTTGATATCTTTTTTCAGCTCACTCATTAGAGGAAAAATGAGCTCAAGAGAAGGCCCTCAAGGGAGGTGGCTAGAGGGGTCAAAAGCATTTAAATGTAATGTCTTTTTTCAAATAAAAAGAGACTAATGCCCTACACCCGCTTGCAACTCATGATGTAGTACTTCATGAAAATAATTACTTTTTACAACATTATGCTCTATTTGTTTGATGAGTGTCCTTGTTTGATTGGAAATTATAATTGTAGTTTTTTATTGTGTCCCACTAGAGGTCCTTGCATTAGTAATTGTCATATTATAATAGTGCTTTGCATCATCAAATCCTATTGTCATGTAGCATGGTACATTTGGGTACTTCACACAAGGTAGAGACCCTTGTGTAGGTACCTTGCCTATGCTTCTCCTACCTAACTAAATAGGGTGGTGTGTCAAGATTGGGAGGCCTTCTCTTGAGCTCATTTTTCCTCTAAGGTTTCTTAAAAACTCTATTTGCATCTTATAGACTTTGAACTTATAACTAAAATAACTAATAAGCTACCTTTTGGAAGGAAAAGTTGAATATGAAGTTGATTTCCAAGTAAAGAAGAAAAATCTGAAATATGATATTTCTTTACTTTTAATAAACATCAATTTAGTAATCTCAAAATAGTGGCTATGCAGAGAACATAGCAATCCAAACACTTTGATACTTCATTAACCCCTAAAGGACCATTATCCCTGTAGGGGACAAATGGGATTTCAGGCATGTACCTATGGCTAAACTACTTTGTGTGATTTTTTGAAATTTTTATTGAAAATGGGGAATTCAAAGATCTGCGGGGCATCTAATTTTTTTTTCATTTCGACAATTATTGAAAAAATTATGCATGAATTTCTGAAAATAGGATCGGGCAGCCAGAATTTTTTTTTAAATAACTTTTTTTCAAAATAAAAATCTGAAATTGGTTCTTTAGATTTATGTATATGTGGGGAGCTTTGAATCATTCAATTCCAATTTATGAGTGAAAAGTTTTAGTTTGTGGGCAGGTACAAGTCTCCCATACCTCCATTCCTTTTGCCTTTGGTACTTTACTTTTTTGAGCTCTTTGTGAGTTTACTTTTTGACTTTTTTTTTCCCCAAGTTGTAGGAGACTAAGATTCCTTGGTTTTCACCATTTGGATCAACGTGATCCATATTTCTCAGTTTTACATAAATCCTCCAATTTTGCCTAGCGTACATGCAAATTTCATTGCCTTATGGCATTGCAAGATTTTACAAAGTATGATTTACACCTCCAATTCATTTGAAATTTCTCCCACACTTACCTAACTTGATCTTCTACATAGAAAAAATAAACCTCAACTTTGTGTAGAGCAATTTTTTTGATTTAGGGGTAATCAAAGGCTTTTGAAATTTTCAAGTAGTAGGGAAAAACTTTTTTTTTCACTTCAAATGTCAATATCTCACTCCTCTACATCTAAAATGAGCTGATTTTTTTCCCGCATGTACCTCCCATAGTTTAGGGCAAAATCTTATGGTTGAATTTCCAAAAATAATTATTTTCTTACCTTTCTACTCATTCTCCCAAAAGTGGCAATTTTGAGTAACTTTCACAGAAAAATGGGCTTGGTCCTTTAGGGGTTAATTGAATGTGTTTGATATCATTACCTCCAATTGTTTTCATAATCAAGTGATTCATTCAAGGTATGTTTTATAGCAATGATTAGTGTGTGCAATTTTGATTTGTTATCCATAAAATTCTAATGAATCCATTAGCAGTCAATTTTGTTCTGTTGTCATATTCTATATGACTTCTAATTTTAAAATTCCAACAATCTTTTAGAACTTACAGGAACGTCAGTTTCTTTTAGATCTAGTTTGTAAACAAAAAAATACAGGTTGCTTTTCCTAAAAATAATGTTAATCAGGAAACCAAAAATATTTTAATTTAATCGTTTTCACACCTTCAATGAGAAATTCATCTCTACATAATGAGCTTGGATGCATTCTATTTTCATTATTAAGGTGAAAATTGTGTTTTTGTTGGTGGCATGTAGCTAGGACTTTTGTAAGTTATTTTATTTTGAAGTCAAATTTATTGTCTTCAAAAAATTTGATGAACTTTTGATAACTTGCTACATTTTTTTGTAAACGTAAATGATTTATTTTTGAACTCTTAGACAATTTACAAATAACTTAGCATTGACCTCATCAGAAAGAAAATTACTCCGTATTAATTTTTGGTTTGAAAAGGTCTACACTTGCGTTTCTTAACCCCTAAAAGCTCACTTGTCCCTTTGAGGGACAAAATGGATTTTGGGTAGCTCACTACAAGTGGAATTTTTATCTTTTTTCTTTGAAATTTTCACACATGATGTGCCCAAGAAGTAGCTTGAAGGCTCAAAAAAATTCATAATGTTTGACTTCATGGTTCAAAAGTTATTGCATGATATGTTGTTTTTCTTGAACTCCGAGCAGCCTGGGCAGCTCAAAAAACTTCCTTAAAAATGATATTCTTTTTTGTTTTGTTTTGTTGGAATAGGTTCTTTAGACTTATATGTACCTGGGAAGCTTTGAATCATTTGATTCCAATTAATGAGACAAAAGTTACAAGAAGTTTTAGTTTGCAGGTAGGTATGGTTTTGAGGGACTCCATACCTACCCACAAACTAAAACTTCTCATAACTTTCATTTTGCTCATCAAAATTGAATGATTCAAAGCTTCCCACGTTTTGATAAGTCTAAAGAACCATTTCCAAAAATAAATAAATAAAATGTCATTTTTAAAGAAGTTTTTTGAGCTGCCCAGGCTGCCCACAATTTAAAAAAAACAACATATCATGCAATAACTTTTGAACCATGAAGTCAAAAGTTATGAAAATTGTTGGGCCTTCAAGCTACTTCTTGGACACATCATGTGTGAATTTTTCAAAGAAAAAAATAAAACATCCACTTGTAGTGAGCTGTCCAAAATTACTATTTTGTCAAAAAACAGTGCTTGGGCCTTCAGAGATTAACTCACTTGTATGTGACAAGTTATGAAAATTGTTGGACCTTCAAGCTACTTCTTGGACACATCATGTGTGAATTTTTCAAAGAAAAAAAATAAAACATCCACTTGTAGTGAGCTGTCCAAAATCACTATTTTGTTAAAAAAACAGTGCTTGGGCCTTTAGGGGTTAACTCACTTGTATGTGGCCTTCATGTATTGTTGGATTGAGGGAGTTTACGTCTTTTGGTATAACTAACACCTATGGTTGGATTTCAAAATTTAACGATTTTTTGCTTTTGGTTTGTTGCCAAAAATGTGATTTACTTAAATTGATTATAGTAAATGGAGCTAATGATTTCTAAAGATCGAGTTTTTCGGATATTACATCTAATTTCGCAGACTTCTGATGAGCTTTGGTTCTTATTGGCAATCATGGCCAAATGTGTATATAAAACAATTGACTGATGAATAAAATATACTATTTGAAACTTGTTGCACCATATTTTCAAATTGATTTGATATTCATTACTTTCAACAAAATGCCAATGTCCATGTTTGTGTTTGGTCTAGAAGACCAATTTTTGAATTTTGAATGAAAGGTTTTGCAACAGTAATTTCAAGATGATGATGTGACCCATTTAAGTTTAACGACTTCGTTTTTTTTTTCTCTTAGCCTCCAACAAATTTCTTATCATCATTAGTTTTCTTCAACTCTTGTGAATTCAACAAGTATTTTCACTCTCAAAAGTACAAACTTGGTCACAATGAGTGAGAGTCAAATCGTAAAATTTATTTATCTTAAAGAAATGTCAATTTTACAAAATTTGGACGTGATCATCCCAACATTGAAATCTTTATAAAGGAATTTAGGAGCTTTTTTTGGAGAAGTTTGTTGGAAAGAAAGATGTGCATACCAATGCTTCCTATATATCCATGGAACCATATCTCAAAAACTCATCACCAATTATCTTCAATCAATTTTTATGTAAAATTGTGAATTTGATATAATATCATTCACTAAGAATAGGGGTTTGGTTTTTGGGAATCAAAATTTGGTATGCTTGATTGGGATTGCATACAAATCAAATATCTATGATTCAAAATAAAAAATTCCCAATTTTTCTTTGTATTATATGAAGTTCTTTGAACGTCAAAATAAGCATTTATGCAACAATATTTCCAAGTACTGTACTTTTGCACATAAAAAAGAAAATAAAAATAAATAAAAAATAGCCACTCAAAAAGATCCCTTGCTCTAAGGTAGGAGGCTCATGAATAGACCATCTAAGGGAAAGAGGACATCTATGGAAAAATCAAGTCAACTTAGCAGTTTGGAAATATTTTTGGTAAAAAGTCAAAGAAGAAACAATTCTATGGCCATTTAAGTTGAGTTTTTTTGGGTTGGTATGAATTAACCACAATTTATCAAAGCAAAAGGCCCATAGGTAGCTATTTTGATCATAGGCTCTAGCAATCATGATTTAAAAGCATCTTATAAATAGAGCACATGAGTCCAAAAATAACCACTACAAAACTAAGAGTGGTCAAATAAGTCCTTTAACCCTTGAGCACCAAGCACAAGTTCACTCAAATCCAAACCCTTTGGAACTCATTCCAATCAAACTCTCACCTAAAAGAGATCCACAAAAATTGACCGTAGCGATTGGTAGTGAACATAGGCCCGGGGCTCCAAGGAAAAGGACACAACCTTTCACCATACCATTTAAAAAAATAATATTGGTCAAACAAAGAAATTTTTTGAAACCGATAGGTCATGTTTTGGCCCTTGGGGCACTTAGGGGTTAAAGCGTGCAAGCACACATTCCATATTCTAATACTCAAACTATGATTGAGAACACATTTTTAATTATTTCAGTATGATATGTATCTATATTTTACTCAAAGACAACTCTCAACACAATTATGACCAATAAGCCCATTGAACAATAGCCCTTGTCACTGTTAACCCTTCAGCGCCCATCCCATGTCCTCCAAAACCTAAACCCAATCAAATTGTCAACACAAACAAGATCCACAAAATCCAACCATACCAATTGGTAGGGGAGACAAGCCCCAAAGTATAGGGAAAATGACAAATGATTTGACAATACCCATGAAAAATTATAACAAATCAAACATGCAGCTTTTTGGATTGTGAGAGGCTAGATTTGAGACACTGGGCACTCAAGGATTAAGTCTCTAAAACCGTGCATGTACAAAGATAGTTTTCACACCATAGAAAATGTTATTCATGTAAGAAGCTAAGTGCATTGTTTTTGACACCCGTACATGGGCGGTTCAAAATGCCTGTACTGTTTACAAGCCTCCTACCTTACTTTATCTCCTTCAATCGAAGGAGTGTACAACATTCAAAATCGGTAAGGACCTCATCGGTCTCCAATACTGACCCCTGTTACCAACATCAGCTCACAGTGTCACAAACTTGGACTAACAAACCATCATAAGCAGAAAGTGAAATGCCTACAAGATCTTCGAAAGGAAAAGAGATGCGGTTGTCAACTGTCACAAGTAGTTGGTTCACAGCTCCTCACTTCCAAATTGCATAAGAAATCCTTACAGAGACTAAATTACAACATCCACACATTCGGCTCTTGTATGTACTGTACACAAAGTGATTTTTCCATACTTCGCCCAAAAAAAACAGAGTCCAACATTAATTATGTTAAACTGCTTAAATAACAAACACTACTCTCAACCTTCCAACAGAGTACACACGTGGCTAAATTAGCAACAATTATACCAGTGATTTCCCCATAGCTATATGATATGTTAAATTTGGATTTCTAGAGCATGTAGCAAAGATTCCAAAGGCTTGAGCAAATTATGAAGTTCGGAATCTCTGCTATCCAGCATGAACCACAAACAAAAAATCAGGACACCAATGGCAGCAATCAATATCACTGACCTCCGAAATCTCAGTACGTGCAAAATGCTGGTTGCCAATGTGTATATAAACAGAGTAGAGTTCAATGAATTGCACTAAAGTGAGTGCACCCATGCCCAATCATTTAAGCAATTCTCCAACAGATTTCAAAAGAGTGAGACAACACATACTTTTCCAGCAAAAGAAGATAAAAAGAAGATAGGAAATATTGGGATTGCAAGTTTTTCATAATTTCGTTTGCAAAACTGAAATTACTATGGATTTTTGGAGCCAAAAAGTGTTTTGGATCCATGGCCTATGTCTAAACTCTTGTAATTTCCACTCAACAAAGAGATTAATTCCTGCTCATTGTGGCACTAGAAGCAAAGGACATGTGTCATGACTTTGTTGTGAACACAATGCTATTGTAACTGAAATTAATTAATATCTCAGCTATTGATCTTGAATAGCTCATTACAAAACTCCAAGCCTTCACACCTTGCACCTAATTCAAACCAGCAGTTCACAAAATCTCTAAAATCACTCTCTACCACTATTCAAAATCCCCCTACTCTATAAATCACTGCAAATGTAAGGCGTGGCATGGTTGAAAATGGGTACCTACACCTAAAGTTTTTTTTTGGCAAATTTCGACAAAATCTTACCTCAGAATGACACTAGCAACCATTACACTAGGAAATTTGGGTGAAAATTTGGATGAAATCGCCACCTCCCGCTTATGCAAACACCTAGTTTGTTTGGATGACTGCAGCTTATATTAGTAAACATGTTGGATGAATGTACACATATAGCTCATTCATTCCAATTTTAGCCAATTTTTCCTTACTTGCATGCATTTGTGGGTGCAAGTCGCTCTACCATACCAAAAAAAAAAAATGCTGCCTCCACCACTACAAGGAAACGATGTCCAAATCGACTAAAATGTCTAAACTGACAAAACTTTGACAAAAACATGTCCAAATAGATAAAAAGGTGTCCGAATCAAGCTGACTTAATCAACCAAAAAAATAAAATAAAATAAAAGTCCGAATTGACACTGCTCCCTTGTCCTAGAAGGAAGCAATGGGGGCGTGGTTGACAATGGGTACCTCCACTTTAGAAGAAAGCAATTGGAACACCTCATGCCTCTCTCATTGCTTTGATCCAGTCCAGTTCTAACCGGAACTCCCCGGGCCCTTGCACAGCGCCGTCCGGTCCCCCGTCGGCACTCAGCGACAGACCCATCCCCGTCACGCGAGCGGCGTTCAAATCCTCGTTGGAGTCGATGATCTTGCCCCGCCACGTCGGCAGGTACTTGCGCAACGGCACTCTCACCACGCTCCACTCCCCTGCCGGCGCGAACACGAACGCCTGCCACGTATTGGACGTGGACGCCCCCAGCCCTCCGATCCAATTCTCCGTCCGGATGTTCGACACGTACACCCTGCCGTCGCCCTTCACCCGGAACGCTACGGTATCGAAGGGCTCCAGGTCAAGGGTCTCGTCTTCGTGTGATGTTCGCATGCCCGTGAATCCACTGCGCTTCATCCGAATGCTGGCGTCGTCGTGGATGTCTACTGATAATGAGCCCGAGAACACTCCGCTTTGGTTCTTCCATTCCAGTGACGCTTTGGATAAGCCCCCGTGCTCCTCATCGGAGTAGACCTCCCACGGGCGCAGGTCTGACGCTGATGCAAACCTGCAAGAACGACGTCGAGGTGAGCACTACAAAAAAAAAAAAAAAAAAAAAAAAAAAAAACTGTCCATATTGATTAAATGACAGAAAAATGTCCAAATTTATCAAAAACTGTTCAAATTGACACATCCAAATTCACTGAAAATGTTTGAATTGACACTATTCCTTTCTCCTTGAGGAGGACAGTGCACCATAGAGCTCCATGCTCATGTTTCTAGTATAAACAAAGGAAATGATTGTAGGGGTAGTCACACCTTCTCTGAGAATGAAACAAATGAGAAGTTGTGAAGTGGAAATAGGAGCCGATGGGAGTGTTATTTCATGAAGAAGGTGTGACTCCCCTTTTGTGGGCGGTGCATAATGGAGATTGAATTTACATAGAAAATGAAAATGATGATGCAATAAGAAAGCAAGTTGCATTCACACACTTAACCAAGGTCTCTAACTACAAGGAGGGTGAAAGTAATAAGAGTGAGATGAAAAAGAGACATGCATTGATGCAAAATTCACATGCTAAATCTTCTTCTTCACACCCATTCTTGAAGAAAAAGCTTCTCAATCTTCAAAGAATGGGACCTTTGCAAATCAAGGAGAGTGCCTCGTCTCCACTTTCGTCTCCATTTTCTGAAGATTGAGAATTGAGATGAAGAAGGTGTGACTACCCATAATGCCGTAGTGCCAAGTGGAAACTCCTTGGGAATTGAAATCAATATTGCTGCAACGAAATCGCCGCTTTCAACGGATTAGCTGACGTTCGAGAGACCCAGGGAGTAGGTTCAATCAAAAGCATCTATAAGTGCACCATTCTAGTTCATCAGAAGGGCTCACATGAAACACAGCGCTGTGAGTTGTGACTTATGAATGATAATCCTACCTCCTTCACCCCCTAAACCAGATTTTTTTGATGTATTCGTGTACGCTGGTTAAATTCGCATTACAGGTCTCCAATCCAACACTTTCATGTTTAGGCTGGGTTTGAATTACAGACGACTTGGAGGAGGAAACCTCATCTACTTTAGGGTTTCTTCCTTCAGCCCAATGCTTCGAAGACCCACTACAAATGGATGCCTCAATCCTACTTAAGCTAAGAACACCCAATATCCACACTGTAACTAATGGCGTCACTCTCTACACGAGGTGGTCATTCTAGAACTGAAATCTCGGTACATCATAGATAGCTTATCATTTTGATCAACAACAATAAGCTACTTATGGTCTGCCTAAATTTGAGTTCTAAAATGACCAACTTGTGTAGAGAATGGCGCCATTAGACACACTGTAAGTGCTGGGTGCTTCTACTTTATATGGTGGTGCTCACAAATCTCAAACCCTATTGGGTTTCTAAAAAGGTAGGAGCAACCGTACCTGCTGTCCCATTTATAGTCTATTCAAAAGTTCATTAAATGAACTCGCTTATCATCACACAACATCAGTGCTTGACAGATGCTGTGATTGCCCTGTCAAGAAAAGCTCACAGAACTGCCAGGCATTTCCAGTGGCAAAAAACCCTCGAGAGAGTCTATCTCGATCAGCAAACCCTAAACCCTTCGTACACGAAACCCTACTGCTAAAGGAAAGACCCTTCTAGGTCAAGATCAAAAATGCTGCAACGAAATTGACACTCAATAAGAAAAACCGAATCTCCAATCCCATACTTTCGTCATTACACTCAACGCAACCAATCTAAAGTCAGGAAACAACACGCAATTTGGGCACACAAGTTGTTGCAACTGTGTTCATATGGTTTTTCCATCAGAAACGGGGAATGCTGCAGGGGTTTGAGAGCCATGACCCCAGATTTTTTTCAAAACATTAAATTTTACATAGACCCGTGTACATAGATTCTCTATAATTGTGCATTTCAAACTTTCATCTCTAGAAAAGTTGCTGTTTGTTTTAGTTTTCCATTGATTTGAGTTGAGAATTGATTCCTGCTCACAAAAATCTTAGCTCACCGCTCATGGCTCACTTCATCTCTACAAAAGTTGCTGTTTTTTTAGTTTCTCCATTGATTTTGAGTTGAGAATTGCTTCCTACTCAAAAATTTCGGCTCACGACTCATGGCTCACAAAAATCATGACTCACCGCTCATGATACACGTTAAGATCAGGGGGCGTATTCAGCTCATTATGAGCTTGATTAATTTACAGAATCAATATGCCCAACCACTGCCAATTATGCTCACCGAATACGCCTTTAATGCCAGAGAGCGGGTAGTGTTATGCCGATTTTGAAAAATAGCCTGCCCTCCAGCTTGCTACTTTCCAGAATCGATAGAACCCTACCCGCTCTCTAGTACAAAAATCTTGGCTCGCAACTCATAATTCACCCTTCTACGCTCACAAAATGGCGTCGTCCCATCAGAAACAACCGATGCAGCTTTTCACCGAACTCTACGCAGGCTAACCCTACAATCAACACTTCCCAAATCCACTCCTCCAACGAACTACCTACACTCTCGTACAAGACACCTCGGATCACACAATGTCAGCGATTGAGAGCTGCTAAGAATCCCTTGCTCCAAAAACTCCCCAGCACTCCAGTCCAGAGATAAACCCTTGAGCGAATCATTCAACCCCTTAAACCCTAAAATCCCGAACCCCAGAAAAAGGGAAGATTGTGGTTCAGACCTGAAGAGGAGTTGTTCCGCGGGAGGAGCGATGTCGTTCAAATTCCAGGCCACCGCGCGACGCGAAGCAGCCACCGACGCTTGCAGCAGCGAGCGCAACATGGAACCGTGATGCAGCAGGCACTCTCCGCAAACCCTAATTCGGAATGCCTGGTCAGAAATGGATCATAAATTGTTTCCCAACTGATGAAATTATCAAAGAAACTGATTCTGTTGCGGGCGGCCTTGCTTGAGCACGATCATCGTAAAGTTTTTCTGCAAAACCCGAGGCTGGATCAGACGATTGGGAGAATCCTCGGCAGGCCTGTTGAATTCAGCATCGGCTTCATGGACTGAATAAAGTTTCCATTTCTGTGGTTAGTTGTGTTGAGGGGAAGTTCACACTTCACACTAAGGGTATGTTCACACTTGGTGGTAAGAGTGGTAGTAAACTAGTAGTCTTATCTTATTTCTGTAATAGGCTTATGGCCCTTTCACACCTAGTGTAGCAAACTAGAGAATTAAAAAGGGGTGCTATGAGCCTTAGCATTCACACTTCAAGTACTATGAAGCATTAAAAATGACGTGGAGTCCACGGTAGCATCTTTTAACACTCACAATTGTTGGGTGTTAGCAGCAGTGTTACAATATTGTAACAACTTACAAAAACATAGATTTTAGGATTGTTGAGGGAGTGTTATGGAGGTGGGGAGGAGTCACACGGTTAAGTTAGCTGTTAACATTGCTATTGCATTATGTAAAACTCTAGTGTGAACCTGAAACAAAAAAATCTCTCAAAATATTAAGTTTCAAAAGCAAAGCTGTGTGAATACAAACTGGGTTTTTTAAGCCCACCGGTACTAGTGTCTAGTACTGCATTTTCCATATTGCTCGGTGCAAAAGGGGCTTTAGTTTTATTAGTTGGGGAGTTGGGTGTCTATAATAGAATAAAATCTCTATTAGTTGGGTAGTTGGGTGTTCCTCCAAGAAGATTAAATGGCGGTTATGTGGTGGTTATGGTCTTCCTTGTGGATGGGGTATACTTGGGAATAGGGGGTGGCCACTTGGAAAAGGAGGCAAAGCGTGTAGGTAGGCATAGTATAGGTAAGCTCATTGTAACAGAAAGGAGAAGAAGCTTGAAGAAGGTGATTATGAGGAAGGTCATGTTCATTTTTTTGCAAGGACCCCCTTCGGTGATGGCCCTCCGCCGGAACAGCAGGTACAAGGGTCCACTAGTTAACCCCTAAATGCCCAAGGCCTGGAAAGTGAACAATCAACCAACCTTTTCATGAATCACATCAAGTTTTTTAAACTATAATTGTACAAATTAAACTTGACATGTTAGAAATTACATGGAAAAAAAAAACTCAACAATATCACTTATAGTTTGAAAGATTATAACATTTGAACATGAGGGTGTTAAAACTGCAAAAGTGACTTCAAGTTTTCTAATCCTCATTTCACATGTCGAGTCTAAAAAATTGGTCATCAAAAAAATATGAGGTTTGAGATCATTGTATGTTTAACCTCAACCAATTTACGGCTTTCAAAATCTACTCTTGTAATTTTTTTAAAGGGATTTCTAATGCGGATTTTTCTCCAAGCTCTAGTGTATTTGAGGCTCATTTTCAAGATCTTCCAACTCTAGAAAACTCAAGATTACAGTGGACACCCTTGTACAAAATCTTGAATAGAAAAGTCATGAATATTAATTTTCAAAATCAAATTTTTGATGTTGAAAATAGACTTCAAAACAAACTTGTGTTAAAAAGAAATACCAAAAATAGTGATTTGATAAGATTTTATTTGTCTTCAAAGTTTTGCAAACACCCAAATTGAGTGCCTTGGGCATTTAGGGGTTAAGGATAATTAGATGCATTTGAACACACCTTTAGAGTGCCTTCGTATTGCTAATACCATATAACCTTAGAAGCTGCTTGTCCAAAATCCAAAAAAAACCCTGACCCTTAGTATGGTTTGGAGAGTTAAGGTGACTTAGCAATTATCCTCTTTTATATGATTCCATTTGGTTGTTTACTATTGTCATTTGATATTGACTTAGAGCATCATCAATGTGTACACTGCAAATGGGACTTGGACGTAGCCGGTCTTGAGTCACTCCCCGCCCTTAAGTATGCAATTTTTTTCACCGGCTGGATCCTCCCAATGTTGACACAACTCCAGTCACAAATTCAAGCACGATGGTAGAAGAATGTAAGTACTTGCAAGTTGTTGATGGGAAATTGCAAGCTATTGTAAGTTATCACAAGCAAAGTGTCACTCTATCAGCAAATGCAGTGTGCATTGGGAAAACAAGCAGGGGCACAAAAAACAAGACAATATGCCGCTCTAGGAGGTGGTTCTAATGAGATCAGGTTTGGCATTTCCATTCCAGTGGCGACGTTGGAGCCCTAGAAATCCCTAAACCTCTTGCTAAAGTGGCTCCCACCAAGCAAAATGCAAGCCCGTCTCTTTCTCTTTTTGAGTGTACACATTGATGATGCTCTTAGAGGTGGTTCACATCCCACGTCCCATCCCTAGAAATCTCATTTCAACCCCAAATCCCAATTTAGTTGGATTAGAAGCAAAAAGCAATTCTAAAGAAAGTCATGAACATTATATACAAAAACATTGATGGGACTTGGGCTGAAAGTTAGGTCTAGCAAAATGGTCAACCCAAACCTTGAGTGAAGTCCCACCTTCTTTGACGCCAAATTTTTCAAAAAATGCTGCCATGTAAGCAACTGAGACTTGAGACTTGGGACATAGTGTGAACCGACAAGTCCCAACTTTTGAATCTACACCAATCAGATTCTCAGATTTTCAGTGGGAGCAATCTGGTGTATCCACAAGTTTGCAGCAGTTGCAAATTCCTCCACCAAATCTCTTCAGCACACTCTACCTCTCCATCTAACTCGCTGCAAAAAGAATCCATCTATTTTGAAGCACACATGCTTTAGTATCTAAATCACAGCTTTTCCATCCAGATATCAAAGCATCACACATGTTTTTTCGTTTCTAATTCAAAGCTATGGCGCTGCTGACTTCAACCTCTGCATCGTCACTTCTCTTCAGCCCCGTCTCTCGCAAATCGCAGCTGAAGAAGAGATCAAGATACTCCCCGCGATGCTCAGAAGGTATAGAATTCGTGGAACAATCGGTCGTGCCACGGCGAACCGCGTTACTCCGAGTCGGATATGGCGCGGCTATGGCTCTAGCCTCTATTCCCGGAATTGGAGAATGCGTTGTGGAGAGGAATGAAGAGGTGCGGGCGAGGTTTTACGAGTTGGAAGGGTCGAGTGGAGTGAAGGCGCTGGACATTCGACAAGGCACGGGAGTATCCCCGGAAGACGGCGACCAGGTGGAAGTGCATTACTACGGACGTCTGGGAGCGAAGCAAGGGTGGCGGTTCGACTCGACTTATGACCACAAGGACTTCTTCGGGAATCCGGAGCCGTATGCGTTTAAGGTGGGAGATGTGAGTGTGATTGGGGGGATGAACTCCGCCGTGCGGAGTATGAAGGAAGGTGGAGTTCGGCGTGTGGTTATTCCGCCTTCGCAGGGGTACCAGAACACCAGCCAAGGTCCTGTCCCGCCGGACTACTTCGATCGGCAACGCTTGTATACTACCATTTTTAATCAGACGCGGCTGGCTAACGGGGAAGGGGAGACGCTTGGTACTCTCATCTTCGACATCGAGCTGCTCAAGGTTCGGAAATTGCAACCGCTACCGTAACCCTAATGATGCGGCTCTTTGCATTTTGCAACCGCTTCTTCATCAGTCCACCAAGATTTTTACAGTCTCTGCAATCGGGAGACGCTCGGAGCTCTTATCTTTGACATGGAGCTGCTCAAGGTTCGAAAACTGTAACCCTAATGATGCGGCTCTTTGCATTGCAACTGCTTCTTCAGTCCACCAAGATACGGTAAACCCTGGGAACTCTCATCTTCGACATCGAGCTGCTCAAGGTTCCAAAATTGTAACCCTAATGATGCAGCTCTTTGCATTTTGCAACCGCTTCTTCATCAATCCACCAAGATTTCCACAGTCTCTGCAAATCGGGAAACGCTGGGAGCTCTCATCTTCGGCATCGAGTTGCTCAAGGTTCGAAAACTGTAACCCTAATGATGCGGCTCTTTGTATTGCACCATTGCTTCAGTTCACCAAGATTTGCAGTCTCTGTAGATCGGTATTTCGTTACTGTGATTGTAGTTGGCCTTGCGATTGAGCACAGGCACTTGAGCCGTTTCTATCGTGGCCATGCAATTAGGGTTATGAGTTTTGTACAGAAACTTGTCAACATTTTAGTGTGCGCTTCTTTTTTTTTGAAGTACAATAGTATATGCAATTGCGAGTCATGTTCTGCAGGTATTTCATCAATTTTTTGATTGTGAGAGTTGTAAATTAGTGTTTTATATGGTTACTCGTTGTGGAAGTTCTGCGCAAGCTTGCATCAAGTGTGCTTTGTTGTAGATACTCTCCACAGTACCGTGATGTTTGGAGAAGTTCAATGCCTTGGGCGAGAAAAAAATGATGACCATATCCAAGCATTGATTGCTGACAAATACTCCATTGAACTAGGCCTAGAACACAAAAATGAAAGTGGAACCTTGACACTATTCAAATATTTCTTTTGCAAAAGTTGACCTTATCCAAGCATCATTGTACTTTTCTCTTACTGAAAGAGGATCATCATGCTCAAAGCTTTGGAGAGCTAAGCGATATTGCCAAATTTTAGAGAATTGACAAGAAGATTGCAAAATTTGCTGGAGAGGGATGAATTTCTTCAGCCACAGGTTGAGGCGTCAAGATTGGAAGTTTTGTTGAAGAATTGAAAAAACCAGTTTTTTAACAAAAGTAGGCTTGATATTTAAGATAACCAACGTGGAAGGCTAGAATCTGAAATCTTTTGAGAATCTTCTTGGTTTTTGGATTCTCTTTTGTCCAAGGTCCCATTTGCATTGGCTCGCTCAACGCACCTTTGTGACGAAATGCTTGTCTTCTTCTTTGACATGAGTTCTTACGAACGTCCTTCAGATGTGTTTCTGGAATGCTTTTACAAGATGTAGGAATATCATTTTGAGAAGATATGTAAAAACATTGGGTAGAAGAGCCACATTTTTTATATATAAAACTTGTTAGTATACATACGTTTGTTGTATCCATTTCTAAGTCAATGTTTAAATTATTACTAATGGAACAGTTGAATATTTTATCAACATTCAAGATCACTATAGCCGTTCAAGATTAGTGGCCATAAACGTTTAGTTAAGTCATACTTTTGTCTACTATTTAATGAATGGTCAATGATGTGTGTTGGAAGAGATGTTAATAACAAAATGGAAATAGGGATTTTTATCCACTATTTCCTAGTCACAATGTTCAACAAAATAAATAATATTCAATATGCATTTTTTACTAAATTACAATTTAAAGATCATTCATAAAAAGGCAGCTTATAAAGAGCACATAAAGAACCCCTCACAAATGAGTTGTTTGCTTAGGGTAGTTCATGAATAGCTCTTACATGGAGTGAATGTCATTGACAAGTGCTTATGTGGATATTAGAAGGTGAGACAAACAAGACACACATGATACTTAAAATGACCATGTATAACTCAATTCTAGTAGGAACAATTTGTATTTCACATATGGTGTGTTAAGTAAAACTTCAATTATTTTATCCTTTATCTACATACTCAACACTTGGTCATCAGTGTTCACTAAATTGGCTAATTTTTGCCATGTTACTACCAAAAAAAATTTGCACTACTTGTACATATTAAAAATCTTCAGATTTTGGGAGATTTGAGCAAAATATTTTACTTGTCAAGTTGCGGATTGCCTTTTGCCATCCCACCGCGCTCCTGCTGTTGCACCAATCCGCTCCATCAACATCGCTGACGTAGCTCCCCTGCTCCATCCACCCTCCACGTGTCGCACATGTCGCAACATCTGGGTTGTCCCATTCGTTAGGGCCCTGTGCACAAATTCCAAGGATGTTAGCAGGGGTACGATGCAATTTGTTTAATCATCTTTGGCGTCACATGCTCTGAGCCTAGCGCGCATTGCTGCGCAGCCGCTAAGCTGCAACATTATTATCACCGTCACTGCGTGAGCCCCGCTCATGTTTTGGCCTTAGGCTTTTAGGGTATTTGCTTATCCACTTACCTGCTTCTGCTTCTGCTTGATCATTGAATGCTGCTCTGGCTGTGACATCTCTTTTGTTTTAGACTTTGGGTAACGGATTGAAGAATTGAATGCGGATTGCGAAAGCGCCATTTCTTGGCTGCAGTGAAGACGGCAAGGCATTGATTGTGTCTCCTGCATTCATAGCGCCCTAGAAATGGATGCGTTTTTATTCAGTCAAAAAATGAGAATGAAGGCGGCGGGGAAGGGCTTCAACACTTCGAGAACCCGTCATTGCGTTGAGTTTATAAGCAATCAAGCATTCACATCCTGCACCTGCGCTCTTGTTGATGTGTTTTTTGCATTGCTTTCTATTGCTTCCTTACTCTACTGTAACTATGTGAGTGCTCTCAAAATTGTTCTTTTGCAATGTGATTGGAGGAATTAGTGCACGAACGTGGAGGGATTATTTGCTTTCCAATTCAGCATATTGGCGGGTTTTTGGGAGTTCTCCGCGACGTTCTCAAGATCCAGGCGTTACATTGCTGAGAATTTGGAAGGTTGCTCTAGTTTCTGTCTGCAAGTTGTCTGGCATTGAAGGTTTGATTGGATATAGGGATTTACAACCTCCATTGTTATTTCGGGTGTGGGGGTTCACGATTTTGCTGGGTTTTCTCTTGTTGTTTGGAGTTGTCTTTGGAGTGTTTGCCTCCTGTGGAGAAGGGCACACCTTTCTTTTGGTTTTGCTGGGTTTGTTGGACTCTATTGGATTTCAAGTGCGGGTTACCTGCATTCACCATGGCTCTACAATTGAAGCTCCCAGAGAATTTCCGGGTGAAAACTTTTGCATCCATCCAAAATAGTAATGGATTGGGAAAATATTTCCCACTAACCATTGATGTCACTCATGTTTCTGAAACGCAACTCTCGGATCCACTTGTGGAAGTTGGAACCGGCGTGTGTCTCGCATTCGAGGCGTCCATTGTATCGCCGGCATCTATTGTCGATCATGCTGAGGCATTGCCCCTTCTTGAAGGGTCCTCAAGTGGAAAGAGGAAGAACGGCAAGACCAGGACCTCTGCGCAAAAGAAGCGCCCAACAACAGCGGCGACTATCACAAGAAGATGGCAGTAGTCCTGGTCATGCAAATTTGCATGGGCCAAAGGGGAGTTTGACTCCAATAGAGATTTGATTGGTGTCCTCTGCAAGAGCTGTACCACCATTACTGGGAGAGAAAAGATTATGGTCCCAAAAGTGGACAATCTAGAAAAACATGAGGGCAAGCGTACTTGCCAGAAGGATGGTGTACCATTCCCACATCTGAAGAAGGGTGAGTCCTTCACACACACTAACTGCAAAGTACGTCAAGCTGTGCGCGCTTTGGGCAAGACAAAAGTAGCCCAACACATTGGTGGACCAACTCAGTGCACGTCTAGATAGCGACTGCAAGCAAAAGGGAGTGCAATTCTCAACCTTGTTTCAAGTTTTGTGTTTTGGTTGTTCTATGTATGACTATGAAAGGCAACAACACCTTCTGAGGTATTTGAAGGTAAAAAACGTTCTTTGTAAGCATTGGTCAGAAACTGCGGGTTGGGAGATGAGTGAGCATTTCCACAAATCTGTTTTGTTGGTCATGAAGTCCATAGTTCAATTTACAAGAGTTATATCCATCAACGCAGATGAAGTCACTGCGATCGATAACACTTGCTGGATTGGGGTCCATGTGTACGCCATGGAAAACTGGCAGCACGTTCTTCACCTCTTGCATCTATTGTGCCTTATCGAGGGTGGTACAGCCGACAACTTGACAAATGTAATCATGCGTTCTTTGATGGGTGAAGGTGGTCTAACCCGTGAGCAAGTTGCAGAGAAATTGGTATGTTTTGGTGCTGACTCCGTCAGCACCTTTCAGGGCCCCAAGACAAGGGTTACCACCTAAATCCGGCAGAAATGGGCCCCCGTCACGCTTGGTGCAAACTGTGACTCGCATTGAATAAACCTTGTCGTGGAGACCCTTTCTAAGTACCTATTGGTTTGTCGTTTGGAGGGGCTCTTCCAAAGCGTGTACTCTTACTTTTGTTGCAGCAACAAGCGGCATCTAGAGCTACAGAAGCTTGCTGATCTCATGGAAATTAAGGGAAATAAGATGGTTAGAAACATAGAGACTCAGTGGATATCGATGAGGAGTCCAGCTCGGAGTGTATTGGCTGAGTACAAGACCTTGTTGGTGAAGGTGGGCCTTGATTTGGCCGATGGGCCAGGGCAGAAACCAAGCAGCATAGTATCCGACATCTTTGATTTTTTGGTTGATATTGAAGTGCTGTTGTTATTGGCATGTTTTATTCCACTATTTAATGCGGTTCACTCTTTGATAAAATTATCCCAAGCTCGGGATATTTTTGTATGCGACTTCATGCAAGCAATCAAGCTCTATTTGCAAGAGCTTGCAAGGCTATTCATTGATAAGAGCATTGCTTACAATAGCGTCGATTTCAAGTCATACACCTCCTTCCTAAGGTTGGACTCTAAAGATATATTGGTGAAGTGGAAGCCACTAGTTGGTGATAGTGGATTGTCATATCTGTTTTTTGACTTCACCTTCACGCATGCCTTTGCTCGCTACCATGACAAGCAATTGGGAGCAGCTGACTATGTGATTGAAGAAACATACAACTGCATCTAGAACAATGTGGAGCGGCAATTTGCAGGTATATAAGCTATGCCATTCCATTAAGTGTTTAAATTTCCAAATGTTGTTTCCAATTTATTCAGATTATGTATGTTTTATTGTTGGGCTGTGCCAGTTTTTGGCTTTGTGGTTCAGGTTAGGGCGAGTTAGGAACTTGCACGTACTGTGATTGCTGGTTCACGAGTTACATTGGTCTCTTGCGTTTGTAACTGCTGGTGGTTCATGTTTCTTTTTTGTTCGTTGGTTGGAAGGTCGCAAATGGGGCAGTAAGCAATGTGAAGCTGAGGATGCAAGGTGCAATGGCTGCTGGTTCACGGGATTACTTGTTCTTTGTCGTGCTAATAATTGTTGCAGGTCTTTGTTTTTGTCTTTGTATTTGTCTTGTTCATTGTGGGCTGGCTTGGAGTGGCCAAGGGGGAGGGGGGCAAATGGGGTAGTAAGAAATGTGAAGCTAGAGATGCAAGGCGCAACGGCTGCCGGTTCACAGGATTACTCGTTGTTGGCTCTTGGACGCTAGCAATCCATGCTACTTCATGGGTTGTTTATGGTTATTGCGGGCTAGTTTAAGCAGGGAGGGAGGGGGGTTGTGGCAGTGAGCGACATGAAGCTTGGGACATGCAGCGATACCTCATGCACGGAATTGCATGCCCTTGGCCCTTGGCTGCTTGTAAATGTTGCTAGTTCAAGAGTTACCTTACTGTCAATTTCTGTTTTAACACAATTCTCTTGTTGAGTTGCATACTTGCAGCACATGAACATTGTAATTAGACGTGGTTGTGCAATGGGCGGATTGGGCACTGTTGTACTTAGTCTTATGTAATCTTTGTCTAAAGTAATCATATACATATGTCTTTCACTTGTGCAGTAGGGCTATGTCCATGTGTTAACATGTGTTTGTGCAATGCCGTATGCAGAGATGGCGCAGAATTTGTGTGATGAACTGGACCGTAGATTCCCACAACAAGACCTCCTCAATGCCTTTGGGGTAATTTACTTGCAATATTGGAGGCAAGAAGGGGCAGAGTAGAGCTTTGTGGGCCACTTAGCAATCTTTAAGAGTTTCTATGCGCATGCAGCGATGGTGAACCAAATTGAGCCTAAAGGAGAGTCCTATATTGCTTCGGAAATGCTGTCTGCTACAAAGCTAGATAACCAGCAGGCTTTTTCAAGATCACGATGCATGCCCATAGTGAAGTTGCATGTGGCGCACCCTTCACCGTAAACCCTATGATTAAGTTGTAGCAGAAGTTGTCACAGTCACGCCATTTGAAATCCCTCATTTCAGAGTATTTCAAGTTGGTGGAGATGGGGTGTTGCTTGGTCCTCAAATCGGTTGAAGATGAGAGGTGCTTCTCCACTCTAAAATTTCTCAAGTCTTGCCAACAAAATAGGCTCAGCAAGCACTTATCCCTTGTTGTCTGCATGTTTGGACAAAATATTTCACCCTAGACACTTTCCCTTACAATGAGGCCATTGAGTTGTGGAAGAGTGCAGTCAAAGGGGACCGCAATGGAGATGTTTAGAAGATTAGTATCCTCATCACTTGCTTATTAATTCCTTAGTTTTCATGAGATTAAGCATGCTTTTGCACTTCTGAAGTGTACTTAACAATCAATTCTTCCAAGTCAAGTGGAACGACTTTGGAGGAAGCTAGGCTGCTAGCGCATGGAGCGTTGGCATGGGGCAGCTAGAGCATGTAGCGCTGGCGTGGGGCAGTTGCAACATCTTCTTGATCCTTTTTATTCTAACCTTTTTACTCTAACCTGTATAATATGGCTTGTTTGCATTATTGTGCTTTGTTTGCATTGTTGTGTTTTATTTGCCTTGTTGTGCTTTGTTTGCATTGTTGTGCTTTGTTTGCCTTTTTGTGCTTTGTTTGCCTTGTTGTGCTTTGTTTGAATTGTTGTTGTTTGTTTGTTTTGTTGTGCATAGCACTAATACTGCGTATTGGGCAGTCTAGTTGGGTTCAAATCCCAAATTAGTGGCAGGAGATGAAATTGTCTACCTTACAGCCTTTACCCTTGCAGTTGTCTAGTGAATTTTTAACTCTGATTTTTAGTACTTGGCAAGCTCATGGAGGCCCCAAACCGCATGGATGTTTCATAACACTTTGAGAAAAATTGCAATACTTAGAAATTTTCAACTTCAACATAGCACTTGCTACAAGTACATTGTCCAAAAGTAGCCACTTTTTAGCCTCCAGGTTCTGTACTTGTCGCAATGTTAACTACAAAAGAAAAATTTATCTACTTTTATACTTTTTTCACTCAAATGTATAAACTGTCTTCTACAAGTTTGAACCATGAATCGCGGAAATGGCCCCTTTTCAAAACGTTGTATAGTAAAGTGGCGAATTACCCTTAACCCCCTAGGAAATGCTGTTGGTCACTTTGCTTCCTCTCTCAATCAAGTTTATCTTTGGTTGAAAGGGCTATTATTTGGTCAAAGAAGTGTAAACTCTCAAAAAGTGTTTTTAAAAAACACTTACAATATGTATTATCAAGCGATCATAGTTCAATTTCACTCAACAATAGAAATTTGCCCTTCTAAACCTCAAGCAATTGGGCAAATTAATTTTTAAGGAGTTTGTAAGCAACACATTCTTCCCAACCAAGAGGTGCTTTACTCTAAATCCCATGTCCTATTGAACTGTCAAAATCCAACTAATTTAGAGTCAAAAGTTGGGACTTCACAATTTGCATTATAATTCAAATCCTACGCCTTGGTTCACAACATTTTGCACTTCGATTATGTGATAACACTTTTGGAAGTTTTAACGACAAGAAAATGGGGTTACCAGCCTATTAGTCACAAGACCAAGTTGAAAAATAAACCGCAAACAACTCAAGCCTAAAAAAGCACATACTATGTCCCACATCCCAATTGAGTCCCACCGAAATCTGAGAATCTAATTGGTTTATAGCCAAAAGTTTGGACTTGGCGCTTCACATTACATCTCAAGTCCCACATCTTAGTTGCTTACATGGCAACACCTTTTGAAAAAAATGGCCCCAAAGAAAATGAGACTTCACTCCAAGTTTAGGTTGACTATTTTGCTAGACCCTACTTTCAACCCAAGTCCCACCAATACTTTTGCATAAAATATTTAGGAAATTGATATGTGCACACTGGGGGGTTGATATTTGCACACCCCCCTTGGGAGGTAAATTATAGATTTCTACCATCAAAAAGCTGAATTTCAAAATTTTGAATTTAGATTTGGATTTAAAGATCATGGTTTACTCTAGAATCATTAAAAGCTTGCAATTGAACAACACCCAATGAAAAAGCTTAGCTAGGGAAAAAAGTATCACTTTTACTTTTGTTTGTTAAAAAAGATAAGTTTTTTCATTAGGTGTTGTTCAATTGCAACCTTTTTTATAGTTTTAGAGTAAACCATGGTCTCTAAGTCCAAATCTGAATTCAAAATACTCAAATTCAACTTTTTGATGGTAGAAATCTATAATATACCTCCCAAGGGTGTGCAAATATCAAACCCCAGATGTGCACATATCAATATTTATGGCCATCTTTCTCACTCCATTTTGCCCTCTATAACATAATGAAGCTGGGATGCATTGGGACTCATAGAGATGGGATGTGGGACGTAGTGTGAACGGGTCCTCAGAAGTTCCTTCAAAAGTTCCTCCTTTGCTTCGCGTGGCACGAACTTTAAAGTACACATACTTTTCTTGTGGCTTCTGTTTTGTTCGTGGCTTTACTATTTTGTCACACCTCCCGGCGTCGACGACTTGCAAAGCCAGCAACACGTTCAATTGTTCAAATCTTCCTGTTCACACAAACTCACCTTTTTCGCGTTATTACTCAATTCGCGACCCAGCAGAACAGTTGGATTCATCTGCATTCAATCTTCTGCTCTGAGATACTACAAATTGCTTGAAAAATCTCGCCTTTATGGTTCCGCAGATACGGCTTCTTTATATTCAGTCGTTGAATTAGTCGCAATAGAAACTGGCCAATTCGAGAACCGATCTCTGTTGAAGTTGGCGAGGTCGAAGAACCCTAATTACCAGAGTTTGGCTTCGTCATTCTTCGCTTTTGCTTTTTGCTGAAAGTCGAAGTAGCTGTGCACACTACTGCCGATCGAGGGGTTGTCAAAGCTCGTAAACGGACTTCGCAATGCCGGAACTGAAGGGCCCGGATTCATGTGTGCGAGGATGTTGTCACAGCGATTCTTTGCCTTTGGCCATCCCGAAGTCTGAAATTCAAATCGTGGCCGAGATTGCTCGTGGTAAGCCAAGAATCTCCATGCTTCTTTCCTCATCTTTGTACAAATTTTGACCCTCAGAAATTATTAAATATGTAGGCTTTCAGATAATTTAGCTTTCAGCTGTTTATAAGTGGTTTTTTTTTCTTTTTTTTTTGAATTGATATGTGCACACCCGGGGTTTAATATATGCACACCGGGAGGGGGGGTAAATTTTAGATATTTACCATCAACAACTTGAATTTGGAAAATTTGAATTTAGATACGGATTTAGAGATCTTAGTTTTGTCTAGAACCACAAAGGAGGTTGCAATAGAACAACATCCAATGGAAAAGCTTAGCTAGGGAGCAAATTATTACTTTTACCCTTGATTATATAAAAAGCTAAGCTTTTTCATTAGGCATTATTCAATTGTAACCTCCTTTGTGGATTTAGACTAAATTAAGACCTGCAAGTCCATTCAAATCTTCCAAATTCAAGTAGTTGATGATAAATATCTAAAATTTACCCCCGGGTGTGCACATATCATTTCCCCTTCTTTCTCTTTATAATGTGGTCTGGATTTCACTTTTGTAAGGATTTTAACGCACTAAACTTTGTATCATTTAAGTATTATAGGAACAAGTTATGATTTCTTAAGTTTTTTTGGTTAACAGTAGTCCATTCATGGGCTATTGATGACCTCCTAACAATAGGTTTCTCATATGAAAGGGTGTACTTCCTCTTTGTTTTTCTGTGAATAATATATGATATGCACTGTGGCGGATGATATGTATTGCTATAGTGTAAGATACCATAATCCAACAAATTGTTGATAAAAAATGTCAAAGAGTTGCTGACTTTGAATGTCAATAACTTCTTTTTGACAAATGATAGTTTTAATGTGTTTTTGTAACTTTTATCTTAAGACCTTCTTGCTTATATTTACCAAGAGTTTCAACTTATTAAGGGGTGCTATGAACAGCTCATATGGTTATTAGCTCTTTGCATTATACGTTGATCGTTTTGTGAAAAACCCATAACGGCGTATCCTATGGACTAACTCATAGCAACTCATCTCTTTCAATACTTTTGATTCACCTACAATGTCAATTAGCAAATCGGATGTAAGCATGACATGGCTATGACCAACTAATATTTGCATGAAAAGAGGGATATCTATTGTGTCTCTTTGATGGTGCTCAACAATTTCCCATTTAGATGACTTAGGATGTCATTGGTAATACCTCTTTCCACAGCTCTCCAAAATTATACTACTGGTTGAAGTACTCAGAGAAAAATATTTCTACCTTTTGGTTGATTTGATGGTCCAGGGTCTGAAAGTGTGGTCTACGAAGCTCGTTATGGTGGCAAGTCTGTAGCAGCGAAAAAGCCTCGCCTCTCTACAACTGATGACTTGAACCGATTCCACACCGAGTTGCAGATACTTAAGTGAGTCATCCAACCTTAACCCTAGACCTTTTGCTTATAATTTTCCTCTAATTTTTTTCTGGAAACTCTGTTTTTTTAGGGTTGATCTCAAGTTCTGCTTCTTACTGTACAGTACAGTGCCATCCAACAAGTTTATGTTTTTGAAACTCAGCTTGCCATTATTTCAACTTTGTCAAAACAATAACAAGTCCCATAGCCTCACTAGTATTTTTTCATTAATATGATTTATAGATATGTGACTTGAGATTGCTAGCATACAGCCTTGTGGGATTTTATTGATTTTGAAGTGTTCAATAGCTGTACTTCACTAGTGGTTACTGTCTAGATATGTTTCAAAAAACCTGAGACAAAGCTGAAAATTCTGTGTTTTTGTTTGGTTGTGTTAACAGCAAGTTAAGCCACCCTAATATTGCTACTCTGATTGGTGCACGTGCTTACCCACCTGACTACTACTTCCTGTACAAACTCTACGAGCATGGCAACTTGGCTGATGCACTCCACGTGTCTGATTGGCGACCCTCATTGCAGCAAGTTATGAGCATTGCTACACAACTGGGTTAGTATACTTCTCTTCTCTTTCTCTTATGAACAATGCTATTTTGTGAGCGTAAAACGGTGAGCCATGAGCGGTGAGCGAAGATTCTGTAAGGGCGAACCAATTCTAAGTTCAAAATCAATGGAGAAACCAAAAAATAGCAAGTTTTTTAAGAGATGAAAGTTTAAATGCACAATTATAAGACTCTATGTACACGGTTATAGGTGAAATTTAGTATCTAGTATTCTAACAAAAACTTCATCATGGCTCACAGATCCCCGCTCACAATATAGCGTTCCTCTTCTCTTATAAATTGAAGTTTTTTTAGTTTTATGTTTCTTCTTGTGGTTTGTGAAAATTGTCATGAAATCTCTTTTTGGTGTGCTGCAGCTAAGGCGCTGCAATACTTGCACAAGGAGGGCATTGTGCACCGAGATGTGAAGCCTGCTAATATTTTAGTGAGTGATTCTCAAGTTAGGGTTTGACTTCTTCTTTTGCTAGTGGTACATGTTTTTTTACTGTGAAGCTTTTTAAACGAAGCTTTCTTTTCAGTTATTTGAGTTGCTTTTTTTTTTTTCCATTAGGGTTGAAGTTTGGCTTGTCAAGTCTCTTGGTGTGTTTATTGATGAGATAGTGCTTTGCAGCTTGACAGCAATTGGGATGCGTATTTAGCAGACTTTGGGCTTGCTGCCACTGTTGCAGGCCTTGCAAAGAACAGCCTAGAAAATTGGAAATCCTCGGGGAAGCCAACTGGTGGATTCCATAAGAAAAACATGGTTGGGACTCTCTTGTATATGGCTCCTGAAATTTTAAGGAAAGATGTGCAATCAGAGAAGTCTGATGTTTACGGATTCGGCATCACTCTCAAGTACGTATCTTATAATGCCTCTTCATTTTCCTGTAATTGCCCAAGTTTTTAATTACAATTACAAGAGAAAATTTGATGAATACCCTTAAAGTTTGCAATATTTGTACAGATGTCCCTAGGTTTTCAGAAATTGCACCAACAATTTTGGACCATAATTTTGAGGCGTTTGTTCTATTGTACATGTCACTTCCTTCTCCCTTTATGCACACGCCGTTTCTTTCCCGTAGCAGCATAAGCAATAGAATAAATGCTTGAAAATTATGGTATGAGGGTATTTGTGCAATTTCTGAAAAACCACAAATATTGCAAACTTCAGGGGTATCCTAAAAAAAACTCAATTTCAAAGTCTATTTTGGAAGTCAATAGCTCATTGTACTAAATTTCAAATCATGTTTTTATTTGTCAAAATCGTCGAATATGGTTTCTTTTTTCTGTTGGTTAATTTTGTTACTTTGTTTGAAGCCTCTTTTTTAAGTGATTCGTTTCAACTTCTATAGATATAAAAGCAGCCATTTGGGCACCTAGAGGTTAATAGATAATATGGTGTTTAACACCCTTTGTCAATGTCGTTAAATGAACTTTGATTTAAACCATCTTGATGATGTTCAAATCTGGTTAAACTATTTGCATATTTTTAAATTTTGTGCATTTTTTTGACTGAACTATTGGCAGTGAACTTATTACAGGTGTTGTACCATACACTGACCGGAAAACTGCAGCTCAGGTTAGCTCTCTCATCAAAAGCATTGCCCACAAACTTCGTAGATTTCCTATTCTTTGAAAATAGAAAGCATACCGTAGATAACCAATTTTGGATTATGAAAGGAAAATCTGGACTGTACAAAGCCATGGCAATTTGATAATATTTTAGTGTCACGCACATCATCCAGAACTAAGTTCTTCAAACATGGACTGGGCTCTTATATGGATACCATTTATAGAAGCCATAAGTTGACAAAAACTTACAATTGCTCTTTGCCTTAAGACATGATTTTTATTTCTGGATTTTGGATTGTCTAGTTAAACATGGCATAAGAGGATGAAATGACCAATATGAACACTTAACCCACTTTGAAGTATAAATTTGATTAAGTTGGTTTTGAGCTAATCAACCCCTTAAGAACAAAAAGTTCATGGTTTTAAAATGACATATTTGACTACTACAGTGTTGCTTGGATAAGGTCAATTTTGTAAGAGAAACGTTTGAATAGTGTCAAAGGTCCCACTCTCTTTTTTGTGTTCCAGGCCCTTTTGAATGGAGTGTTTGTTTACGGTTATTACTTGGATATGGCCAAAGTTATTTTCTTGCTATTTTCTTGTCCAATGCATTGACCTTATCCAAGCATCACTGTAGTTGCAGACTATTTCCACTGGGAAAGAAATTTTATATCACTAGAATCCGTGAAGGTCATAGTATAAGTTGGTGAAACAAATACATACAACTGATTTCTATTTTTGTTTTTATTTTTTCCTATATGACCTATTCGATAGTTTGTTAAAACTGTACTTTCTTACACATGTGGTAACGTGGCAGGCACACACGGTTCTAGAGATGAATTACTCAGAGCAACAGCTCTCAACGGCGGTCACGTCACAAGGCTTGAGACCAGTACGTGCTGGTTCCGAATCTGGATTTCCATTAGAATTGTCCTCCTTGATAGATCGATGCTGGCATGGCGACCCAGCAGAGCGTCCATCTTTTGATTCTGTACTGAAATCACTCCATGAAATCACTTCCAAGCTACTCTTAAAACAAACAAAATCAGACAATAATTCAGTGAAAAAACCAGAAGTTTTCGTTTCATCAAACACTGATAAAAACGGTCTGGAAGTAGTGTTAAATTACACTCAGCAGAGGAGAACAGATGTAAACTGGGCCTCTCAGGTTGTGGAAGGGTTGAAATCCACGGTTATGCAGCCTTCTTCTCGAGGTTGGCTTAACCAAGCAAAGCAAAACTCAAGCTACCTTCCTGTGCTTTCAATGGGATCATTTGCAACGATTGGAGCAAGACAAACTATGGAAGATACTCACTTCTTAAAATCTCAGCTGGGCGAAGATTCCAATGTCCATGCTTTTGGCGTCTTTGATGGACATCGAGGTAAGTTTTAGTTTCTTTTGTGCTGAACCTCCGGGTTTGTAAGGTGAATGTTCTCTCTATCTATGTCGGTAATGGAAGTAAATCAGGGAGAAAGAGAGGTTGATGATGTCGGTATTGGTTTTTTTTTTTTTTTTGTGTATGACTTTGTTTTCTTTTATGAACTGGATCAGGGCCTGAGGCTGCAGAGTTTTCAGTTATGGCAATTCCTGAGATTTTACTTTCGAAGGCTTCCACTTCCAGGTACAATATTTTCCTTCTTCTGTTCGGTGAATAATGTACTCTTTTTGTAGGCTTACAATGTACTATGAACATCATGTATGTCATATTTAACCAACTTTGAACTATGAAGACAAATAAAAGTACAAATCTAGGCTGTACAAGGTCGTGGGGATCGATAAATATTAATATTTCATCGTCATGCACATCCTTTAGAACTGAACTCTCTAAGCACGGATTGGTCTCCCTATCAAGGAATCTTTTCATGCAACTTACAAGGACCACAAATCGGCAAACATTTCAATTTTTTTCTTTTTTGCCATTTGGCATGGTGACTTTTGGTCTTTCCAAAATTCATTAAACGTGGCTATATGTATTTGATGAACATTGTTCATTGAGATTTGGATCTTGTCTTGGTCACTAGTTGACTGATCGCTTGTTGCCTGTTCACTTAAAATCTACTCTTGATGGTGGTATGAAGATAAACTATTAGAAAACTTTGTAGTTTGCTCTATAGCATAATATTTGAGTGTTACATTAACTCTTGGATGACATTAAATAAAACAAGCAAATACACTACTTTTTGAATAAGGTACCTACTCAAACTTCCTCAAGATAGCTTCTCTCAATGCAACGCCTTCTCCCTTGCGATCCAGAGCTAATAAACGGTCTAGGGGTTGTGCAGATTCTGCTCCATGTAGTAAAACTTTTGTGTTTAATTTCACTAAATTTGCCACTGTTTGTGAGCTTAGGCTGGTCAATGCTATATGTGAGGAATATTTTTTCTTTTTTCTTTTTTTTTTTGAGGGATATCGAATTTGTGGAAGTAGAAAGTGCTGAGGTGAACTTAGAAACTTGATAGGAAAAGACAGACCTTGCTTATTAAAAAATTCTGTTGTTTGTGGGGGTGCAGCCCAGAGGACGCTTTGACGAGTGCATTCATTGAAACGGACGTGGCATTCCGCCGAGAGCTGGACAAGCAAAGGCAAAGGAGGAAGGGCGGGGGTTTGGACTGGCACCCCGGGTGTACTGCCATCACGGCGCTGCTTGTGCATGACATGCTTTATGTTGCCAATGCTGGAGATTGCCGAACCATCCTCTGCCGGAAAGGACAAGCTCTCCCTCTTAGCACGGTACTTCAAAAACTTCCTTAATCTTAATGCAAATATTTTTAAAGTGGGGGTGAATCTAATGAATAATACCATTTAACTCTTGGAAAATTTGATAGATACCCCTGAAATTTGCAATATTTGTACAGATACCCTTGATTCTTCAGAAATTGCACAAATATCCTTGACATCTCAAAGGAGCATCTCAAGTAGTTTTGCAAGTATTTTTTTTTTCAATTATATTGTTCCATCTTTGTGTGTTTCTATGCTTCAAACATTAAGGTATTCATTGCAAGATCTAGAAACGATGATTTTGAAAAAGCGAAATAACTATCTCAAGGGTGTTTGTGCAATTTCCAAAAAACCAGGAGGTATCTATACAAATATTGCAAATCTCAGGGGTGTTTATCAAATTTTCCCTTTAACTTAATACGGTGTTTGAACCAACAAAGATCTAACAACTATATGTGCTGTTTATACATAGCACCCTCAATAAGTTGAAGCTTTTGTAACTATAAGCAGGAAGGTCTTTATTAGGATAAAGGTTACAAAAACAAATTAGAGCTATTTCCAAAAAAAAGTTATTGGCATTCAAAGTTGGCGCCTGGTAGACATTTTTGGTCAATAGTTTTGTTGGTTTATTGTGTCTTGTACTAAAAAAATCTGAGTCTTTTTGAAAGTTGTAATCGAATAGAAAATTGAATCTTTTTGAAAACTGTGTTGCTACATGGTTAGTTGACAAGTTACAGACACACCCCCACATCTCCCTTCTCTCAAAGTTGTGGGTTCTAGAGACGGGGTTTTTGTTGGCAAGTTTTGTGATTTGTCCCCTTGTTAATATTATAGAAAGAAAGCCAAAATAACACAAGGAATCAAGAAATTAATTTGATTGAATAAGAATGAAACCAGTCAAAATTTAGTATTGAATGGAGATGATTGACTTCCTTGTTGTATTGAATTTTAACCAATGTGATTGGGGTGTGCATATTCTATTTGTTTTTTTGTTATGAATCTCCAATGTCAAGTAGATTTTAGATCAATATTGATGATTTTAAAATTTAAAGTTAAACAATTGATTGTCTTGTGGTTGACAAAAGGGATGGGATTCTATGAGTAGGTTTTGGCAATCATTTTTTTGTAGTTTACTTCCAATTCTAAATTAGTGTTGACTTCTAGTGACAACTTTGGTACGTAGTTCTCTGTTTTACATGTTATATCATATCTAACTAATTCTGAACTATGAAGGCGGATCAACATTACATAGGATCATGATGATTGATATTTCAATGTCATGCACATCTTCTAAAATTAAGCTCTCCAAACATGAACCAGCTCCCAAAAAGTCTCTCCACGCAATCTATAAATTTCATAGATTGACACAAATCTTACAATCTCTCTTTGCCTTATGACATGGCTTTTGTTTTTGTACTTTGGGTTGTCTAGAATTACTAAAACATAGCATTGCTATTAATTAATCAGGAAGTTGTTGGCTTTTTCTTCACAGGACCATACAGCAAGCAGCAGCAATGAGCGAGAGCGAGTAATAAAAGCTGGTGGGTCTGTCAGTTGGAGAGTCAATACCTGGCGAGTTGGTGCAGCTGCTATTGAGGTGCTCTTCAATCAGTGCTCTCAAATGTGGCTAAATTTAGCAAATTTTCCACCAAATTCTTTTTTGCTATAGTGCATGACAATTGTAATTAACTAAATTGTAGCGACAAAGAAATGCTAAAGCACAACACATACTTCCATTAGCTCAAAAGTAATTTCACCAGTAAAAATATCAAAACTCAGGCTTAAACTCACTGGTCTTGAGTTTTTGATAGCCTTTTTTTTTTGACAAAGTAGTACAGTACACTGGCGCTCAAATTTGGGGGTTGTTGGTTATAAGTGTCATGCACTATATGAAAAACGAAAATACAACCATATCAAACTCAAAAAACTTAGCGCAGTCAGCATTGTTTTGACCTACTCACAAAAATTGCATTTGGGATCACTGCTCTCCACATTTCCATTCTAGTGTGATTTGTATCTTGGCAGGTGTTTAATCTGATGTGTTTTCTTTTGAAACCCAACGATGCTAAAAAGCTTCAATGCAACTCATGCGCAGGTCACACGGTCAATAGGAGATGATGATCTGAAACCATTTGTCACTGCAAATCCCGAAGTCACTGCATTCAAGTTGAGCACTGATGACGAATATTTGGTAAGCTTCCTTCCTCAGTTGCTTGCATCATTTCATTCGGAGTACTTGATTGTAGTACTCACTACCATTATCCTGGGTCTTGAATAAATGGACTCTTCATTCATGCCGGCTCAATAGGTTAGAGTTCTTCTTCTAATTGGAGTACTTATCACCAATATTTAGAAAATATAGGAGTAGTAATTTTTTCTTGTATCTACTCCTTTCATGATTAATGAAACCCCAAAATATCCCTGAATTCCTTTTGTTAAACTATATTCACCAACAAGCAGCTATTGAGTGAATAGTTAATAATAATAAGTGGCCGTTTAATACGAGATGCAAAGTTCAGTGAATTTTAGAGAATGAATCGTAACTCTAATCTGGACATGAGATATTCCAATGTCATGTACAATTATCTTAGAGCTCAACTCTCCAAGCATGGATTGATCTTCTATTAAGGGATCTCTCCATGCAATCAATAAGAACCACAAGTTAGCAAAACTCTCAATTTTCTCTTTTGCATGGTGGCATGGTTTTTGTTCTCGGACTTTGGACTTTTCCAAATTTTGTTAAATGGGACATTTCACTGATACATGGTTTTCCTAGTGTATTGTCAAAAGATTGCACCATTCACCAAATAGGATAAATAGTGTAGTTTTTTGTGAAACCTAAATTCCATATAGATCTAACTAAATGTAAACAATCTAAAATCTAGAAATAAGAGTCCAATTTTTACTCTTTTGGAGATAGATACAAAATGTTGAGAGATCTCCCATGCTTTGCTTAAATACTAAGAGATGTCGTGATGTTTTATCAATACATTAAAAGACCAAAATTAATTAAAAAATCTAGAAAACTCAAAATTGCATGAATAATTTAGATTTTTTTTAGATTTTTAAAAATATGGCATATATTGTAAATTGGTGTTTTATTAATGTTTTAAGAAAAGCTAAAGTGCTGATTTATTTATTTATTTTTGCTGGGACTCAGGTAATTGCAAGTGATGGGTTGTGGGAGACCATGCCAAGCGACGACGTTGTAGCAATTGTCAAAGACACGGTGAAGGAGCCAAGCATGGTTTCCAAGAGGCTAGCAACGGAGGCTGTTGAGCGTGGCAGCCGTGACAACATCACTGTACTTGTGATATTTCTCAAACCTGTCTCTACGGTGGAGCGTGTGTACTAAGCAAACTCTTCAGCCTGTTTTATCCAACCTTGTGGTCTAAGGTTGGAATTTGAGAAGGTGCCTGAGGTATTTGTCCAAAAAACAGGAGGAAATGCTCCTACACCTGCACATTATCTTGCACTAACACTATCTATCTATGTCCTGTATAGATTATTAAAGCCTTGTATAGATTGTTATTATGCATAATAATTGAAGGTTTAGTCACTAAATGAGCCGCTGATTCTTTTTGAAAGTGGTCTTTGTTTGTACTCCTAGTGTGTTGTTGTGCCATTGTCGATCACTACAAGAAATGCGTGTTCGAACGAGTAGATTACAACAATTCTAAATGTTTACAATGATTATTAAATGATTCAATTAATTATTATGGACATTTTTGGTCTTTGTGGAAGTCATTGAGGACACTTTTTTCTTGTAGTGAATGAGGTATTTTCAAAACTTATCCATTCTTTTGTATGTATTGGTACTTGGATGTTCTTTGCTCTAGGGCAAGGCTTAGTCATGGGATGTATTGGTGAGCAAGAACGAGTGTGACATAGTTTTTGCAAATGGGATGTCTTTGTTGAGAAGTTTTATTGAAAGAAGTGTAGTATAACCCTTCTAGATGGGATGTTATTAGTGAGCGATAATATTGAGACATGTGTGGCTTGTTGATCTTTGTTTGCTTTAGGTTAAGAGTACAACAATTGTTGAATATTTTGACTAGAAGAATCTTGCAAGGAAGGAGTTGACTTGCTTTTGTGATGTAGTGGGGTTAGAAATGAGATATTTTAGTGGTCACATTTGTAAAAGTGATGTGAATATGGAAACACTATTTGCTGCATGATTTAGTCATGCAAATCATTATGAAATCCACTTAGAACAATGACCCGAAATTTGTATGTAAAAGATCATGTACATGTACTTTATCCAATGCTTCTTTTTTGCCACTTCTTGGCCATCATTTACTTACTTTTGTTATAAGTTTTCCAAAAAATATTGAAAAATGTTTCCAAGGCATGTGCCTTGCACCATCTCTTTTAATTTCCAATATTTTTAGGTGACTTTTTGTCCTCCTTGTTCTTATCTTTATATCTTCCTCCTTCCTTTTTGTAATTCAGAATTTGAGTAACAAATAGACACCCAATGTGCAATGCTTGACACCGAATGCTTTGTAGAGTCCTGGACAGGAAGTTGTAGTCCTTTTTTTATAATTTTCTGACACAATCAATGTTTTATCAAATCTAAAACTAATTACATATTTTAAAAGCTTAGAAAAAGGAGCAAATTGTGTTGAAAGTTTGACGTAAATCCAATATTGAGAAGTGTTAGAAAAAAAACATTTGAAAAAGAAATCCAGTTATGGTTTAAATGTTTTTAAAGTCACTACAAGTTTGTCAACAATTTACCACTAGTACATTCTCAATCTATTCTCAATGTACAGTAC
This sequence comes from Ulota crispa, assembly GCA_963920765.1. NCBI lineage: Eukaryota > Viridiplantae > Streptophyta > Bryopsida > Orthotrichales > Orthotrichaceae > Ulota > Ulota crispa. The sequence continues at coordinate 1,789,784 of OY987249.1, read as the reverse complement.
CCAAAAGAAAGAGTACATAAGTCCTTCTCATGGCATTCAAAGAAGTTGGTATAACAAAGAACATAATTGGCATTTTATTCTCAAATTTTTTGTATGTAATCCTTGTGCAATTATGATCAAGCATACCAAATTTCAGTTAATAAAAACCAAAATTGTATTTTTGGTAAATTGTTTTGTGTCAAAATCATGGTTTTACAAGAAAGTTGATTAAAAAACATTGGTGATGAATTTTTGAGATTTGATTGCATGGATATGTAGGAGATATCCACATGCACATCTTCCTTTCAAACAAACATTTCCAAAAAAATTCCAAATTCTCTCTGTAGAGATTTTAATGTTAGGGTGATCATGACCAAATTTAGTAAAATATATATTTCTTTATGGAAATTAGTTTTTGTTATTTGACTCATACATTGTGATCACATTTGTACCTTTAAACATGATGATATGTTTGTTTTGCCAAAAACAAATTTATTTATAGTACAAACTTCTTTGAATCCCAAAAGAGAGACTTATGTACTCTTTCTTTAGGGTACTGTACAATAAGCTTGCTTGAGTTGAGACAATTTCAAGTTCTAAAAGGCGGTTAAAAGCCACAAAGATGTTGATGATATTGATAAAAGTGGATAAATATGGCATACTCATTTGTGCAAAATCACATTTGACATGGATTGAAAATATGAAATAAGAATAATCTATTTTTTGTGTTCTAAAACATTTTATCCCCTTGAGCTGGCTTTTCAAACATGTAATTACTTTTGAATTTGATGAAGAATTGAATGTGTGGGAGGGGTTTTAAAAAGGAGTGCAACTTAATGTCCAAGACTCTACAAATAAAAAAATTGAACTTGTGGTATTCATAGAGAATTTTGAATATCACATGACAAACAAACAACCATGCTTGAAAATTGTTTGTTACAATATGTGCTATACTTATTTGTTGTAATTTCTTTTCCTTTGCAATATCAAAAGCATAAAATGAAGATGCCCTTGCACAAGAATGTCATGCCCCACAATAATATAACTGATTTCTTTTGTGAGTTTTGCAAATGTGCCACTCAGCAATTGGCTCTAAAAAGAGCAATCCACAATCAATAACCAGCACAAAAAAATGACTATGAACAATTTGAAAACAAAACCTTGTTATGAGATGCCAACTGGATACCGTTGTGACATTTCCAAAAATAAATCTCATCAATTGACTTTTTTTTTATCAAAATCTGATTATGTCCGGTAATTGTTTTCTTAGAACCAGTTATACACTAATGAGCGGTTCTAAGACAATTAATTACCTTATACATCCTTAATCAAAAATTCAGTCATACGGACATTCAATAGAATTTGATCAATATACAATAACCACATACTATTTCTTGTATTGACGAAATGCAATAAATTCACAATCCTCGTAAAAGGCTTAGTTAGTGCAGTTTTGAATCTTTCAACTTAAATTGAAACGGTTCTTGTAGCCCAACTAAACCTTGTGGCTAAACTTGTTTTAGAATTCGGAGGTATGAGGTTTTAAATAAGCAAATTCACAAAAAAAATATAGCATTTAACCAAATTAACCTACTAAATGCCAGAGAAATTTCTTCTTTGAGCAACATAAGCCACACCAACAATGGGCACAAAAAACCTATTAAAACAAACCTAAAAGGCTCTTGTTGTTGTCAAGCCGTTGTTAAGGCGTCCAACATTTGCCAACTATTGAGGTTGATGCATTTGTTGTGTGCAACCCTTTGCAAAAATTTCATGGGTTCAATGGATTGAATTTTTACCTTGGAAAGATAAACTTGCCAAACACCTATTTAATCATATTTGTCATTATAGAAAAAAAATAAAAACTACAATCATGTTTGTATTTTATAAAATCTTGATTGCCAGCTATTGAACTGCTAGCTGCCAAATTTTGTTAATTTTCGTAGCTTTGCATCCCTTGCTTGCTAAATTTTGTTTGTTATTTATAGCTTTTTGTTCAGTTCTAATTTGAATGACAAACAACCTATTCACAAAAGTTATGGCAGTTTCATGCTTCACTAGAGTAACAATTGATTTACATCCCTAAATGGTGCTTCTTGGTGAATTGGACATTAGCAAGTTTGGCTTTATTGCAAATGGACGGAATTTCCAAATGATGTCTTGTTTAACAATCCTAATTGCTATTGCCAAGATATTGATACTTTCAAAATGATAATGCAAAAGGGTTCTTGTAATAAATTATCCATTAACTTCTAAATGCTCAAAGGTAATTTTCTTGTTTTGGAAGGCAATTTTGAAGTTTTTGAATTGTCCTTATATGATCATTATCAAACATCAAAACAAAATTGTAACCATAGGATTTTGAACTTCAAGGCTTTTAGATGGTGTTACCTAAAAATTTTCAAAAAGATCACATAGATTTTAAGATATTTGTGATTGAATGTGGATGAGTACAAAAAAATTGTTTATTATTTAGCCACCTAAAACTTCTAATGCAAAAATGGCAACTTTTTAAGTACAAAATTGGGAAACAACCACTTACAATGCTTTAGTACTTATTGTTGTTTCTTCAAAACTAATGACTCCCGTTTCAAATCCATGATCACAATTTTATAAATGAGCTTGCAATGCAACTATCCCACCTCATATAAAGAAAGCTTTTAGCTTTGGTATTTAACCAAAAATAATTATGAACAAAAGAGAGCTCAACCTTAAATGAATTCTAATTTGTATAACAAAAACACTCCAAGTGAAATTAGTGCAAAAACACATTTAGATTTTGTTAAATGATGAAATTTTAGTAAAAGGGCCCTCATTGCCCAAGGGAAATCTTCACTTTATTCTCAACTTGCTCCCTATTTTTCCAATGTGGCAACTAGCTTGTCATAGGCTCTTTAGTGACACTATTATCATCACACTTTTTGATGTGCAAGAGGTATGCTTGCACTTTAGCTTCCGCCAAAAACTATTGAAATGTGGTATGGAGAAAATTCAAACTGGACATTAAAGCTAACTTCAAACTGCAACTTCTCCAAAAAAATTAAAAAAACAAAACCTTTGCCTTCAACATGTTCTCAAAGTTTCATGAGCACCCAAATTGGGTGCCTGAGGCATTTAGGGGTTGAGTTAAGATCCTTATTAACTCCATGCTTAACCCCTAAAGGATGTTCTTGTATTGTGGTGCTTGGTTAGTGTCAACCTTTGTAAGAGCAACATTTGGGTAAGATCTTAGCTCCACTCCCCTTTTGCTCAAAAGCATGTATTATGAGCTTGGTTAAGGTCAAGTGCTTGCCTATGGTCAACGTTTTCTTTTCATCAATTCCCATTTTGACTTCTTAGTTAGAAAGGCGTTTGGTTAGTGTACCAAAAACTTGGGTGGGAAAGCACCTCCAAAGTTGCAACCCTTAGAACTAGGGAAAGTAATACAAATGGAAGGTTTGTTTATGATCAATGCTTGGATAAGGTCAACACTTTTTACTAGCCCAAAGTGTTGACGCTAACCAAGCACCACTGTACAAGCTCTCATGTGTTGTATATGGATGGGGTATTTAGATAACACTTGAATCCCATTAGAGTTGTAAATTTTAAGACAAATCATAAACATACTATCAATCAATGAGGATTTTTTGGGAATTCTTGACATTTGTCATAAAACCATTTCTTCAAGTACTAAATGGTCCTTGTATGAATACAACCAACACTTGGTAAGTAACACCCTTTAGGGGTTAAGTTAACTCCAAAATCCATGCCTAGACTTGTCGGTGAAAAACCAGCTTCTCTTCGTCCACTTCGTCCGAAGTGCCTTGGTTTCTTCGCTCTCTCTCTCTTCTCTCTCGTGGCGGAGAAACCGTCGCAGACAGAAATGTTGGCATTCGAGTTCCTCCGTCTTCGCCCCCCGACTCTTTTGAATTTCGACCTCACTCCTTTCGGATCTCAACTCTGTCATTAGGGTTTCCTCTTCCGTGCACCCCCCGATGTATTGTACCTCATTTTCTCCGCCACCACCGAGCTGAGATTTCGCCATTACCAAGCTGAGATTGCGTCGCACCAGCGATGGCTGCACTTGCCCCGACCTCACGTATGCGATGCATGTACATCTTCAACCGGAACGGGGTGTGCTTGCATTACCACGTGTGGATGCGACCTCACACCACGCTTAGTCAGCAGCAAGACCAGAAGCTCATGTTCGGCCTTCTCTTCTCGCTCAAGTCCTTCGCTGCCAAAATGGATCCCGTCGGGTGCGCCCCTCGCTCCTCTCCCTCTTCCTCTTCCTCTTTCTTTACCCTTCTCTTCTCTTTAACCATTTCTGAATGTGTTCCCGTGATCTGCAATGCTGACTGTGTTCTCGTGATCTGCAGTGGTAATAAGGGTAACCTCGGGTTGCCAAGTTTACCCGGACAAGGCTGTTCGTTTCACAGCTTTCGCACCAACACTTACAAGCTCAGCTTTATGGAATCGCCGTCTGGCATCAAGGTAAATCGGCATTGAGCTTATAAAACCCTCTTTAGCCCCCTCCAGAACCAACCAATCAATCCAACTTGAGAGTCATAGTTTTTTTTGGGTTTGGGGTTTAGGGTTCATGTTTTGACTAATGACTAATATCCGCAACTTGTTCAAGTGAATTGGTCAGTATAATGCAGTATTCTTCATTGATCCTGATAATACAAATTTAAAGTTATATATTTTACACTTAAACCCATGATATTTCAATGTTTTAGGGTTTGCTTTGCACTAAATACCATGGTATCTCAGTGTTTTAGGGTTTACTTTGCACTTGAAACCATGATATCTGGGTGTTTTAGGGTTTGCTTTGCACTTGAAACCATGATATCTCAGTGGGTCTGGATTTGGCTTTGCACTTAAAACCGTGATATGTCAATGTTTTAGGGTTTGCTTTGCACAGCTGCAAACCTTTTGTCACTTCAAGTTATGGAATTAACATAAATGGATGGATCTTCTTTGCAGCTGATATTGGTTACAGATCCCAGGATGGGAGATCTTCGAGAAGCTTTGAAATTCATCTACAACAACATCTATGTGGAGTATGTAGTAAAGAATCCTTTGTACTCGCTTGGACAGCCCTTCAAGTAAGTCCTCGGTGTTTAAATCTTCCCCTATTCTAAGCAACGCCATGTGATGTGCACTTTAGAATAGGCTTGTTTTGATCGTTTTCAGATTTTGTTAGCTTTGTGTGAAGATTGTTACACTCGCAGAAGGTTTGTTGTTTTTTTTTTTTTTTTTGCGTGTAATGATGGTTTGCTGGTAATGGCAGGTGCGAGCTTTTCAACGCAACTTTAGATCAGTATGTGAAGACCTTGCAGTAATGCCATACAGGGTAAGTCTTCTTACACTCTTTTCTGGTCGTAGAGTCAAGCAGCGATACCTTATGTTGATACTGCCCTTTTTTCTAATTTTTCATGTATGACGAGCTGTGCTTTGAGTGTTACTTGGAATTTGAAAACGGATGTTGTATGGAAGGAGCCAATGCCTTAACAAGGCAGTGGATTTGACTATATGTTTTCAGCTCAAGCCTTGTTTTTAAAAAGCGAAATAGAGCCAGATTGCACCAATTTAATATAATCTGGCTATATAATGAGCCTACAATCGAGAGCTTCATTGCCAGATGCTTCCATTCCTGATAAATTATTGAATGAAATTGTCAGATTTAGATTCTAAATAGATGAACAAATCATTTCTTTCCAAAACACACATGAATATACAAGTAGGTGGCTTTCTCATAAGTCATTTTTACCATGGAACCTGAAAATATATTGGCTACACTAAATAGTGCATTTAGGTTGCCTCAACAATTATATTGTCTTACCTTGGAAAGTTACCTCATGACTCTTTGCTTGACCACTTGGATGCGCATGTGACTCTTTGGATACTAGGATTTCACATGGTTCATGGCCTGAACTCTGCTAGTTTATTTTTCCCTGTTGTCAGGCCCCTATTGCATTAATTGTTGATGAAAATTATTATAGTTTCAGTAAGCATTTATATAATGTAAAATGTTGAGAAATTAGTGTGGGACAACCTAAATGCACTATTTAGTGTACTTCAGAGCTGGCTTCTGTAACAATCCGGGTAACCCTTACATTGATGAGCAGGCAACCTATGGACGCCATATCTACAGGAACTCTATAAAGATGCTCCACATGGATTTTCTTTCAATGAATGATGGAAAAAGTGGATTGGTGGAGATTGTGTGAAGCCATACAAGCAGACTTTGTTGCAACGAGAGGTGTATTTATCATTGTGGCGACGTGGAGGAGTATTCAGAGACACTGCACGTTGGTAAGCTTGCTCCAGTGGCAACACTTCTGACCCTGAGCTTTGGAACTCTCCCATGTAGTATTAGTAATATAATAAACCTTTCTGTATCCAAATTCAACGACCTTGACAAAAATTGATGTATTTTCCTGGATTAAGACATATATTAACACTCATATTTTAGGTTAAAAACGTTTTGCAACAGCAAAATTGGTCTGTATCGGTTTTCTTCCTAATGCTGGGAGTATGGACAAGTATTTAATACACGCTTGTACTCTTGACAGCTTGTATCCTGTGGTCAGTCACTCGTATGGTTTTGTGGTAATATAATATTGGAATGCTTCCATTTATTAGAACTAGGCACTCTCTTTTTGTTTCTTTCACATTTTCTCTTGCTTTCAAGAGCCTTTGGGTTACTAGTAGTACTTTAACTCATTGATGTTTTCTGAAAATCTCTGAAGGTTTAACTCTAGGCCTCTTGGTTTCCACTTTCCTTTCGTAGCCTTATAGCAGGGTTTATTAAAAAACAAGTCCATGAAGTCAAAGGTGAAAAACCGGGAAACAGTTGATTACACAGAAGAAATAATATGATACAATAATGTTGATTTTGTTGATAAAACTCAATATTTATGGTTGAATTAGTTCAAAAGATTGTAATAATTCACGTAAGTGTTGATTCCACCCAAATGAGTGTCTTTTTTAACCTAGACATATTGGTCATGGATGACAATTAAGTCATTGGATTACTGAGCATCAGTTACAACTGGCAGAAGTAGGTTCATTTTAATTGTTATTTCGGAAGGATAGTATATAGAAAATTTCACAACACAAAGGTGAACACTATTTTTGCAGTTTGATTAATTATTTACCTTGAACCCCTTAATAGTTGTCGAGGCTCCATGTTTGAGCGTCATGTGATTGGGGTTCTTCAGTTTTGGACGATTAGAGAATTAACAAAGGACAAATTCTGGCTAAAACAGGAACTAGAATGGAGTACGTTTACAGTATGATTTTCTGCTTCTCAAAATTATGGCCAAATTATAGTCTCCTTCCTTCTCAAGGTATTCAAGTCAAAAAGGCTCTTTCTGAAGCCCATTTATATTAATCTAGATTTGTATGTTTTCTTGTTTGGTCTATTGAAAGTTGGTTGTTAAGCTGCTAGTTATGATTTAGTCTTGTCATTGTAACCTTGTGTTTGCTATACAAACTGGACATTTCTCCCCTCTTTTACAATAGATTATCAATCTCAACATGGTATTACAATCAAGGCTTGAACATCGTCTATTGTAAACTAATTGTGGTACTGTTCCTACGCTCTAATAGCACAACATTTGTGGGGATTTTTCTTTTTCTTTTGAGAGAAATACTCACTTCAATAAATTGATGGAGATGGGCAAGGGAATATTTGAGAGCATGAGGTTGGAAGGAGGTTCCAAATATACCTTGTAGGGCTTCAAAGTTAAGCAAATTTTCTTGAAGGAAAAGTTGTGACAAAAGCCATCTCCTAGGAGCAGAGTATTGCTAAATGAATTGATTTCAACTTTTACCTTCGGCCTTGCACTATCACTAGTTGTTTGTTGGATATCTAGCATTGGTTATTTTATTGGAGGAGGCCCTCCAAATCTCAATTTAGTAGTGCAAGCATTTAACATTTGTTGTTGTCTTTTGTTATAAATGGACAAGCCCTCAAGCAAATAGCGTTACTTTGTTCACCTAATCAATGAAGGAATCAATTATATTTTAAGTTTGATTCCTTGTTGAGTCCTCAAATCTTTGGAAAGAACTTGGAAATTTGTTTGAGTCAAATTGTGAGTCTAAATGCTTAATGTTGAAATAAAAGTTATGCAATTTTGAGTGCAAACTTTGTTGACCCACTCGACCACTACAATGCCTTCCAAACCTTACCAACATTAGTTGGCAATCACAAGTTGTTCATTCCTCCATATAGGATTATACTTTGGTTGCACCTATTGGCTTTGCAAATAGGGTTGCACCCAAAACAAGATCAAAATCAAAAATAGTTTACAAATTTCATAAACAAAAAATAAATCATTTAACAAAGTTTGCCATTGTAGACATTAAGATATAAATTAGAATTAGCCACTAGGCTACTCCAATTGCCTAGAGCATATAAACAAAAGCCACGCTAAGTCAATAGAAAAAAAACTATCTAATATTGGTTCATTTTTGCTCAACTTGCAAGGATTGGAGGTGAAGTACATGACAAAAGAATTGTTGATCTTGTGTTATTTGTACTTCCTTTGAGCTAGATTAACTTTAGTTTAGCAATTGGCAAATTACTCCTTTCTAAATGGACACTTATAACCTTACTATTTGTTGAGACCCAAATGCTGCAATGTTGACAAAGATAATAATGTTAAAGAATTGTATGTTCAAAGAACTAGATTTGCTAATCCTCCTAATAACTTCACTAGATATGATTTGGGCTTCAAAGATGAACAAACTCTTGAGGCAACATCCAAAAGAGGAATTATTTTAGCTTTCAAGGCAAAACAACATAATGAGGGCCGCTTTACACTTGCGGGCCAAGCCAATTCACTATGTCAAAGGCCACTAATCCTCACTTGTGCTTGGATAGAAAGTTAAAATCAGCCCTAACCCCTTTACACCTAGAGTATGGGTCAATTTGGTGGAATGAATATTTTATTCAACACAGACAAGATCTAACATGGCCTGAGCTCATTGAATTGGGTGCACCAAGAATGGGAGGCCAATTTGTGGCCTTGGGGCCAATGTCAAGTTTCATTAAAAAATATATTTTTTCACAAAACATTAATTTTTCTCAAATCAAATCCGTTATACCAGAAGTCAAGGGGGCACAAGAGAAACCAAAGGGGCATGGGGGGCATGGGGTATTTAGCTTGCTAAGCTAGTTCTTATGTGTATGAAAACACTAGGCTTGTATATTTTGTATCTATTTGCAAATCATTTTTTCCTTCTATGCTTCTCATCAAGTCTATGTAAACCTTGCATATGTTGAGGTGTTGATATGTTGATTTTTTTTCTATCAACTTTTATGCAAGATACTCTTGATGATTTATAACTCATAGTATTTATTCTGCTAGATACTATCTGCATAAAACTTGATTTTTGAAAGAACTAATTAATAGGCAAAAATATTATAAATGCTTTGTGGTTGATAAAAAGAAAGTAAATGAAGGCAATTGGTATAATATAACTTGATGATGTAAACAAAAAACTTAAGAGTTTGTTTCAAACTTCATGTTTAGGGTTCATGTACATTTTGGCAACGACCCCCTCTATCCAACTCTATTTTTTTGGTGTCTATCATCATTTCATTGTTTCAATTTAAAACATAAAAAGCAAAAAGTAAAAAATAAATAAATTCATTCATTTAAAAAAAAATTGTGGCCTATTCTCACTTTACATTGCAACAAGAAGCCACTATCTCCAAAGGCTAGCTTTTTGAAAACAAGCCATGGCCCATAAGAAATTTTTGTCACAACTTCTTAGCTCTAGTGTAAAGATGGCTTAACTTTATTCGGAATTAGCCCGAATCCTTGGCCTTAAGGCCTTTACATGTGAGACAGTTGGCCCCCACAATAATCTTATTTTAATTAATAGTGGAGGCCGGCCTTAAGCAAAATGTGGGCTAAAATTTGAGGCAATCGGCCCCAAGCCGAATTGGCCCGGCCCCCATATGTAAAGCAACCCTGAGTAACAACAACTTGGCCACAATTGCCATCATTGCAACAAATCAAATTAAAGGGTAGGGTAAAAGTAATAATTTGCTCCCTAACTAAGCTTTTCCACTAGGCATTGTTCAATTGTATCCTCTTTTGTGGTTATAGACTAAATCAAGGTCTCTAAATCCAAACATGAATTCAAATTTCCCAAATTCAACTTGTTAATGATAAATATCTAAGATTTACCCCTATGTACATATAACAAATCTTGTATTATTTCAAGACTTTACTTAGATTAGATTTAGTTAAATGAGGCATTATTGAAAATGTGTTTGCAAGCTTTGTATATCAATAACATTGCAATTTATACACAAAAATATTGATACACCATAATTTAACCCCTAAAGGAACACTTGTCCCTATGGGGGATAAATGGGATTTTGGGCATGTACTTATGACTAAACTACTTTGTGTAAATTTTTGAATCTTTTATGGAAAATGGGGAATTCAAAGATCTCTATGGGCATATAATTTTTACCTCATTTTTATTGAAGAAGTTAAAAATGAATTTATGGGAATTTTTGTTCAGAGGGTAGCCCAAAAACTTCTTTAAAATTTGCATTTTTTAAATAAAAATTTGAGGTTAGTTCTTTAGACTTACCATATATGTGGGAAGCTTTGAATCATTCAATTTTAATTGATGAGATGAAAGTTATAAGAAGTTTTAGTTTGCATGTAGGTGTAGAAAATCCCAAAACTATGCCTACACGCAAATTAAAACTTCTCATAACTTTCATCTCATCAATCAAAATTGAATGATTCAAAGCTTCCCACATATATGTAAGTCTAAAGAACTAACCTCAAATTTTTATTTTAAAAAAATGCAAACTTTAAAGACATTTTTGGGTTGCCTGCCAAACAAAAATTCTCATAAATTCATTTTTAATTTCTTTATTAAATGTCAGAATGAGGTAAAAATTAAATGCCCACAAAGATATTTGAATTCCCCATCTTCCGTAAAAGTTTCAAAATTTTACACAAAGTAGATTAGCCAATAAGTACATGCCCAAAATCCCATTTGTCCCTCATAGGCACAAGTGATCCTTTAGCGGTTAATTAAACTACTATGCATCTTTTGAAGTCATAAATAGCTTGTCTTTCTTGATGGCGTTGTATTTTTTAACTACCCAGATGTATTATACTTATAAAAAATGTTTATCCTATAGCACATCGAAAAAGGTAAGAAAAAATCTTGTCTAAATGCAAAAGACTAAAATTATTCATACCCACTGTCGAAAGAAAAAGGAAAAGAAACGGTATCTTTCCGGTGAGAATCGGGGTATTGAACCCGACGTGAATCGAACACGCAACCTTCTGATCTGGAGTCAGACGCGCTACCATTGCGCCACGGATCCCGACAACTGAGATGGGTGGTCGAAGTAAAGAATTTATAACTTTTCAAACTTAGTACTGTTTACTGAGAAGTTCTCGGGTCTGGGGGGTTAGGCCGTTAGGGGGTGGAGGTGGGGATCGAGTCCAGCGTATTTTTTTTTTGTATTTGTCGAGGTAGAGCGACCCGCACCCCAGACCACACGTAAGTTAACTTTACCTATAATTGGAATGAATGAATGAAGTGTGCATGTTCATCCAATATGTTTACTATTACACAAGCTACTTTCATTCAAAAATTGGCAAATCTATTGTTTGTCACAGGAGGGACTTGGCAAATTCATCCATTTTTTCTCAAAAATTTCTGAGTGTATTGGGAGCCAATATCAATTTTAGGTAAAGATTTGGGCAAATTTTTGCCAAGAAAAAAAACAGTGATCGAGTCACCGGGATTTCAAGATAGTTTGCCAAATCAGTACTACAAAGGAAATCATGCTTTGTTGGCTCTCTAAAGGGTTACTGGCTTAAGAGCATCTGCACCCTTGCATGCAATTTGGAGCTCTTGAAAGCAAGTGTTGAGGGTGTATCCACAATCACTACCTCAAATCTGAGATGTCTCACTCTTACCCTCAAGCAGGTATTAAAAGGAATTGTGAGCGTATCATAGAGGACAAGTGTCGAGTTTCAATTGCGGCCCCTCTTCAATGGACCATTTAGTAAGTTCCATCTGTCTTGAACTTGGGTGCGCTAACGAATCATACAACTCTTGGACATTTTAGTTTTTGAGTTACAATTGAGCAAGCCTTGTCTTGTATAGGACATTGGTACATTTGTAGTGAGGCACATCAAATGGAGCAACCATGCCAAGTGCTCTTGCAAGGGTATTAAAGGTGTGTGGGTGCAGATACTTTAATGACGTAATAATACTTGTGGAGAAGATTGAATATACCCTTTTACTTAATTAATAAGCTATTGCCACCATATTAGTGACAGAAGTAGTTTCATTGCTTGTTAATTTCCTGACTTAAGAGATTTAGAGAGAAGTGCTCAATACCAAATGCATTCAACAATAAAACTAGAATAAAGGACAAATAGGGGGTTTAAAAGACTAGGTATAATTAATATCTCATCTGCTCTTCATTTTTCAATAGGGAAAACGCAAGTTTCTATCATGGAACAAATAAAAACTTGTCTCCAATCACAAAGTACGTGATTGAATTTTCAGCATTGAAGACCATGTATTATTTACTTGAGGTAGGTAAAATCTCCATGAACTATTAGGTGGAACTTTTCCACATCAACCCCAATAGTCTCCATTCTGCAATCTCAAGAAAAGTGAACCACTTACAAAGAGAGTGCACCACATGGCAAGGTTTTGACCAACAACTGGAATTTCAGACAGTAATAATTGTATTTTGAAACCAACCAATGCAAATACACAGTACCTAAACCCCAATCTCACAACAAAGGTCTTATAACATTTGCATAGTGCACTTAGTTCTCTTGCAATAATCTATGCAAACATCATTCTAGTGCCAAAGCAAGTGATTAATCCTTAAACGTCCAAGCAACATGATCTTGTTGTTGGGGCCCACAACTTTATCTCACTTTTTTTTTTAATTTGTAATTTGTTTGGTGAAAACAGTCATGGCTGGTCCCCATCAACAAAGAAGGTAGTCCTTTTTTAAATCCTATAATCACTTTTTTTGAATGTAATTTTCCAAGCTGTGATGGCCATTAAACCCCCATTTTCTCCTCAGGGGTTAAAGGACTCCAAATGCAAAATCAATAAGACCACTCTACAATATGAATTATGACCATCTATAATTGGCACCACAAAAAAAAGACCGCTAAAGTGGAAATAGGGAACTTTGGCTGAAAAATGGACATGAACATGGACAGCTACTTGTTGTCAAAGTTCAGCTGAGTTGAGCACCAATAATTGATAGTGAGCATGGTCCCCATAAATAGAAAGCACACATCACAAGCACACAGAAGCACGGTAAGCGAACAAAACTGTGGACTCACATAAGTGCACGTATTCATGACTGATGGAAGTACAGGTAGCAACAGCACCAATTTACCAATGATTAATCAGTGATGATATACAGTTCGTATTTAGGTGCCAGTACCCAAGGCAGTGTCAACAATGAGTGCTCAAATCTTAACTACGCCAAAACTTAATTCTAGTGTCAATAATAATAGCTGCTCATAACTTAATTGTGAATTTGTGATTGATTATTCAGAGTCCAATGCAAGAAATGAAATTTAAGTCAAGCAATGATTCATGAATAAGTGAGGAAAATTACTCTCCTAAAAGTATGATTGATTAGTGATTACTACACATCCACACTTCATGAGGTCAGTCTTGTCTGCTCAGTACAGTAACGCAGTCTTAAGTTATGGTGCAAAACAGGTGATCATAGAGCATATGGAGTGCAACAAAAGCAGAACAGCAACACAAATATGACAGGAATATTTATTTCACTGCCCACCACAATACCTTGTCTCAGAGGACCACCATAACTTCATTTCCATAATGATTCAGCAAGCCTGCATATCAATAAGATAACCCTAGAGGTAACGAAATACGCTCAGGATGTTATGACACATAATTCTCTTAAAACTCCAGATATATTAAATTATTCACCTATGCAGGATGGCATCGACAATCCCATAACGATTCACACTTCAAGATGGCGTATAACAGAAGTCTCTCTCCTCAGGGCAATATATGTGAACACAGTGACATGCGTTATCTACCTTTTATCGGGCGTTTGACATGTTCTACCCCTTTACAGTTTACTTCACAGCCGGCGTACTACGTTCTAACTCTATACAATTTACTTAGCAGCTGGGATTAGAGGCTTACACCAGCATTCATTCTTGTTTGATAGTGTGCTACACACTAATGATCTGCTCCACTACGTAGTTCCGGAGTAGTAGTTAGACTTCCTGTGGAAAGAGGTGCTGCAGAGTTCCTTCCTGGTGACCCTCCTGAGGTTGAACCAGAACCATGTAGATCAGGTGGATGATGAATGGGGTCGGAAGGATGCTCAGGCGGAGCATCGAGTGCATCTGACCGGTCTGTTACTAGTCGATCTGTTCCTGGCTGGTCTGTTCTTGGCTGATCTGCCCTTGGCTGATCTGTTCCTGGATGGTCTGTTCCTGGTTGGTCTGTTCCTGGCTCTATGGACATTCGTTCTATAGCTCGTACCACTCCAACGCTCATCTCACGTGCCCGTGCACCAAGGTCCTGCATGATGCCACCGCGAGTTCGCAACCTTTCACGGAATCCCTTGGTGCTCTTGGTCAAGGACTCCTTGTATCTGTGAGACACATGCACATCAAACATCTTGGAGCAAAATTAGTGAGATGACGTAAAAGTTTTAGTGAATCAGGGAACAGTCACTTGCACAGCCTGACAACCCACACAAACGGAAACAGTTCAAGACTACTTCAATTACACCACATGACAACTGAAATCCAAAAAACTCAAAATCGGCCAAAGAAGCGACACAAATTAACAATTCTTAGGGGCAATCTCCATGTACGAATTGAGGTATACCTGGAAGATGCCGCAACCAAACGAGACTTGAAGGTATCAAGAGACTCTGAAGAGGATGTTCCTTGCTCCTCCACATCCATACTCCGTGACCTACACGAGTGTAGTAGAAAAAACAAAACACGAAAATTGGTGACTATTCACGACACAGTCGACCAAAAGTTTGCCTTTTCAGCAGCAGAAGAGAAAACTACCTAAAAGGTTTATAATATGTACTCAAAACGAAAAGACATATCATTTTCATGGTTCACATGCTCTGAATATCAGTGCCTGTTGTAATTCAATCCACTCTGATATTAAAAATACAAATAAGTTAAATATAGAAAGTGCCGCCAATTCACCAACGATGCCATATCTGCAAGTCCAGCCTTACCTGAGAGTTGGAGAATTCGTTGAGCTACCGTCCCTGCTAGAACCAGAGTAATGAGGATATGTGAAAACACTTGTCAAGGATGGCTCGTTATTTGTAGTTTGCGGAGGGGATGCAGCTGGCGAACTGGATGCAGGAGAAGATGGCGCTCCTGTAGGAGTACCAGACACAAGCACAAAATGCGGAGGACCCTGAGCAGTAGTAGATGGCCGAAAGCGTATGTGTTCCCTCCTGCCCATTTGATGAGCTCGTCCCATAGCAGCGGCCGCCAAATGCTGCATAATGAAATCCTCGTCCCCATAGGATGCAAACTGCATTAACCATGGGAAGATACAATTAAAGAAAAACAGGGCACATCTAAACATGAAGCTGAACAGCAAACATAATCGACGAGAAATGCAGCAAATTAAGTTGACGAGAACTCCGAAAAGATGTTATGAGCATATTTCCAGTAACTCAGCAAGACGTGTCGATCTCGCTTCAAAGCGACTGAAATTTCAACTGCCAGTCCTTCTAATAAACCATTCAAAATCCTCAAAAGTGATTTTAACAAAATGAGCTTCGACACGAAACAGTTTATTTGAGTTTACTGATACGCATATTCATATAAGTTGCAATTACAGCAAAAGTTTCTGCACTTTCCTGAAAAATTAAATGGAAGTCCAATACAAATACTTACTCGATCGAATTCATACTCCTCAACTGGGGATCGCTGATACACGTGAGAGGCTTGTATTTTGTTACGACGAACTGCCCGCTCTCGCCCGACTGCTTGCAGCAATTCTTGGCTGCAAGGATGATACTATTAAAATCAGCCAGCAATGACGACAAGTACTCCATTGCAGGCAAAGAGAAAGAAGGAATTTTGCAAGGAAGATAATTGAAAAACTGTAATCTACAAGTTAAACCTAAGCTGCAAAAGAATTACCTTTCAGGATCCTTCAAGCTGAGTGGTTGCCAGCACATAGGACACTCCTTACTGCGTTGTGACCTACAGAATGACACAAGATCAGATGAAACATCAACAACAGATTCATTATAGCTGAGAACAGAGGAAGGTGCACTATCTCCCCCTTCCCCCGACAAAGATTTATTATTTTATTGATGTAAACCCTAATATGCTAAAATAGGACACAATTCTATCGGATTCATCAGACCAGGAGCAGCTAAACATAGTTACAGCCGTTACTAGCTACTACTTTATCTTAATTTTCTTTATATAATTTAATTACTTCAGAAGAGGCTATATCGAAGTCTAGATCGAATCGATGATCCCGAAGTCTCTGGAAGAACTTCAAAGCTGATAAAGCACAGCACTCACCATTCAAGAATACACTGCAAATGGTATTCGTGCTTGCAGCTAGTAACCTGCACCAAAACCAGCAGTAAAAGTCAGTAAATTACACAAATAATCCAATCCAATTAACCACTACATCACAAACCAAAAATAACAACACACCTCCAGAAAACAACAAAAAAAAAACACCAAACCAAAAGCAAACAAAACAAAAAACAAAATCCTCTGCACGTAACACGAGTACATCATCGCCCTATACTAAACACAAGTTCAATTAATTACCCTAATTGCTTAGATACACACGGATAGTTTTTCCAATCAGAATTGCACACACACATAAGATAAATCGAAATTGCTTCTTCTTGTAAGCTTACAGTCGCAGGATCGTCATCGCAAAAAGATTCCAGACAGATGCTACACGCATCGTCACACGGGTCCTGTGCACCGCCCTCTACAAACTCCGCCGCAGATGACATCAATCTTCCCTTCCAATTTCCCCTAAAATCAAGACTTCTTCCTGCTCCTCCTCTTCCTCTTCCTCCTCTTCCTCCTCTTCCTCTTCCTCCTCTTCCTCCTCTTCGTCTTCCTCTTCTTCCTCTTCGTCTCCCTTCGATCCTTGACGTCTTTGTCTGATTCTCGAAAACCTAACGGAATCAAGAACTGAGAATCCGAGCGGAATTACAACCGGCGAGGAATGAGCCACCGATAAACCCTACCAAGGCATGGGAAATGGAGAGAGCTTGGAATTAGGGGATATGAAAGGGGAGCTCGTGTTGGTTGTTAC
The DNA here is from genome assembly GCA_963920765.1 of Ulota crispa. Classification (NCBI taxonomy): domain Eukaryota; kingdom Viridiplantae; phylum Streptophyta; class Bryopsida; order Orthotrichales; family Orthotrichaceae; genus Ulota; species Ulota crispa. The sequence goes on along the minus strand of OY987249.1, from coordinate 1,772,459 downwards.
GATGACCAAAACCTGACCCGTTGTGAAGTAAGTTAAGTAAAGCGGGAGGGGAGTAGAGGAGGAGGTGAGGAGGGGGTTGCAAAATGCAAAGCCCACGGGGTCGGGGCTTGACTTGCGAGGCGCAGGGGTTGCGACTGCGACGAACGAGAGCCACAGTGGAACAACGAGAGTGACGACACCCTCTGTCCTTGTTTTTGGATGAAAGCTGTTCGTTAATTTTTGGATGAAAGCTGTTCGTTCATTTTTGGATGAAAGCTGTTCGTTCATTTTTGGATGAAAGCTGTTCGTTCATTTTTGGATAAAAGCTGTTCGTTCATTTTTGATGAAAGTTGTTCATTCATTTTTGGATGAGTTCTGGTGTCGTTGCAATTACAGTGAAACCTCTTTTAGAATATCATCAATGTGTACATTGGGAATGGGCTAGTCTTGCATTTCTCTGGATGAGGATCACTTTAATAGGAACTATAGGTATTTTTAGGGTTTTAATGTTGCCACCAGAACGGAAACGTCAGACCAAGCCCCGTTAAAACTACCTCATAGAGCGGCATATTGTTTCATTTTTCTATGTCTCAACTTGTTTTTTGAATGCGCACTACATTTACTGACAAAGTGACACGTTGTCATGATGGATATTCCTCCATCATGTAAATACTTATTATTTATTTATGTTTGTGTTGATTTTAATAAATCAACAGTTGCAGCAAAAGGGGTAGTTGTGGAAAGGACCACGGTTTAGTGACAGCGCAGGGGCCATAGATTCTAGTACGCTGCGCCGTTTTGTCACATGCACAGCTCAGGAAGGTAGATAGCGGGTTGGCTGAGCCAATTTCCTGCTTCACTAGCTACCAAACCGTGGGCCGTCATCACCGCTTGACAAATCCGATGGAGTTCAAATTCGGACCGGCGGGCAGCCAGAGACAACCGCTTCTCTAACTAACTAAGTCCACGACTTGGCAACTGAAGACTAGCGTTTAACGCTATTATATGTCCGCAAGGGCACTTGGCCACTTTATGGTGGTGTTTATTTTGTAATTTAATCTTTTTTATATGTTTATCTAGATGTAATGGAAAGCTCATATATTTTACTTTTGTTTGAATAAAAAATACTAAAGATTTAGAAATAGATGAAAAATGTATAAAAAAAAAAAAAAAAAAAAAAAAAAAAAATTGGCATCTATAATGGAGTTAGGATAGAGAGGAACATGGGCTGATGTGTCCCACCTCCTTACCTTAGATAGGATCAAGATTAAAGAGCGGAGATTCCTTAGTATGTTAGAAGTTAGTGGATGAGTATTGATGGAAAGAGAGAAGAAATCTCGAAATTTTGATGTGAGAGAATTTTTTGCGTATACATGATATTGAATTGGAATTTAGAGAAATTGTTTCTTGAATGATTACCTTTCCAAAATGAGTTTGCAAGTTTGATTTGAAATTGTAATGCAAAAGTTATGAATGTTTAAATTTTGGAGTCAAAAAGCCAAACTATGAAGAAATGCTGCAACTTTGATAAGCCATAACTTATGATTTATATATCATTTTGCAACAAGATTTGGAGAGAATGTTCATCTTAGTCTTAGCATTTTAGAAAGTTTTTAAACTTGAGATTTGAAGCTTGAAGAAAAAAGTTATAGAGGTGTGAAGGATTGAAAGTGGTTGTATTTTTGTTAGAAGAATGCCAAAACTTTGAAGAGCTACAACTTTTGGACAGTATGAAATTTTCTTTACAAATTTTTAGGAGTGATAATTTGTTGTCATAGTTTCCCTAATTATTCTCAATCATTCCATTTGGAGTTTTATTGAAGAAGTTATAGTGGGTAGAAGTTAGAGGTTTGGATGCTCTCTAAAAAATTGAGACCCACACTTTGATTGACTAGAACTTTTGGACAGAGTTTTGTTTTAAAGTAAAAATTTTATGAGTTGTAGCCAATGATATCATCTTTTCAAATTGATATCATGTTTTTATGGGTGATGTGTAAAATAAAAGTTATAGAGGTTCAGAGAAGCAGTATTTACTTTGCAAGAAGTTAGAAGAGCCTCTACTTTGAACTCGCATAACTTTTGAACAATAGTTTAGATTGAGTTGAAATTTAAAAAAATATTAGAAGGTTAAAAGAACTTTTTAAATTGCTATTACACTTAGTATTTGAATCTTTGAGCCATTTGTGGCACTAGATAGAAGGTTGCAGCCTATTTATGACTTGTTATTTGTGATTTGCCTCATTGTTTTTATTAAAACATGAAAACTTGAAGATTTGAAGATATGAAGACTTGAAGATCTGAAGATATAAAGACTTCAAGAGGAATGTTTTGGATTTATTTTTTATGTATGTGTAGGATGTCGCTTTGTTATTCCTAGCCGGTTTTGAAGGCTTGTTTGTCAATTCATTTTTATTCTGTTTTGTAAACCTTGTTACGGGCAGTTTGGGTTAAACCAAACTTAATTCCATTTATTGTCGTAGTGACAAAGTGAAATTGATCACTCACATAGTCTAGACTTGCTCTGTTCTCACAATCTGGAATTTTGGCTAACAGATTGTGAATTTGATTTTAGGATCCCATCATATGGACAGCAACTTGTATTTGCTATCCTAATCTACCCGTCCCGTATTCAGTGGACTCTTATTCCTACCTTGATCCTTATACCCCTAGAGTCAGCAACAGGATAGGCCAACGGAAGGCTGAAGACTGAAGATTTGAACTGTAAAAATCAAGACCGACAATGATTCTTAGTCAACAACGCACAATTGCAGCAAGACACTCTGCGTATTCTCAAAGCGCATTCCTCTCAACCCAACAATGTTGCTTGTAATAGCTTACAATAGTTTGCAATAGTTTGCAATAGCTTGCAATTTCCCAACAACAACTTTCAAGTACATACATTCTTTTACTACCATGCTTGAATCTGCGACGGGAATTGCGTCAATATTGGAAGGATCTAGCCAGTGAAAGAAACTACATAGTTAAGAGGCGGAAAGCGATGCAAGACCGACTATTTCCGAGTCTCATTCGCAGTGTACACATTGATGATGTTTTTATTGTTTGAGAACGACGGGTAGTTCTTTCAACCTCTAAATATAAAAAAAAAACATCGTCCAGCACTAAAAAAATATGTTGTGGTTCAGAAAAAAATCGTTTTTCATCAAATTTTTTCAGAAGTGGCCATAAGCACATAGTCCATCAAAGAAGGCAAAAGTTTATTTCATAATATGCATTCATATTTTGTTGTAACCCAAATTGTGATAAGATTCAAAATCATGGTGTTAGCTCTCAAGCTGCCCTTCTTGCAATTTTCATGAGGGCATCATACGCTGTTGATTTTTCCAACTTTTTGAAGCAATACTACTGGTGCCCATGTGCAAAAGACTATAGACTGCTACAGGCAAGACAAGCCACAAGGATCCATCTGTCCATTAAGGATTAAGGTAGGAACACCCATAAACGTGAGTTTAAGGGTTTTGAACATGATGATTATTAAAAATATCTAGCAAATTGTAGGATCCTATTAGGAACAAAAAAATAATGAGTTTGCAATTTTGAATGTATTATTTGGATACTGTAAGAATAAATTGTGAATTTTTAAAGAGCAAATTGCCATTGCGCCCATAACCAACACTAAGGTTTCATGTTCACATGTTGTACATCCTTGTAATTACATCTATTCATTTCTACATATTTTGTAAGATTTCAGAGGTGGCAGTTATAGAGACACCAACGCTTATGGGTGTTCCTACCTCAAGCTTATGCACACAAAGAGGTGAAGCGTTGTAAGTCATTTATTTCATGTGCATGATGTACATGTGGCTCATCTACAAAAATTGGTGATGGTTGACTGCCTCCTATTTCAGACCACTAGCAATACTCTTTATGCACATAAGAATTATGCAATTTAAGAACTATAGTTAATTATGCAAATAGGGAATTTGCAATAAGAGAGGTTTCCATGTACGTGCTCCTAATTTGAGGCCCAGTTTAGACTAGCGACCGGCCAAGAGACGGAAATCGACATCCTATCCAATGTTTTGTCCACTAGAAACTTTTCTGTGTAATTGTGTGTCATCCAGGAATGTGCCTCTGCCGGACAAGTTTGGTACCACCCTTGGAGCAAGCCCCAAAACTTCACTATCTTGGCCGTTGACGTGGTTATATTGGTTGGTGAAGATGGATGTAAAAGTACTGGACCAACCCTTGATTTGAACCTTGCAGCGGCCAAAATCCAAATTTCAACCAATCACGTCCAATAATTTTTTGGCCGGTTGCTAATCTAAACTGGGCTTTAATCCCTAAATGCCCAACGAGATGTTTTTCATTTGCTAGTTTCAAAAAGACACTCTATAACTTAGCACAAAAAAAAAAAACCATTTTCGTCTAATTTTTTTCAAAAGTGACTGTAAATAGCCACCATGGATGGTAAAAAACAACCTCACAAAATACACTCATACTTTTATGTTATCAAAATTGTGAAAAGATTTAGGGACACAATATTAAGTCCCATGTTATCCTTCTTGCCATTCTTATGAGGGCACCGTACATTGTTGACTTTTGCAGTTTTCAAAATCAATCATATAGGGTGGGCACTGTCACAAAATTGTAAAGCCCTTGCTGGGCAAGCCTGCTGTTACTAGCCCAACATTTAAGTATTGAAAATAAAGAGTGGATTGTTTGATCAAAAATGGAATCATGAATTCAAGGGCTCATTCCAAATTCATGTCGTGTTGGATATCATTGTAAACAACTTGGCACCATAAGTTCAAAAATAACATCTGAAAGAGTTGGTCGTTGATATTGCAAGAGGCTTAGGATTTGTGACTGTATGAAAAATTTGATAAGTTTTCTTTGCACAAAGCTTAGGGTTTGCAGCTGTATGAAAAATTTGGTAAGTTTTCATTGCGCAAGGCTTAGGGTCCACAGATGTGTGAAAAAATTGGTAAGTTTTCATTACACGCATCAAAAGATTATAATGATCAAAGAAAACAAAGTGTTAAATATGGAGAGGCTAGATTTGGGGCGCTAGGGTGCTCATGGGTTATGAGAAAAATTAAGTCCATGTTTTGGAAATATTGCATTTCCTCATAAACAGCCTGAAAGATGTGAGAAAACAAGATATTTGTAGACAAAGGAAATTTTGAAAGGTATCTTTAAAGTAAAATATGTTGACTTTATTTTTCATAAATTTTCATTTCTTTTTCTTTTTTCTTTTAGAAGAGAACAAAGAGGATATTGATAGCTTAGGGCATTTCCACTTGACCTCAAAAACTTCATTGTTAGGAAACACAATGTTTCTTGATTGCACATTGATCACTTGTTTTCTATACGTGTTCAAGTAGGTAAATTAACATTCAAGTGATTCAACCAATGAAAAAATTCCATGTTTGCAAAAGTAAAACAAATTCTTCACCATTAACTATTCAATCTACTCTAATTGTGAAAGAAAACACTACAAGAAAATGGATATTTTATGACTCTGACTTCTGACTGTTGTGAGTCATTTAAAACTATGAATGACTCACAATAGTCATAACTTGAAGTCGTAAAATACTCATTTTCTTATAGTGAAAGGTAGTGTTTGAAGGAATTGTCATGCATTTCAAAGTTGCAAATTTTTGTAGTGTTAAATTGAAGATTTTGGTGAGTCCATGCATTGATTGCCATGTTTTCATTTAGAAGTCTCCCTAGCTTGTTCTTTTCTTGTGAAGGTGAAGATGCTCTTAATACCATAAAGTTGATCATGCCCTTATTTGCGCCATCCTTGTCAATGATAGATCCATCTATTTTGGCACTATTCAAAGTGTGTTTCTCAAGATTTCCCAAAGTCAAATATTTGTATCTTGTGTAGTGTACAAAAATTAATGAAATGAAGTTGTTAACTCATTTCACAATAAAGGAAAAATGCATATGCCATGCTTTATTTTCTACAAAATGTCATTTATTACTGATAGATCACACATTGCAATATTTAGTTGCAACAAAATATTCTTTTTTAGATTTGAGAATTCCACGTCAATTATGTAATGTAAAAGATAAGAGACAAAAAATGATTCGATGAAAGCAAAAGAAAGCCTTGGTTGTATCTCATAATGAAAATGAAATAATATTTAAGTTGGAAGTGTAACTCAGATCTTTATTTGAAACGTTTCTCCAAATATAAAAGAAATAATTTTATTATAACTACACCAAAAAGCCCAGAAGCAAAACATTGTCATTTGATACAACGGAAATGGTAAGGTATGTCAAAAGATGAAAGGGAGCCAAAGCCTTAAACTTCATACATGACTTTTTGTATAATTTTGGTATATACAAATAAGTTCATCATTTAGTCAATAGTCAATTACCAAACAAAATATTAATCTATAATCCAATACAAAGAGAAATTTAGAAAAATGATTTATAGATTCAATCTTTTTTTAAGGATAACAAAACTTTCAAAAGAAAAATCATGATCAATTTTGGTATATATTATGGAGCACAGATCTTCATCTTTTAAAGTCCATATGTATAAATTGTAAATCTTGTGGTTCATTATCATTTGTAAAGAGGAGCATGTCTTTTAATTTCTCTCACTTTATTAGCAAAAAATAACATAAAAGATGTTGCTATGAGGCCATTAATAAACAAATCAAGACTTACAACTTGGAACATAGCTTGAAGCTGAAAGCTGCAAGCTGCAAGCCTTGACGTTACAACTAATGAGTTTATTGAGAATTTGTAAAATGATTGGGGACTTGGGACATATTTGCAAATCACCCATATTGATGGGAACCGCACACTACAACTTGATAGCGAATTTGAAGTAAAGCATTTATTTTTTGCATTAAAACGTCACATGCCCCGTATTTTAAAAGCAAATTCCAAGTAACATAAGTATGTTTGCCTTGGTGTGCCACGTAGCCACCAATGCCAACAAGGAATGCGCAATGTACTTATCAACTTATAAACTTAGTACGAAAATTCACCTTCTAATATATCCAACATGCTTAGACATATAAATTGGGTTGAATTGAGAGAGACAAGAAGTCCTTAATTGCTTACAATTGCACATTAACAATCAACGAAGGTATTAACACCATTTGTCTACCGTAATTCAAGGGTTTGGCACTTCATTTTAGTGCATAAGGTAAACTATCCCACTGAGGACATTCATTTGATTGTGGATAGCATGGATATAGTTTAATATTTCAGCCACAACAATGAAAGGCAAATCGGAGCCCAAATTTTAACACATTTTGCTTTGAATGAGAGTCAATTTGGTTGTTTAGGGACTCATGATTGCTGCATTGTAGGATATTCTATGTTTTAACACCGTAAAGGCTCAAGCCCTTTTTTCTGTGAAAGTCACTGAAAATTGCTATATTTTGGAGAATGAGTAGAAAGGTAGCAAAAAGATTTTTTTTTGGAAATCCAACCAAAAGATCTTGCCCTAGATTATGGAGGTAATTGTGGGACAAAAATCACCTCATTTTAGATGTAGAGGAGTGAGATAGTGACGTTTGAAGTGAAGAATATATATATATATATATATATATATATATATATATTGTTGCCCAAAAATTTTAGAAGCCTTTGACCGCTCCTATATCAAAAAAAAATGCTCTACTTAAAGTTTAGGTTTATTTTTTCCATATAGAAGACTAAGCTAGATAAGTATGGGAGAAATTCAAATGAATTGAAGGTGTGAATCATATTTTGAAAAATCTTGCAATGTTGTGAGGCCATGAAATTTGCATATACACTAGGAAAAATTGGAGGATTTTATATAAAATTATGAAATTTGAATTGCTTTGATCCAAAAAGCAAAAACCAAGGAATCTTAGTCTACTACAACTTGGAAAAAAAAATCAAGAAACAAATACACAAAGAGCTCAAAAAGTAAAGCACCAAATTTTACAAGGGGCACTAGAAATGGAGGTTTGGGAGTCCCATACCTACTAGCAAACTAAAACTTATCGCAAGGCAGCATTTAATTTCTTGGAAAAATTTGCCTAAATCTTACCTTGAATGTCAGCCGGCTACTAATACACAAAGAAATTCCACTGAAGAATTGGATGAAACCGCCAAATTTGTACTTGAACAAAACTCAATTTGCCATATTTTGGATGAAAGTAGCTTATATTAGTAGTTTTTTGGATGAACTTTTGATGATCATTCATTGGTTCCAATTTTAGCTAAATTTTCCTTACCTACCTGCACTCTAAGGTGCAATTTGCTCTACCCTGACAAAAACATAAATTAAACCATGTTGTAAAGTTGTTTCCTTGAAAAGCAATAGTTTAAGTGCTGATCTTTTTTTTCATGACATTTTCAAGACATAAAGATTTTCTGACTAATTTTTAGACAAAGAGAAATGGATGTTAATTTTAACACAATTTTTTCATATTTTTTGAAGCATTATTGGATAGTTGATGAATTTTCAAAGATTTCTGTAGTAGGCACCTATTTGTGAGTCTAGGTCTCCCATAAACCGTCCCCCTACAACTTATACAAAGATGAGGTGAAATCAATGAGTGTGATTGGCTCTTGCAATAAAAGACACCTTTTCTACTAAGACTAATGAGGGTTTGTTCAAGAACTACCTCATATCCATTCTTGGGCTACCTATGGGACTCATTATCTGACAAGGATTGTTTTTTGAGCAAAGCACCTTAACTTTCATCTCATTAATCAAAACCGAATGATTCAAAGCTCCCACATATATATAAACTAGTATACAAGCACACAATTTGCATGAGTTGGACATATGTGGATGATGCAGCTTAACATTTTTTTTGTTTTACAGCACATGGTTGGAGGGCATTTGGTGTTTCATGTTTGGGGCATCCTTTATTATTTCAACTTTGACCGAGAAGTTCTAGAAATTTTTGGAAAATGACATGGTTGGAGGGCATTTGGTGTTTTATATCTTGGGCGTCCTTTGTTGTTTCAACTTATAACAAAAAGTTCTAGAAGGTTCTAGAAAAGGGCGCACTTAGGGACTTAGTAGTATAGATGTAAAGAACCAATTACACGTTTTATTTAAATTAAACAATGTGATTTTTAAAAAGTTTTTGGGTTGCCCGCCCTCCCTTGTTTCTCAGAAATTCATGCATAACTTCTTCAACAAATGTTGGAATGAAGGAAAAACTAGATGTCTCACACAAATTTTTGAATTTCTCACCTTCCATAAAAATTTCAAAAAATCACACAAAATAATTTAGCTATAAGTACAAGCCCAAAACTCCACTTAGCCCCCAAGGACCACTTAGGCCTTTAGGGGTTGAATGGGCCTTATGTTTTTGGGTTGGCATGGTTTCTTTGGGTTGATGCAATTTTCAAATAAAGGGATTTTTCCTTAGACACAACACACATACAAAGCGACCAAATCAAATTGTTATGGGGTTTGTAAAGGTATTGGCATTATCCAAGGGCATTCACAAGCCATGTTATTTTTACTTTAATGATAGTGATGAGCTACCCAATGTCCTTCATGGAGTCACGTGAGCTCCTAACACTTTCCAAAGTTTAATGAACAATGTAATGCATCTTTAGAATTAATTTCCCCTCTCCCACATTTTTTAATGAGTTTTTCTTGCTACATGTTCACCTCAATGTTTAAATTAATATTTCAATCTAATATATCAAACTAGCAACTCGGTCCACAATAGTGATTTATCTTGTATGTTCCGAAAAACAAAATGAAGCAGATGAAACAATCTCATAACATATCCAAAGATTTATGGGGAATTTACAAATAGGGGCACAAAAATGGAAAATATTACAAATAAGGACACAACTTCAAAATAATTACAAATAGTGGTACATTTCTTTTTGTGTAAACTCTAGTAAATTTTTGGCTTGGACATTGGTTGATGTAGATAAATTGCATTAAATATTAGCTAACTTCTAAAAAACCTAAAGATCTCTCCAAATTAAGCCCAAATAAGATAATTGTAATAAAGGAATCTTGAAATTGTGCCCCTATTTGTAATTATTCTGAAATTATTCCCCAATCTTCAATGTTTTTTGTTTTTGCGCCCCTTTTTATAAATTCTCCTAAGTTTATTTTAGTTCGCATTTCCATTAGAGAGCTACATTTTTTTTTGCTTCTATGAAGAAATTCTTATACCAGTTTTTTGAATTATTTTGTGCCAACCCTACCCTGTCCTTGGAGTACGGTACAGTAGTCCACTACTTCACTTGTACTTGGCCTTCGCTGCTCATCTCCTGCTATTATAAAGACAATGACAAAAAAAGATTTCTTACACTTAGGCTGTCTAACTGCCTCTGTCAATATCATATGTTCAATTTAGGTCAACGAAACTACCCAAAAGGAAAAGAAAAAGAAACCTAAAAAAAGAAAAAGAAAAAAAGAAAAAGAAAGAGAAATGGAAATATAAAGCTTGTTTCTTAGATTTTATATCACCAATTTGAAATCATAAGAGTTTGAATAGTAGATCCTATACCTGGTTATTTAACCCCGGAGCACCCATAGTTATTTTAGGATTTAGGAGAAAATGGAGGGTTTAATGGCCACCACAACTTGGAAATTACATCCAGAAAAAGTGACCGCAAGATTTGAAAAAGGACTACCTTCCTTGCTGATGGGGACCAACCATGACTGTTTTCACCGTACAAATTAAGAGAAAAAGTGATATAAAGGTGTGGGCCCCAATGACAAGATCATGTCGCTGAGGCGCTTAAAGGTTAACTCCCATTTTCGGGGTACCTGTAGAAATGGTGCTTCAAATGTGTAACAATCATTTGCAAAACCAACTATACAAATTCAAAGTACTCTTCAATTGCTTTTGCATGCAAGCTAAAATCCATCTATTACAAGCAAATGTAACGTGGCTTTGAAATAATGTTCATTATACATTTAGTGGATGTTGTATTCTTGGGAGTTGAAATCATTTTACATACCAAACAATATGCCAAAATGGAAATACCACAAAAATCTGTGTTTGTGGATAAATTAAAGCTTAAATAAATTGATAGAGTTCCCTCTCAAAAATAATTCTCTCAACGAAAGTTTTATGCCTCTTTGGGTTTTAAAGAAACAAAAAATTAGACCGATAAAATAAATCATTATTTGTTTGATTGTTTTTTTTTGTTTTGTTTTGCAGTCAGAAGTGTAGATTTCCATTAAAAATATCAAAGCACCAACCATAGTGAGAGGATTATTTTACTTTTCAAATACTAAATCATTAAGCCACAATATTCGTCATAGTGCAACTGTGATAATATTCACTCATCTTGTAATTCTTATGCAATACTCAGTTTTAGGATTCCTGTTTTTGAGAATTTCAAAGTGAATTTAGAGTTAAGTTTAGTAAAGTATAGTTAAAACTAATCAAACATAATTCTGAAAGTAAAAATTGAATCATAGTTTAATCCTTAAAGGACAGATGGATCACCATGGCTTGTCCTACTTGTAGTAGTCTACAGTGTTTTGCATATGGGCATCAGTAGTATTGCCTCAAAAAGTTGGAAAAGTCAACAAAGCATTGTGCCCTCACAAAAATTGCAAGAAGGGCAGCTTGGGAGCTAACACCATGTTTCTAAATCTTATCACAATTTGGGTTACAAAAAAAAAAAGCATCTCAAGAGGTAATTTTTTGTCTTCCATGATGAACCATGTGTTTATGGTCACTTCTGAAAAAAAATCAGATGAAAAACGTCTTTTTTCTAAATCACATAATCTTTTTTTAGAATTGGAGGACGTTTTTTGTCCTCCTTGACGTTTAGGGGTTAAGCATGATTTTCTTAAACAACATGTATGAAAAAACACGTCAAAGAGCAATGATCAACCTTTTAGGCATTGATGCTTCTAAATCTTCTTAGGGTTTGTCTTTTTTACAATGGTTTTGTAAAAATGTAATGGATCCCTATTTTCATAAATCTATTTTGAAAATCCTTTCTTCCTTAGCTGCTTAGAGCTTCTCCACTTCAGCCCTCAACCGGAGTCAGAATACCAAGCCTGGTTTATCGATAGCCATGAGATCATGATCTCATGGCAATCGATAAACCAAGCTCGGTATTCCCGGTCCGGTTGAGGGCTGCAGTGGAGAAGCTCTTAGCCACATGAATTTTGTGGATCACCTTTAAGTTGAGAGGACGAGCATTCTACATGCGTAATTCCATGTGTCCCTAAGGACTGCATTTTTAGAAGTCCTTCATTCCTTCTTTTCTAAAAACCTCAAGGCTAATAGTTACGCCCTCAACTTTTGGGCTTCAAACCTTTCCGAACTTTTATGTAATGCCTTTGACACATTCTTTGTGGGACCAAATTGAAAAAGCTCTGTTATTTACATGCAAAAAAAAGCCTAAAGAGTTTAGAAATTTACTATCATAAGATTGAATTTGGGGATTTTGAGTTTACAATTGGATTTGAAAATGTTAATTTACCATAAAAATCCTAGAAGAAAATTCAAATGATCAACTCCAAAACAGGGACCCATTCTTACTAGTATGCTTGTTCACAAAATAGCATAATTTTTACCTTGGTCCCACAAAGAAGGTGTTAGAGTCATTAACCCCTAAACGTTATGAAAGCCTTTTGCGGTCATATGTATGGCCGTATGTACAAACGTATTTGAACTGTTTTAAGGGCTTTCCAAAAAAATTTATGCACTTATCATCATATAACTCTTCAATATGTATAGTTGTAACACTTAATTTCTAATTGATTCAAACTTCTAAATATTGGTTGTGACCGTATTTGGTACCGTAGCTCCACAGCCGAAAGGCCCTTCAGGGGTTAAGTTCAGTGCGAGTTTTAGCGAATTTCAACTCTATACGGTCCCTTTCCCACTGATAAATGGCATAGCAGTCAAACCTGTTGACACGTGGAGAGGATCATCTCTCATTTAATTTACTGCAGAACAGATACGTAGTATAATAAAATACTAATTTTATAGTAATCATGTAAGTTATCCAAGCGGTCAGTAAGTCATGGTCAAAGTTTACACACGTGACCAAATTTAAAAAACAAATTTGTACCAATTTAAATTGTACTGCACTGTACAGTTCAAATTTTTTTGAATACCATGGTGTTAAATTTTTAAGGGAAAATTTGATCAATACCCACGAAATTAGCAACATTTGTACAGGTAAGCTTACCCCTGGTTTCTCAGAAATTGCACAAATATCCTTGGACCATGATTTCATGCATTTGTTTTATTGTGCACGCCATTTTCTTCTCCCTTTGTGCGCACATTGCTTCTTTTATGGTCTCAGTTTATTATACTCATTGCTTCAACATTGGTCATGAAGGAAGTGTCAAGCACAACAAAATAAGCGCCAGAGAATTATGGTCCAAGGACATCTATGTAGTTTCTGATAAACCAGGATATCTATACAAATATTGCAAACTTTCGGGTATCTATCAAATTTATTTATTTATAATCTGTGTTGTAGTAATTTTATATCATTTCAGGTAATTACAAAACAAAGTATTTGGAATCACTTGTAACGATATCAAGTACAAAACAAAGTATTTGGGAGCACTTGTAACGATATCAAAGACAATGATTGACATTTAGTTGGATTTAGACCGTAGGGAAGGAGGCATTGCGATGAGAGAAGCTATATTGTGAAAATTGGAGTATTTACTTTATTTGAAAAATGAACTATTGTTACAAGGACAGAGACTCTAGTAGCGTAGCCGCTTATTTCGTTAAAACTTTTAAAAAGTCAAATTCTAAAATGTAGACAATGAATGATTTCAAATGCTTATTGTGTAAAACAAATTATGTACATGTGCGTATGCTTAAAGAGCCAATTTTGTCTATTCTTTAAATATGTGACTAGTTTGATCATTGAATGAATCGTGGTTTTTGTGCAAGGTTCAAATCAATTCATGAAGAGACAAAGAAAACAAAAGAAACTTGCAAAAATGAAGATCTTACTCCTTCAATCTTCTTGGGCCATAGTTTATTTTGCCTCTACCTCTGGATCTACAAGCTATCCAATCTCGTACAATCTTAACCCCTTAAGTCATAAACTTTTTTTTTTTGTTTTTTTTGTTTTTGTGGCGGCAACATAGCTATTTTTGTCAACTCACTATTAATGGGTTTTTCATGTTTTTTTGTTGAAATTTTCAAGCATGATGTGTCCAAGGAGTAGCTTTAAGGCCCAACAATTTTCATAACTTTTGATTTCATGATTCAAAAGTTATTGCATGATATGTAGTTTTCTTTGCTTGTCATGCAGATTGGGCAACTCAAAAGACTTTTTTCAAAATTACCTTTTTTTAATTTTTTTGAAATTGGTTCTTTAGATTCATATATACATGGGAAGCTTTGAATCATTCTATTTTGATTAACGAGATGAAAGTTATGAGGAGAATTTGTTTGCAGGCAGTTATGGATTTTCAACTCTAAAATAAACCTTGAAGTCCTTTATTTTACTCAATTTTTAATGTTTTGGGAAAAAAACAATACCTGAATATGTAAAATGTTTATTACAACATTACAACCATTGGGATTGGAAATTTTCATTTCCATGATTAAGTTCTTAATAATTAAGTGGTTTAGATCATTCACTACTTCTTTTTATTTACTTGTTTTTCTCTATGTGTTGTACAATTCCAAATGGTTTGAAAAGTTCAAAGAGTGTATCCAACTTACTTTGAAGAACAAATCCAAAAAATTCCAACCATTTTCAATTGGAAAAAAAATCATACAAATATGACTCTATAAAGTGTAGCTACTTGGATTTTGCAGTGATAAAATGGCTTTTTGTCAATTCATACTCAAATATCTTACAATATGCATGGTAAAATTTTCTGAATTCTTTTCCGCATCTTTTTATACTAGTGTAGTACAAGATCTTACGGCTACATCTATACTAATAATAGGCTTGGTTTCATTAGTTGGTTAGTTGGGTGTCTATATTAGAATAAAATCTCTATTGGTTGGGTAGTTGGGTGTTGCTTCAAGAAGATTAAATGGCAGTTATGTGGCGGTTATTCTTTCTATGGTTATGTGGCGGTTATGGTCGTCCTTGGGGATGGGGTATACACAGGAATAGGCGGTGGACACCTAAAGAAGGAGGCAAAGTGCATAGGTAGGCATAGTACAAGTAAGCTCATTGGAACGGAAAGGAGAAGAATCTTGAAGAAGGTAATTATGAGGAAGGTCATGTTAATATTTTTGCAAGGATTCCCTCGCGTGATGGCCCTCCGCCGGAACGGCGAGTAGAAGGGTCCACTAGTGTGTCAAAAAATGATTCTTTTATAAAATTTGGTAATTGTACTAGAAATGACAATTTTGGAGCAGTTTTGATGAAAAACTTAGCTTAGGACTTTAGGGGCTAACCCTTAGACAACATTTTTGGTCCCAATAGGGCAACCTCAAGATTTATAGGACAAATAAGAAGTAAATATAAAGGCCGGGCATGAATACATATTCAATCACAAACAACCACATGAGGGAATCGGAGACTTGGGGCAAGAATCAAACAATCCTTCAAATATTCTATGTGCACATGACAAGTAAATATGGTAAATTTAAATATTGCAAATAAGTACAATGGATGGTTTGCATTGAGTTGAAATTAAGAACTTGTGCCTACTTGGCTACAAACAAGTGGTACTACTATATAAAGAAGGATTTATGAATACCATGTCCCTTGGGCTAGGTATGTTGTATAAAAGTTAATAGATATAGTACGACGCCTCATGATCAATTGCTTTTTGGTAATCTGTACCTTAAATCAAACTATTTGTTTATTTGGATTTGTTTGTTTATTTGTCACATTGAGATCTCCCGGATCATGTGCCCTCTTGTTGTGTGTTTGGTATCATTAGAAAGCTCTTGGCAAGGAGGAGTGCACAAGCTTAGTTTTGTGGCATTTGGGCATACGGTGGGAAAGTTATCAAATTTCGAAGTTTTGTATGGATTAAAATTTTAAAAAATTATTGATTGGCCAAAAACAAGTTTTGTGTAAAAATAAGATAGAGTACAAGTTTAAATAAAGTAACCTTTGGATGTCCACTTAAAAATAAAACAAATTACAAGTTTAACTAAAAGTAAAGTACAAGTTTAACCATGGGTGGCATGAGATTTTGGCATGGGGGGCATGAGAAGATAACATGGGGGGCATGAGAAGATAACATGGGGGGCATGGAAGGGTGAAAATTGGGCCAATTGCACGGGGCCACACTAGTTTTCATAAAGTCAGCATGTATTATTGACTTTTGCAACTTCTAGAAACAACATTATAAAGTGGACACTTATTACAACATTGTGACGCTAGAGTGTAGGGCAAGCCATGGATACCAACCTAGCATTGAAGAGTTAAGATATTTTAGCATTTGTAGTAGAATTAAAAAAGCTAGGTATTTTTAATATTTTTGGATGCAAATTTGTGCTTTTAATGTTTATATCCACTATCAAAATTGTCTTATCCTTGTAAGTTTGCGTGTTTTGAAGGAGTTCAGAACCACAACAAGCATTTTTGTAAGTAGACATAACTTGTAAAGGCCTTGGATCACCAAAGATTTGTGCACTTATTTCACAAAACCAAAATTGGAGGAATAAATTGTATTAGTTTTTGAGGAAATGTTTCAATTGTACTATACAGCACCCAAAAGAAAGAGTACATAACATCCTTTTATGGTATTCAAAGAAGTATGTATAACAAAGAATACAACTAACATTTCATTCTCACATTTTTAATATGAGATCCTCATGCAATCTTGATCAAGCATATCAAATTTCAGTTACTAAAATCTAAAATCCTATTTTTGGTAAATGATTTTGTGTCAAAATCATGGTTTTACAAGAAAATTGATTAATAAATAGTGGTGATGAATTTTTGAGATTTGATTGCATGGATATGTAGGAGACAACCATATGCACATCTTCCTTTCAAACAAACATTTCCAAAAAATTCAAATTTCCTTCTGTAGAGATTTTCATGTTAGGGTGATCATGACCAAATTTAGTAAAATACATGTTTCTTCATGGAAATTAGTTTTTGTTATTTGACTCATACATTGTGATTAAGTTTGTAACTTTAAACATGATGATATGTTTTTTTTGCCAAAAACTAATTTCCATGAAGAAATATGTATTTTACTAAATTTGGTCATGATCACCCTAACATGAAAACCTCTACAGAAGGAAATTTGATCCTTTTTGGAAATGTCTATTTAAAAGGAAGATGTGCATATGGATGTCTCCTACATATTCATGCAATCAAATCTCAAAAATTCATCACCATTATTTATTAATCAACTTTCTTGTAAAACCATGATTTTGACACAAAATCATTTACCAAAAATAGGATTTTAGATTTTAGTAACTGAAATTTGATATGCTTGATCAAGATTGCATGAAGATCTCATATTAAAAATGTGAGAATGAAATGTCAGTTATATTCTTTGTTATACATAAGTTATACATACTTCTTTGGATGCCATAAAAGAGTGTTATGTACTCTTTCCTTTAGGTACTGTACAATTGAATTCACTATTGTTATCACCTAAGTTATAAATAAACAAAATTTGAAACTTAAAGTTCATAATCCCTTCAAAAGTTAATTATATCTTTAAATGACAAATCTTAGATTCTAAAAGTATTAGACTTATTCATTTTATGAATCTCTCTGAAAGCTTGATTTTTAAAGCGTGTTCTTTATGGTCACTACTTAAATTACAAACGTTACGATTTTAAATTTGACATACTTCAATCTTTGATCTACGTAATACTAATAAAACATTATGCAAAACCAAACCATTCAAATGTTACTCAACTAGTACAAGAACCAAGGCAAGTATATATGAATGAAAATTTGTATTTTACAAATTCATCCAAGATTTGGATTGCAAATCATTTTTTTGGAAACTAGTGGACCTTTATACTCGCCGTTTTGGCGGAGGGCCATCACGAGAGGGAATCCTTGCAAAAATATTAACATGATTTTCCTCATAATCACCTTCTTCAAGCTTTTTCTCCTTTCTGTTCCAATGAGCTTACTTGTACTATGCCTACTTACGCGCTTTGCCTTTTTCTCTAAGCGTCCACCCCCTATTCCTTTGTATACCCCATTCCCAAAGACGACCATAACCGCCACATAACCATAGAAATAAGAATAACCATCACATAACCGCCATTTAATCTTCTTGGGCCAACACCCAACTACCCAACTAATGAAACTAAACCTATTATTAGTATAGATAAACAACAATTCCTTTTCTTTTGTTGTTGTAGCACACTTGGAGGCTTATAGCTGGTTGAAAGTTTGTATGGGGACTAACAAATAATTCAAATTCTAAATCCAACACCAACTTTTTTTTTGAGGTTTTTCTTGCACTTATGATTTATGAACAATTGACGTTTATTTGACAAATAATCCCTATATTTTACCTTACTTTCTAAATTGGCTATTATAATATTTATAAAATTGGATGAAAAATTTGAGTGAATCGCAAAGAAACACTAAGTTCAGAAACAATTGAACAAAAGTTACTAATAACAGTGATATAATGGATGACACATGCATACATGAATTACATTACCCAATGACTTTTCCTTACTTGTATGCATTCTACTGTACAAGTCGCCACGCAATTGGTAGAGATACAATAAATTTCAAATATAACCACTGAGGACTCGAGATTATCACAGAAACCAACTCTTTCGGCAAAATGCGTTACTAAACCCTAAATCAATTTGGACCATCGATCTGAACCAATGGTCCAAATTGATTTAGGTCACAATTTACAAATAGTGTTTGCTTCACCACCTGGTCTTCTTTGTTTGTATTTGCCTCTTCTGTGGCTTTGCTCTGCTGCTTGGTCTTATTTGTTCGTCTTTGCCTCTTTTGCATTTCTTCGCTGCTTTGCTCGTGTTTTTGTCTCCGTATCTTCTGAGGGTCTACTACGCCGCCTAGCTTGTGCTGCAGCTGTCCTGCCCAATAGGGCTGAAGTTTCTTGATTTTTTTTTGCTTTTTTATTCCTCATTTTTTTCCACATTTTTATTTTTTATTTTTTTCCACATTTTTTTTCCGCAATTCTTTCTGCAATTTTTTTGCACTTTTTTGTTTCACATTTTTTTTGCACATTTCTTTTTGCATTTTTTTCCGCATTTTTTTATTGCATTTTTTTTAAATTATTGACGAAAACAACACATAGATTATAATTGAACAATAGAAAAACAACAAAAATCAACAAATTCTTCTCAAAAAGAATTCCAATCAACTTAACCAAATCAACAAATGAAATCAACAAATTCTAGTTAAAATTTTATTGATTTTTTTATTTTTTTATTTCAACATTCTCATAAACTAACCTAGTTTTTTGTTATTGTTTGCAATTATTAGCCAAAGAATATGGGGGTTAAAATTCTTTACCTACTCCACTTGGAGATCAAAACCATATATATCCCCCGTCTATCTTCCACCATGCCATGTGAGCTTTGCAACTTCATGCCTCTCAAAAAGCACTTTGCGGATGTCAGAACATCACCAAATTGGCAGCAAGCAAGATAATTGTAAATTGCAACCCTTGCTTAAATTTCATCAATAAAACCTCCTTTGAGGCATGAGTTTTTGCGTCCACATCCACGAACCCCCCAAAATTGGTTGTACTTTGACTATTATAATCTCCAAAATGGTGTTGTCAAAAGTTTTACAAATTTTTGGACAAGTGCATCAAGCACCCTTTTTGCTATTTCAGTGGTGAAGCCTCCTTGATCTAATTTCCAAGCTGGGGTCGTACAATATTTTGAAGCATGGTCCCCTTGGCCTCATTTTTTTGATTCAGCTGTGGGTGCTCAAGGATTAACCTTGTATTTTTTTGGTGAACATTTTTTTAGTTTTGACATATGAAAAGAGTTATGGAAAGACTTCAAGTCAATTTTGCAATTTTAACACTCTCATGATTAAACATTATAATCTTTCAATCCATAAGTAATATTGTTGTGTTTTCTTTTCCTATGCCTATAACATATCTAGTTTAAATTTTATGGCTTACAATTTAAAAAGTAAAAATAAAAATTACCAAAATGTTGACTATTTGTTCAATTTAGAAAAAATTCCTAGAAGCTCAAAAACGACCTCACGCATTTAGGGGTTAAATAACTAGTAATCACCAAATAAGCTCATTAGGTTGCCCTGCGCTATTTTGCTCAACATTCGCACTGCACAGAATATTTATTTTTGGTACTACAATATTGATACAAACACAAAACTTGAAACGGGCTACGATTGCAGAGAGAATTTACATTCTTATGTGTCCAAATCCCACATGTCATCCATGTATTGAGAAAGCGATACATTTTTTACAGAGTCAACCCTTAAAGGATGTTGCCTATTAAAAGTGTTGGTTGTATGCATACAAGAACTAAAAAATGACTTTATGACAAATGTAAAAAAATCTCCAAAAAATCCTAGTTGACATATAATATGTTTATGACTTGTCTTAAAATTTATAATTCCAATGGAATTCTTGTGCTACCCAAATGTACCATCCGTATACAACACAGAAAATCATATACAATACAGCAACATCCGTTAGGGTTACTTTCGTGAAAATAAGGCCACCTATACTGAAAGACACCCTAACTACAGTATCTGGAGTAATGATACATATCCAAAATACACATGAATACCAAAATACGTGGCTTCACAGTAATAATTATTTTTGCCATTCTAGTACACACCAAAATATGAAAGGGGACTGCTCATGACTGAAAATTTATTGCCAATGCAATGTACTACTCTGAATATTGCGTTTAGGTTGCCCCACACTAATTTCTGGACATTTCACTCTATGTAAATATTTACTGCTGCTATAATGTTTTTCATTAAAAATTAGTGCAATAAACCATTTTCAGATAACAATGAAACTGCAAAAAGACAAACTCATGACTTCCAAATCATAAACTGTGTGAAATTTAAATATTTAGTGTGTTGCATGCACCTCCAAGTGATCAAGTGATAAGTTGTGAGGTAACTTACCAAGGTAAGGCAACCTAATTGTCAAGGCAACATAAATGCAATATTCAATGTAGTATTCAAGAATGGCTTGGCATATAATGCACAAAGGTGTTTGTGAGGTCACCATGAAAAACCTCACCTACTAGAAAATGAAAGAGTTTCAAAATTTATCATCGTGAGATTGAATTTGGGAATTTTGAATTTACACTTATATTCAAAGGCTAGGATTTAGACTGGAGCTCTGGAAGGAGATAAAATTGATCACCTATATAATAGAGGCAGATTCTTACTTGTACTCATGTTTGCAAAAAAAAGTTGGAGGCCCACAAAACCGCATGTGCAGGCTCAGTTTATTACACATACAAGTTTGTGGAACTACAGTAGACATTGCATTTGGGTTGCCCCTCACTAGTTCTTTGACATTTACTCTAAATAAGTAGATATTGATCTCTGCAATAATTGTAGCCATTAATTATTGCGGTAGTTTTTTATTTTATTTTTAAATGATCTAACAACAACGATAAAGTTGTGGAAAAACAAATTATTAGCATCTAGTATTGCTATTTTGTGAGCATGGATCCGTGAGCAGTGGGTCAAGATTTTTTTTGTCAAAATAATAAATTCCACCTATAACCGTGTATGTAAGGTCCTATAATTGTGCATTTTAAACTATCATCTCTTAAAACACTAGTTATTTTTTTTATTGTTTCATTGCATTTGAATTGAGAATCCATTCAAGTTCACAAATTCTTGAATCTCTGCTCATGGCTCACCATTTTACTCTCACCATATAGAGTAGTCAGTAACTCGGTAAATTTCTAAACTCTTACGTTTTTTGGGATGAAAAATCAGATATTTTCCATCCTGGCCCCACCCACAAACATTTAACTTATGTGCAGTAAAACTGAGCCGCATGTGCAGCATAGCAAGCCCTCAAGAATGGGAATTATGAGGAGCACGGTCTCATTCTGGATCAAGTGAGAAATCTGATAAGTCATCATGTCATCCAATGATCCTGCAGTCTGGTTTCCCTGGCATAACAAACTTGCCGGCATCAAGCTCCATTCCTTGCAGATAGTCAGACATTGCCATGCCCCCCAGGAGGAGATTATTGCAGGGTTTTCAGCACAATTCGTGGGAAGATAACTTAGGGCGTCTTCAGTTGAGGTACAGGTATGAGCCTTGGAAATAGTAAGAGGGGTGCAGTTTTTGTAGCGATCTCTTTCAGCTTTTAAATTTTGTCTTTTTGTTAGTCACACTACATGCATCCATCAATGCAAGCAAGTACAAAAAATTTGGATAGAAATGGATAGAATTAACAACTTGTGCATGTTCATTCATAAAATATACTAAGTTTAGTAGCTTTCATCCAAATTTGGTAGACATTGTGTTTGCTTGGAGAGGGACCTGGCAATTCCATCCATTTTTCACATGGTTTTTTTTAGTGTAATAGTAACTAGTCCAAAATTGGAGTAAAATCTAGGCAAAAACTTGCTAGGAATTTAAAAATTGCTTAAAGGAGTTTGCAGCCCAGATGTGCATTTGGCTTTGGTATAGCCAGGATCCTAGGAGCACATGGTTGGAGAGGCTGATTGTGAGAGGGACGGAAGAATTGGAGGAGGATTTGTCAAAAAATAAGTTGTACTTATCATTGAGATTGATAATTACAAGCTCTTTGGAGTTTGCAAGTTTCCTCTTCTAAAATTATGCTTGAATCCACCTCCTTAACCCCTAAATGCCCAAGGGGATAAGGACAAAATAGAGATGCATTATAAAATGATACTTTTGTAACTTTTTATGAAGTTTTCTTCAAAAGAGAAAACCAAAATCATGATGTTTAGTAATTATCCATGCAGTCAAACATTCAAAAAAAAAAATTGGACTCTTATTTAATGAATTTAGAAACATTTACCATTTAATATTTGCCAAAATCACAAATTGTATTTATATGATTTGAAATTTGGTATGATTCGTTAAAAATTAAAAAATTATTCTAAACTCAAAAATGCAATATTTTTAAAGGAGAGGACATCATTAGTTTCCGAAATAGTAAATTTTATTACACTAGCAAATATTGAAATGTTTGTCTTTAGAAATTTCTCTTTAATGGAGTTTAACTTAAATTGACATAATTCAAATTGAGTTGGAAAGAGGACTTGTTTTCCTATATGAAATTTTATTTTATTTTTTCAAAAAAAATATGTTTTCATCTCCGGGAGCCCGCAAAAAGGGCAGCAATCAGAAAATGGTTAGCTGGGCGTTTAGGGTTAATACCAATATTGTACCTTCATCCCGGCAGGGCTGAGGACGCCCTTATGTAGATAGTGGCTTCACCACATCCAAGACCATCAACTCATATTTTTCAAAATGTTGGGATGATTTTTCTTTGAAACCCTTCATTTTTCCTTTCAGGATAAAGTTTGTTTTTGAAAAAAAAAAGAGTTGTGTAATTTTGTCACTTATCTTTTGGTGTAAGGTAGGTAGTTTGGAAAGTGATAGTTTAAGGGCTGATCTGCTTTTTCATGGCTTTTTCAAGACATGAAGATTTTTTGTTTAGTTTTTAGACAAAGAGAAATGGATGCAAAATGTAACACAATTTTTTTATTTTTTATTGAAGCATTATTGAATTGTTGATAAATTTTTGGTTTTTTTGTAATAGGCACCTATTTGTGGTTCTAGGTCTTCCATAAACCTTCCCTCTGTAAATTATAAAGAGATGAAATGAAATCAAAGAGTGTGATTGACTCTTGCAATAAAAAACATATTTTCTTTTACAACTAAGGAGGATCCATTCAAGAATTACCTCATATCCATTCTTGGGCTACCTATAGGACGCATTATCCATAAGGGGATGCAATTCAAGCTACCTACCTTATTGTTGCGGGCAAACATATTGTTCAGCTAAGGCAATGCTTGTAGATAGAGGCAATCCAAGGAAGTAAGTCCATTTTAAAACCTATTTAGTTATCAACATTCCCTTTTGGCATCTTAGTAACCAATCACAACAAAGCCACACTTTAAGGTAGGAGCACCCATAAGCGTCAAGATAAGGGTTTTGAACATGATGACTATTTATAAACATCTAGCAAATTATAGGATTCTATTAGGAATAGAAAAATAATAAGTTTGCAATTTCAAATGTATTATTTGGATATTGTGAGAATAAGTTGTGAACTTTTAAAGAGCAAACTACCATTGCACCCATAACCAACACTAAGATTTCATGTTCACATGTTATACATCCTTGTAACTACATCTATTTACTTCCACAAATTTTCCAAAATTTTAGAGGTGATTGTTATGGGGACACTAACACTTAAGGGTGTTCCTACCTTAATATCTTGCACTCTCCTTTATTGCAAGAAAGAAGTAAAGAACCACAAATAAAAGCGATTGGGCTGCCTGCATCAAAATGACATAAAATGACAAGCACATACTTTGTTTTACGGAGTAGGTGGCAACGAAACCTACTCAAGTGTCAAATCTAAATCTAAATCATAGTTTTTTTTAGCACCCAAATTTTTTATCCATTTCACAGTTGTGCATCCATTGATAATCACATAATTTCCTAATTTTTCTCTTGGCCAAGGTGAACTTTGTATTGTTGTTAATTTGTTTAAACAATTGCACCACAAGAAATACATATCCCAAATGATTATTCCACAATAACCATAAATATCCACAATGACTATAATTGAGTCATTTAATAGATGGTGGACATTTGTAATTGTTATGAACCAACTGTTTATGCACGTTCTTATCGTAATGTTGTTCATTGGGAAAAACAAAAACCCCCGGCAATTTTGGTTATTTTAAATCTAATCTTGTTACTGCCATTGTGATCCATCATTTTCATGTAAGAAAAAACTCTTTACATTGTGGTATTTTTCTTTTCAACCATACATAGGTCATATTCATATTACAAACTTAAATACAAAAGATTGTTTTTGAAAGTTTTATCCTCTTTTCACCTGTGTTCAAGTATAAAACATCATACATGACCATTTCGATTGCTATAAAATTGCATTAGACTGTACACTTTGATTGCCAAAATGAGCTTCTAAATCGTTTTTGAGCAATTATTTTGGTTCATAGGTGATGTCGCTTGATACTTTAGGGAGGGAAAAAAAGCAAGTAAAGAAACTATAATAAAAAAAATG
Source organism: Ulota crispa (assembly GCA_963920765.1). Taxonomy (NCBI): domain Eukaryota; kingdom Viridiplantae; phylum Streptophyta; class Bryopsida; order Orthotrichales; family Orthotrichaceae; genus Ulota; species Ulota crispa. The sequence goes on along the minus strand of OY987249.1, from coordinate 1,747,386 downwards.
CTAAACAATTACCACGTTTTTCAAAATAGGAGAAAAATGATAGAAAACATGGAAGGAGATGGTTGGTGAGAGAAGGGGAGCATATTCATTACCTCATCATGTGCGTAAAGTCTGATTGTATTGCATATGCAGGCAATAAATTTTCACGCAAAGTAGGAGGTCCTAAAACCGACACCTTGCCAGTTGATCAACTGAGGCAGGATCCAAAAAACAATAAGGTATATACACTCATAAGCACCACTGTCCCCATAACCGTCACCTCTAAAAATTTGGAAAATTTGTGGAACTGTATAGATGTAACTATAAGGATGTACGACATGTGAATATGAAACCTTAGTGTTGGTTATGGGTGCAATGGCAGTTTGCTTTTTAAAAATTCACAACTTATTCTCACAATATCCAAATAATACATTTGAATGTGCAAAATCATTTTTTTTCTGTTCCTAATAGGATCTTATAGTTTGCTAGCAGTTTTTTGATACTCATCATGTTCAAAACCCTTAGTTTGACGCTTATGGGTGTCCATACCTTAATAGGAAGTTGATCGATCTAATGAAACGGCAAAACAAAACTACTTAAAAATGAAATCTACCACTAGCTATGTTTAAAAATAAAAAAATTCCAATCATATTATATGTAGGCACCAATTGTATCAATAGAGGCAACATGAATATTCATGCAATATAAGTAAAATATGTTGTAGCAATTTTATCACAAAATGTTGCCAATTTAAACATTTAACTCATGAGTGATGATTAACCCACAAATGCCAGCTTGATTCAAAGGAAAGCCTTAATGTAAACTACTTTATGCATGTACCCCTCTCTCCCACATTGGTCCTCCCTAAAAGGACAAACATGTCAGTGGAAGTTGCACTACAACACACTCTCTCAACCAATCAGAATGAGCTACTTCACAAAAGGCATTCTTTCATATACTAGTATACAAATAAGCAATACTAGTATACATGCACACGCTTTGCGCAGGCTAGACATGTACATGTAATGCAACATTCAACTTTATAGAAAATCAATATCTCACAATTGGTCTAAAATCTAACCTTGATGCACCATCATTTTCACTACAAGAAAATCATGGTTGAATTTACAAAAAGTTGACAAAAATTGTGACCTAATCTACATTATACCATAGATTAGGTCACAATCTCTGTCAACTTTTTGTAGATTCAACTATGATTTTCTTGAACTAAATTTGGTCCTTCTTTGAGACCAAAAATCCCAATTGCCTTCATCACAATGCTACTCTTTAATAGTTTGTTAGGGGGCGCTTGACATTTTGTTGATTTTCTATCACATGATTGGAGGGTGTTTGATGTTTTATATTTGAGGCATTCTTTATTTTTTCAATTTCCTCCAAAAAGTTATATATTTTTTTTGAAAAGGACATGATTGGAGGGCGTATGATGTTTTCTATCTTGGACATCCTTTGTTGCTTCAACTTGCAACAAAAAATTCTAAAAGGTTGTTGAAAAGGGCGCAATGAGGGAAAGCCTCCCACTTAGTAGTGTAGTTTTGGTGCATGCACTTAAAAAACTAGTTGAGATTGAAAATTGCTGGATTTTTGCCTGTGAATGCAAAAGCTTCCCATGATCTTGCAAACCTGATTTGCTCTTTTGAGGGAGCCAAACTCTCCTAAAAAATATGTCACAATGAGTTCCCATTTATACAAACATGGAATTAGCATCCAATCTAAGTTGTTTCAAATACTTTGAACTCTTGCGGAATTAGTTAGTGGTTTCGAAAGTTTAAATGATAAATGCTATAAAAAACAACTATACCTTGAAACGTTTATTTTTCATTCGTTGAAGAGTCACATATGTATTTTTGAATCTAATATGTACATTGGCGTTAATGAGCACTTTTAGAGTCCAATTTATTTCCAAGCCTCCTACCTTAAACATGCCATCTCCAATAATGAATCTAAATGTAGTTTTCATAATTAGCTCAAGTGGCTAAAAACATTGCTAAATGCCAAAGTTTTCTTTTTCATTTGATGCGGGTAGAGCGGCCGGCACCCAAGAATGTAAGGAGGTAAAGAAATATTGAACAAAACTAGATAGAATTGTCAACATGTGCATGTTCATCTATAAAACATACTAACATTAATAAATTTTATCCAAACTCTGGTGAATTTGGTGTTGGTTTGGAGAGGGATTTGACAATTTTATTCATTCTTGCACAACATTTTTCACTGTTACAATAGCTGGTGACAACTTGAAGGCAACTTGAAGTAAGGGCCGCTTTACATATGGAGGCCGGGCCAATTTGGCTTGGGGCCGATTGCCTCAAATTTCAACCCACATTTTGCTTAAGGCCGGCCTCCACTACTAATTAAAATAAGATTATTGTGGGGGCCAGTTGTCTCATATGTAAAGGCCTTAAGGCCAAGGAATTGGGCCAATTCAATAAAGTTAAGCCATCTTTACACTAGAGGTGAGAAGTTGTGACAAAAATCTCTTATGGGCCATGGCTTGTTTTCAAAAAGCTAGCCTTTGGAGATAGTGACTTCTTGTTGCAATGTAAAGTGAGAATAGGCCACAATATATTTTTAAATGAATTAGTTTCTTTATTTTTACTTTTTACTTTTTACTTTTTTTTTACTTTATATTTTTTAAATTGAAACAATGACATGATGATAGACACCAAAAAAATAGAATTGGGCAGAGGGGGATGTTGCCAAAATGTGCATGAACCCTAAACATGAAGTTTGAAACAAACTCTTAAGTTTTTTGTTTACATTATCAAGGTATATTATACCAATTGCCTTCATTTATTTTCTTTACATCAACCACAAAACAATTATATTATTTGTGCCTACTAATTAGTTCTTCCAAAATTCAAGTTTTAATTGGATAGCATCTAGCAAATTAAATACTATGAGTTACAGATCATCAAGAGTATCTTGCATAAAAGATGATAGAAAAAAAATCAATATATCAATATATGCAAGGTTTATGTAAAAACTTGATGAGAAGCATAGAAGGAAAAAATGATTTGCAAATAGATACAAAATATACAAGCCTATGCCCCCTATGCCCCCCATGCCCCGCATGCCCCCCTGTGCCCCCATGCCCCCATGCCCCCCATGTCCTGGCTTCTCTCGTGCCCCCTAGCTTTTGGTATATTTGATTCTATTGGAGAAAAAAATAATACTTTATGATTTTAAAAAAATGGAACTTGACATTGGCCCCAAGGCCAAGAATTGGCCTCCCACTTTGGGTGCACCCAATTCAATGAGCTCGGACCATGTCAGATCTTGTCTTTGTTAAATAAAAAATTCATTCCACCAAATTGACCTTTATTTTAAGTGTAAAGGGGCTGGGGCTGATTTCAACCTTTTGTCCAATCACAAGTGAGGATTCTTGACCTCTGACAGAGTAAATTGACCCTGCCCCCATATGTAAAGCGACCCTAAGACCCTGCCCCCATATGTAAAGCGACCCTAAGATTTAGGCAAATTTTGCCGCAGCAGAAAATTCAAATATAAAACCTGAACATTCTCGTTTTTTAAGCTAGTAAATTAATTCAAATATAATTTTGCTAAATTTAGCCGCATTAGACAATACTGGTTTTTGTCTGACTGCTCAGAAGTCAGAACTTTAAAACCTCTTCTATTCTGGTTATGTTCCTTGTCAGTGTCTCTCACTGGTTTGACCTCCGTAATACCCGGGCATGGAGGATATTGAATGCAATATTGTTGTCATGTCTTGAAACCGTACTTCAATTGGAAGAAATTTTTTAGAATAGGAAAATAAATGCAGAAGAGCATCAAGAAAAAAACTATAGGAAAAACGATGAAGAAACAGACAATAAGAAATTACACAAAAATACTAAAAAAAAGAAAAAAAAGAAAAGAAGGGGAGGGATCTTGTGAGTTGTGTGTTATGTGTTATCTTCATCTCCAAAGTATGTTCAAACTCAGCGTTAGGAGGGTTATTAACAATATGAATGCAATCTAAAAGTGTGTCCAAATGTATGTAATTTTTCTTTGCAATTATCACTCTTAACATCAAGGGTGAACATACCTTAGGGGCGCATGACACTAGGTCCCATATCTTACCCATGCAAGTCCCACCTTAATGCAAGATCCCAACATCATTGGGTTGTTAAGGACAAAAATGAGTACTCTAGAAAGTCACCAATATTTAATGCCAAAAAATTAGTGGAACTTTGAGCAAAAAGTTGACCTAAACTTTGAGAAAATCCCCACCTTTTCTAGTGTCAAAATTTTCAAAAAATGTTGCCATGAAAGCAAAATGTAGCCTAAGACTTGAAACATAGTGTGAAGAACCAAGTCTCAATTTTTGACTTTGCACCAATTAGATTCTCAAATTTTAACAGGACATGGGACGTGGGACATGGGATACACTGTGAAGCCCCATAAGCTAGCCAACATCCACTATGTAGATGATAAACATACAATTTCAAAACAGCATTGTGTTAATTACAGTGAATAGATTGTAGACACGTGTGAAGGCAAGTTTCATTATGTAAAAGTTCATGTGCACTTGATTTCTAGAAAAGTGATGACAATTTTTTAGTGAAAACCTTTCACACATAAATAAGAGGGTTACGTTGTGGACAGATTGTTGATTTGGGCATCTATGAATGATTCATTATAATCATGCATTTGGACGAAGACCATCCCTACTGAATGAAAGAAATTTAGGCCCACAATGTGTGTCATCTTGCTATTATATGACTATATTTTACAAAAAGACATTGTAATTAGTGAAATTTTTGCAAAGGGGTATGGTTGCCATTGTTCCTCTCAGGTAATTTCATATTCTATGATAAACAATGAAGAGAATTTTCTAAATTGACAAATAAAAACCTCTTTTTATTAAATTTTTAGGAAAGCGTTAATACTTATGAAAATTCCAAAAATTATCTGAATTTATAACCGCCTAATATTATGCATTTGAAGTCAAGAGAGCCAAATTTTGATCACAAAATTTCAAGATTGTAGTCGATAATGAATTGTCCTTTTATTCTTTTCATAATATAATTAGGACAATAACAACACCATATAGACAATTGCCATGCTTTTGGGCCAAAGTTTCTTTCATCCAAGCCATGCCTCATCTTTTGCTTCTATTTTTATTTAATCATCACACCCAACAATTTCACAACTAAATAACTTTGGATAAAATCACTTATGTAGCCAAGTTGGCTTTCAAGTAATATTAATTAGGTTTTAGATTTTAACAAAGTATATGGAAGGGACAATGCTATTGTATTTTGTGAACATAAGTTGGTGAGCTTATGAGTGGTGGGTCAAGATTTTGTAAGATTTTGTGAGTGGGAACCAATTTAAGCTTAAAATCAATGAAAAAACTTTAAAAATATAAAATTTTTCAAGAGATGAATGTTTATAATGCACAATTATAAGGTCCTAAGTACCCATTTATGGGTGAAGTTTAATTTTTGACAAAAAGTCTAGGCTCATGGCTCACGGCCTAGCTCATGACTCCCTACTCATGATTTAGCACTCCCCTTTAGATTGAGTATCCCAAAGAGAAAGTGTTGTGTACCTTTGATGGTCCACAAAGACCCATTTATGAAACATAGTTTAGTTCATAATATGGGTTGATTACAATGCAATGGGTCTCAATACTTCTCGTTTCTTCCTTGACATTCAAAAAAACATTGTGGAAACGTTTGTGTTTACTTTCTCTGAATTCAAGTTGTAGAACTGTTTTTTTATTGATCTTTTTAGTAAAAGCCATGCTTACTTAGCAATTTTGAAACTTTAGAAAGTGTCACTAAGCCACTATTTTCTAGTGATTTTTGTGTTCAATTGGGCACAAATTCAAGACCCTTGTGATTGGTGACTTATGCCACTTTGGTATTTGTGATTTCATAGAGTTTTGGCTCAATCAAAAAAATATGTATTTATGCTATTTGATAATTTGTATTAGTATACGAATTGGCTAATAATTGCTCTGGTGTATTGGATTTTATATTGTCAAATAGTTTGTGCAAAGTTTAGAATGTCGTGAACTTTCCTTTTGTTATAAGATTTGTATTGCCTTTTATTGGCATAATAGTTTGTGATGTATTGCCAATCTTGTTATTTTACTTTGATGTCACAATGCCAAAACTTTGCTTCTCTAATAAATTTTGAATTTTTTGTTACATGTAATTTAGAGAGAAAAAATAAATAAAAAAACTACACTCCTCCTTTTGAAAAAAAAAATTATGGCTACAATTTTTAAAATACCAAAAACAATTTATAATGCTAAGTGGGAGGATTACAACTTTCCACCCTTTTCTAGAACCTTCTATAACTTTTTAGTGGAAATTAAAGCAATAGAGCATGTCCTAAATATAGAACACCAAGCATCCTCCAACTATGTCCTTTTCCAAAATCTTCTAGAAGATTTTGGTGGAAGTTGAAACTATAAAGAGTGCCCCAAATATAAAACACCAAAAGCATTTTAACCATATGCTAGAAAACCAACAAAATGTCAAACGCCCTCTAGCAAAAAATTTAAAGAGTATAATTGTGATGAAAAAAAAATTACTATTTTTGGTTTAAAAAAAGAACCAAATTATCACTACAAGAAAACATGACCCAAATCAACAATATTGTGTTAATTTGGACCTCTTGATTAGGGCATTTTGAACATAGTAGTGTTGATTAGGACATGTTTATGTAGATTAGAATTGCTTGATTTGGACCAATTAACTACCATTCCCTCAGACCCAAAATGATCTTCTTGTTACACAAAATGTTATAGATTACGCTTGAAAAGAACCATTTTTCAATTTTTTTTTTACCTATGAATAGAGTTTGATGTCCTCCTATTGTTCTGAAATTTTGAGTTTCAAATTAGTTTTCAAAGTGTGGCGTCAAAGTGCTTGAAAATTGAATTTTTGAGGCATTTTTGAAGAGCACTAGTGGCCACTCACTTGATGGCATGGGATTGGTTAGCATGCCCATGCTTTTGGACTATGTGCAAGTGTCACTAACTCCCTTCCTCTTCCAACAAGAAGATCATTTTGGGACACTAAATAAAGGTCAATACGAAGATCATTTTGGGATAGAGGGAGTAGTTAACAATGATGCATCAAAATTACTTAAATTCTAAACTAGTTGTGAAATACTAATTTTTGTAAAGTACATCAAGATTAGATATTAGACCAATTGATTTGTGAGATATTGATATTCTATAAAGTTGAATGCTGCATTGCTAGTACATCTCCAATTTGCTCAAAGTGTGTGTCCGTACACTAGTAATACATATGAACATTCTATTTGGGGAGAATTCAAAAGTTTCACCAGTTAAAACTAGTCATTTTCCATTTTTAATTGATTTATCACAGGCATGCGCAATATATTTCCAATATTTATATCATAACACACTATACAAAATTTAAGAATTTTGATCGGTTCTTTTATCAAGAAAGGCAAGTTCACCTAAATAGCGTTTGTATGTACACAAGGTGGTCATTTTACAACTTAATCTAAGTAAGTCATAGATAGCTTACCTTTTGTGACACAAAAGATAAACTACATGTGACTGATTTAGATTTAATCCTTAACCCCTAAAGGACCAACTGTCCCCTCGGGGGACAATTGGGATTTTGGGCATGTACTTACAACTAAACTATTTTGCATGATTTTTTGAAACTTTTATGGAAGATGAGGAATTCAAAAACCTACGTGGGCATCTAATTTTTTCTTCATTATGACATTTATTGAAGAAATTATGCATGAAAATCTGCAAAAAGGTGGAGATTGGGCAGCTAAAAACTTTTCTAAAAATAAAAATCTGAAATTGGTTCTTTAGATTTATACATATGTGGGGAGCTTTGAATCATTCAATTCCAACTTATGATTGAAAAGTTTTAGTTTGCGGGTAGGTACGGAACTCCCATACTTCCATTCCTTTTGCCTTTGGTGCTATACTTTTTGTGCTCTTTGTGAATTTGTTTTTTGACTTTTTTTTTTCCTTGCTGTAGTAGACTAAGATTCCTTGGTTTTCATCATTTGGATCAAAGCAATTCACATTTCACAATTTTACATAAATCCTCCAATTTTGCCTAGTATATATGCAAATTTGATGGCCTTATGGCATTGCAGGATTTTACAAAATATGATTCACACCTCCAATTCATTTAAAAATTCTCCCACACTTACCTAACTTGGTCTTCTACATGGGAAAAATAAACCTCACATTTGCGTAGAGCATTTTTTTTTATTTAGAGGCAATCAAAGGCTTCTGAAATTTTTGGGCAGCAAAGAAAAAAACTTTTTTTTTCACTTCAAAAGTCAATATCTCACTCCTCTATATCTAGAATGAGCTAATTTTTTTCCCACAATTACCTCCCATAGTCTAGGGCAACATCTTATGGTTGGATTTCCAAAAATAATTGTTTTTCCTATCTTTGTACTCATTCCCCCAAAAGTGGCAGTTTTCAATAACTTTCACTGAAAAAAGGGCTTGGTCCTTTAGGGGTTAAAGGATCAAGCCATTTTTTTTGTGAAAGATATTGAAACTGCCACTTTTGGAGGAATGAGTAGAAAGGTGGGAAAAAAAGTTTTTTTTAGAAATCCAACCATAAGATCTTGCCCTAAATTGCAGGAGGTACCTGTTGGAAAAAAAACTAGCTCATTCTAGATGTAGAGGATTGAGATATTGACATCTGAAGTGAAAAAATGTTTTTTCCCTAGTTGCCCAAAAATTCCAGAAGCCTTTGACGGCTCCTACATCAAAAAAATTGCTCTACTCAAGGTTGAGGTTCATTTTTTCCAAGTTGAAGACCAAGTTAGGTAAGTGTGAGAGAATTTCCAAACAAAGTGGATGTATGAATCATAATCTGTAAAATATTGCAATGCCATAAAATCATGAAATTTGAATATACACTTGACAAAATTGGAGGATTTATGTAAAATTCAGAAATTTGAATTACTTTGATCCAAATGGTGAAAACCATGGAATCTTAGTCTTTTACAACTTGGGAAAAAAAAGTTAAAAAAAGAACACAAAGAGCTCAAAAATGTAAAGGACCAAATTTTACAAGGGGCAAAAGGAATGGAGGTTTGGGAGTCCCATACCTACCCGCAAACAAAAACTTCTCACTCATCAATCAAAGTTGGATGACTCAAAGCTTCCCACATACATATAAACCTAAAGAATGAATTTTTAGAATTATGTCTTAAAAAAACAAAAAAATTAAAGAAATTTTTGGGCTGCACGCCCTCCCTTGTTTTTTAGAAATTTATGCACAACTTTTTCAATAAATGTCAAAATGAAGAAAAAATAAGATGCCTTCATAGATCTTTGAATTCCCCGTCTTCCATAAAAGTTTCAAAAATCACACAAAGTAGTTTAGCTATAGATACATGCCCAAAATCCTATTTTTCCTCCAAAAAGACAATAATCCTTTAAAGGTTAATTTGTAAAATGACCACCTTGTGTACGTAACAAAAGATAAGTTATATGTGACTTATCTAGATTTAGGTTGTAAAATGACCATGTTGTGTACATATGGACGCCGTTAGGTACATGATTGGATTTGGGTACTTACCTTAGTTTCAAAATTCAACGGGTGTTTTTGCAGTTTCAACTGACTGACAGTTCACTAAATGCTTGTTCTTCCCAAACACTAAACTAGCATATGTGCCTACCGACAACAATACTCAGTACTGGCACTGGGCTTCAGAGAAATAGTTGACCTGATTTTAAATGAATGGTGACAAGCTTTGGTCTTGGAGTGTGTGACCCCAGGGCCTGCATTCTGGAGTGTGTTTGAACTACCAGATAAAAAATAGTTCATTTTTTTTTTCAAAAACTCAATAATAACATATTATTATTTAAATCAGAGTGACTTCTGTAATATCACATATCCAATCTCTGTGATACTATAAACATAATCACATTGATTTTTGTAGTAACCTCTATATATAACATATGGACCTTTGTAATATCACATTTCCAATCTATACAATATTATTCACATAGATATAATTTGAAAACTTACTAATTTTTACTTTACATTCTATTTAACATAAAAAAATCATAATAAAATTTGAATGGTGAATGTGCAACGTAGCAAGCACCAACATCTAGTATTAAAGTAAAAGTATAGAAATTTACAAAGAAATAATTGATGCATGCTAGTGTGAAAATCCAATTGAAATTGGGAAAGGCCGGATCTCATCTGAAATTTCTCCTCAAACATTGTTCTAGACCCAACGGCCTCTGGGGAGATTTTGAGCTTCTTTGATAAAAAATTGTACATTTCTTATTTCAATTGGTTTTTTTAAGAATAAATTATATATTGCCACATGTTTAATTATATTTATATAATTTCCAAAATTTAGTGGGTCTTTATCCGGTTGATTTAAAATTAAACCAATTTTTTTGGTAATTCATTCATATAACTTTCTATTGTTTATGAATCTCTCAACTTATTCTTTGGATCCCAATATATATATTTTAAGCTTCTCTCAAGTGGTTAACAGCAACATTGGTTGCACTATAAATTTTATAAACTTAATGTTGTAGCAAAACAAGAGGTGCTATAACATCATTTGTGTTCTAAAATTATCCCCTAAGGGGAAGTTCACACCAAAGAGCGGGGAGATCTAAATAACAATTAGATAATCACCCAATTGAAATGCCAAAAAAACCGATTGAAATTTTATTCATCTGAATAAAAATTGGCTAGATTTTTGGAAAATGTTTGAATGTATATGCATGCAATATTTAACGCATGCATTAAAAAAATAGGTTGAAAATGAGAAATTTAGGATTTTTACTAAGGAAACTCAAATTCTCTTTGGACACTGGCTTGCACTATATTATGTCCCATGTGATCAAGTCCCATAGGAGTGCCGAATCTTTAAAAATCGGGACTCAAGAAGTGCAATAAAAAGTATTTGTAAGAACCAAAGGCACCCAAGTGTGAAGGTAAAAATTCCAACTCTAAGTCCCAAGTGCCATACCAATAGCCAAGTTCTAAGCCTACTAATTATTTTGCTCCATTTTTGTGAAAAGTTGTTTTCAGCTTCATTAACAATGGATTTTAGAAGAAAACACACTCTTGTAATCCTTGCTCTTTTCATGGTTATGAAACACGTTATTGTTAGCATTGTGATATTGTAAATGGTGATGGATATCTTTTTACATCACTCCTGAAGAAGATGGTGTTGAAGCACTAAGTTACAATGCTTGAGGCCCATTTGGGCACCATTTGGGCACCATCTTGGTACAAAGGGCTTGGGGCACCATCTTGGTACAAAGGGCTTGGGGCACCATCTTGGTACAAAGGGCTTGGGGCACCAAATTTTGATGGTGACATTGTAGCTTGGTGCTGTATCACCAACTATTCTGCTAGTGTGATTTTGGGAGCTGTAGGCATAATTTGCTCCACAAGGGTAATTAACAAGTTTCAAGGATATACACTAAGGTTGTTTGAAGCCATGCCTTTTTAATTTGTATAGGAAAGGTGAGTTATGATCTCAAAATTGATGCGAATGAAGGATCTTTTGGAAATGGTTTAACTATCAAAATCTCATGAACCTAAATGATAAATTCCATCCTTGATGTCTTTGTTAAGACGTAGGCCTTATAAAAAACCAACAAATTTCTTCCCCAAAAGTTTATGCGGCCCTCACTTCACAACAAGGTCGTTTGACCAAGAAGATCCTACATATTTAACAATAACTTAATAGTAAAAACCATATTTGAATGCGTATTTGCAGATTTTTGGGTGTAATTTTGCAACAATAGACAAAATTAATGAGGATCACAACAAATATGAAACATATTCACTTCGTATTCTAGTTTGGTAATGCGCAAGTGATGAATTGTCCTACACCATTGCTGTGTGAAACCTAGTTGTATAATTGAATTATGGCACTTTGCCAAGCTCAACTTCGAATGAGCATTCATTGCAAAAAAAACCGTTTAAACATAAGTTGAGTATTTGTTGAAAATTTTTGTTTCAAAAGAGGCAGGAAAAACTAGATTTGTATGAAAAACTCTACGTGGTGCACTTGACATTTAAATTTTTTCATGACAATTTTAAAGTCAACAAAGTGACAAAAGCCAATCAAAGCCACTTGTAAGCGTCACGTAAACAAATTTCTTTGCATTTTTGGATGTCCTTATACTTGTGAATGTAATGACGTAAATTGTTGAATGATGCTATGCTGCATAATGTCACTCTTTCTAACAAAAAGGACAAGGAACAATATTTTCTTCAACCAACATTTATGCAAACTAAGGGCCTCACACACAAGCAATCTTACATTTGCACCATTTGTTACTTAGGCTTTGCCCTTGTACACCATGGCACGTGAGAAATTGAAAATGCCCTTGTGTGAGGCCCTTACCTTCCACAATATTATAGTCTTAAAATGAGAGTGCTTTAGTTGATCATTGACTCATTTTGTACTTGTGTCACTTCAATGTTTTTTGATTGCATGTCTAACATAAAATGAAAATACCATTTTAATCCATTGATGGATTGATTGTCTTTTACTTTCATTTACTTTCATTTCAAGGTTTCATTACAATAATATTTCTTTTCTTCAAATCAAAAATAGAGTTGCTTGAATCCTTTGAAGCATTCATGTTAAGAATTTGAAAAAAATAAATTGTTTAACATCTTCCAACGGACTACACAATGATCAATGTATATTCTAAAGCCTCAAGTCCCTACTCTCTATATGTTGTGTAATATTCAAAATTCTCTATTAACACCACAAGTTCAAGATTCTTTATTTAAAAGCATCTAATATCAAGCATTGGGTGTCCGTCTATCACATGAAAAATGAGATTCAAAGAAAGAAAGAGGGAGGAAAAGAAAAAAGTAGGGAAGGGAAGGGTAATAATTAACATGAAATTCAAGAGGAGGAAGAGGAAAAGTTGCCATAAATTAAGAGAGATGGCTCAAAGCGTGTGCATATCATACTTGTAATAATATTAGAAAAATACTTTAGGGAAAACAGATAATTTTGTGCAAGGCAATAAGACAGCATGTAGAAATTAGAAGTTGATTGGAACATGAATTTTTAAAAAAAGCTTTAGTAACAATGATGAAAGGCAATGCCTTGTTGATGTGTCACCAAGCGATTAATCTTCAAAAGTACCAATTATCTTAGTGGTATCACCACAATTATCCCCATGTTGTTGTTGTTTTAAAAAATAAAATAAAATAACAATGATGAAAGAAGTTCCAAGAGAGAATGTAATCTTTGTAGGACACATCTCAAAAAACACAATATCACCAAAATTAGACATATACTATTTTGCAAATTAAACAACCAAAAACATTTCATGGGAAAAAAACAAATTTTGAGTGGGTATTCAAGCATATTGAAAGCAATTTCAATTATGCACTACAAATGTTTTTAAGCAAAAAAAAAATGGCAAAATTTATTAGTGGACAACACACTAGATAGGCATGCATGATATGCAAGGAAAGTAGGATTGTCAAAATGCACTTTTGTTGTAAGAGATGTAACTTTCTAGGGTATGTATGAATGACACTTAAGTTATAACCAACAAAATTGCCATAACAAAAATTACTAAAGTACAATACATACACCCATTAGTTTAAAAGTAATTCCACTAATAAGAAGAACAAAACCCAAACTTCATCTAATTGGTTTTTGGTACCTTCATTTTCGACAAAACAGTAGATTGTTTACTCAAATTTGGAAGTTGTTGGTTATAAGTGTCATATATTGTATAAGAAAGATATTCTAAAAAAATCAATTTGCTTTCTCATTTTTTCGATAGGAAGTATTTATCTTTTACGGAGCATCTATTCATTCTTTTGCTTTATGGATATTATGTCCATTTATAATGGCTAGTACAAAATGCAGCTCTACTAAAGTTGGCTTACTTCTTGAATTATTGCTAAGTTGTTGTTTTCCAAAACTTGGATGATTGTATTTTGTAAATGTTCATAGGTATTAATAATACAATATAAGGAAGTACCTCAATTCCAAATTTTGTTAAATACCCTCCAAACAAATTCATGATTTTAAAATAAAACTTTATCCCTAGATAGTTTATAGTTTTGTTGGTTGTTGTATTATATTTGACATTTCACCTAGTCTACAAGGAGCCAAATTTCTTTGGATATCCAAAACATGTTGGTATTACCTCAATCTCATCTATACAACTACATATCCTAGCTCTTGTAGTAAAAACCAATTTTGTGACAAACCAAATCCATTATTTCAAGGACAAACATGTGTTTTTTTTACAATCAAAATTATTAACACTACATACTCTAAGACCAATATGTATGCACACTTGAAAAGCACGTACATGCCAAACAACCATCATTGCGTTCTTTCATCAACTAGCATAGTCCTTGTCAATTACATAATCACAAACAAAACATTATAGACTTATTGATATTGCAAAATTAGCAAAGAGGAATTTTTGTTTCACAAAAGACTTGAACAAACCTTTTGTTATTCTTATTAGTGGCTCTTTCATTCACATATTATAAGGTTCATTAGATTCTAGTACTCATTCTATGCTCTTGCCTAAAAAAATCTTGTAGTGTCCTTAATCAAAGCATATGTAAAAGTCTTGAAAACAACAAAAAGAATTACCTATTATGTGTGCAATTTTTGTAGTGTCTTCTTCGAGGAGTCTGTAGCTCCAATGCACAACCAAATTTGGAGTTGCCTAAAGACATGGGAACTTTTAATTTTGGAGGTTGATTGCAAGAAGAATGAAATGTTTGTGGAAAGAATTGTTAAAAAATCACTTGCACTTGCCAATTAGGCTAATAACAACTAGGTCTACAAACTTTGCAAATTTCTCTAAGTGTGAGATAGGATCACTCCCAATCAGAGCCATGAATTTCTCATTTGACTATTTGACATTGTAGAGTAATTTTCTCTTGTTATGCTTAGACCCATCTCCATTCTACCCCTAACATATCCTCATCCCGGCCAAAGCGAGGACGCCCTCATGAGGAACAATGTTGTGGAAAAAGAAGTTTGACCAAATATACCAAGGTGATTTTGACCCCGATGGAATATTTCATAAACTCTAGCAACAGATAATTTCCACAGCTTGGATTACAACAGCCTTTCATTCTCAACTTTTTCCGGTCTTTAATGTCAATGACTCCGACTACTATCAGTCTACCGGTAGTACCGGATATCACAACCCAAGACAACAATAATTCGGCACAAACAACCATACTCCCTTAGCATTTGGTATCTTTTGTTGAGATTTCCAACACACTCACTCAGTGGGCACCGGGCGGTCTGCATGATTCGGATTCTGAAAGTATCACATGTTATTACAATAACTGTTTATTTACTTGTTTATTTTTGGGAAAATATCATAGATACCCCTGAAGTTTGTAATATCTATATAGATACCTTTGCTTTTTCAGAACTTGCACAAATATCTTTGGATCATAAATTTTAGGTACTTATTTGTTGTGCTTGTACTTCCTTCATGACAGATGTTGAAAAATGGAATGTAATGAATGAAAAAAAGAAGCAACCCCTTCACAAAGGAAGAAGAGACGTGACATGCACTACAAAACAAATGCCTAAAAATATTGGTCCAAGGGTATTTATGTAATTTCTGAAAAAACAGGGGTATCTATGTAAATATTGCAAACTTTCAAGGGTATCTATGAAATTTTATATTCATTTTTTTGGTATCCATAGCAGAAGGGTTGGACAAAGTTACAGGTACTTTTGACATATTTATGCTCCCTAAACTAGTATTTGAGAGATTCACTAAAACCCACCCTAGACTTAATGACTCTGAGACCTTGTTTATGGGGCCATGGTGAAATAAGTTTGCTATTTTATGAACAAGAGTAAAAGTAAGAATTTGGGTCAATTTTAGATTTGGTCATTCTCATTTCCTTCCATGTTTCCAATATTAAGGGTTGCTTTACATCAAGAGTGAAAGCAAGGAATGCTATTTTGTGAGCAGGGATCCGTGAGCCGTGCACTACAAAGGAAAGTGTCCAAAATGACAAAAATATGTCCAAATCAACATGGCTAAATCTACAGAAATTGTTCAATTTGACAGTCTTTTGTCATTTTGGACATATTTAGTCAATTTGGACATGTCAATTAGGACACAATTTCTTGTAGTGGTGTGAGATTTTTTTTCAAAATACTCAATTCATCTATAATTGTGTACATAGGGCCCTATAATTGTACATTTTAAACTTTTATCTTTTGATAAACTTGATTTTATTAAGATTTTCTATTAATCTTGAGATCAAAATTGATTCTTGCTCACAAAATCTTGGCTCACTGCTCACAAGCTCACCATTCTACGCTCACAAAATAGTGCCGTCCATCCCCAAGTGCCCATTATACTAAGAGAACAATGAGGGTCAATTCTCCCTGTGTGTAAAGGCCTTAAGGTAGGCGCACCCATAAGCGTGGAAATAAGGGTTTTGGAGTAGGTAAAACAATTGACTAACTTTGAAAAAGATACTGTAAGTTAAGAAGTAGAAACCAAAAATATTGGCATCAATTTCAAGGTTTCAACTGCAAGCATTTGCTCACAAAGATTTTTCAAAGTCTAGAATCACTCATATTGTAAGAATCATGTGTAAGAGATGCTAAAAACAAGGCTTGTTGGTTCTTAAATAGTGAGATAGGTACTTAAAACCATCATGCTAGTCACCACAACCATCACTTCATCACCCATAACCATCACTCCGTCACCCACAACCATTTGATTTTTTATTAATTAGCCCATGCCACTGTCAATTGATGCCCATGGGGACACAATGCTTATGGATGCTACTACCTTAATCTGTGAAGGACCCAAACGCCCTTTGTGGATGTATGTATGACCATATATATAGACATATTTGAGTTGCTTTGAGGGCTTTTCAAACTATTATATGCACCCACCATCATACAACCCTTCAATGTGTATGGTTGTAACACTTAATTTTTAGCTAATTCAAATTTTTGAATATTGGTTGCGACCGTATTTGGTACCGTATCTCCAAAGCCCAAGGGCCCCTTAGGGGTTAAGGCTAAAAATTTGGGATCAGTAGAGTAAAATTTGAATATTTTAGGAGAAAATGGATAATGAGACCAAGGAGAGCCATTTATATTTTTTATTCCACCCTAAAGTGTTGATTATCTCAAAAGAATGTTTTTAATCCAAACAATCATATTTTGATAAAATTTGATAAGGGTCAAAGAATTGCCTTTCCATTTTAGAAGGACCCAATTTTTGAAGTATGGGGTTGTTTTAGACCTTGTTGTTTTAATGTCAAAATGATGTTATGAAAATTTGGCTTTCACTCCTAGTATTAAGACCTTGAGGCCATTTTCGGAAAATCAACCAATCACAACCAAACATTGGAGTTGTTAGGTACTAGAAACCAACATCTACTTGTTGTGTAGGGCGGCCCTAAACCAAGGTTTTTGAACCAAAATGCAAATTAATATTTCTCAAATTCAACCTAGTCATAGTCATCATAGTAACTTTTGAAGTTGTTGTATTTTTTATATGTGAGAGAATAGAACCTTTTCACCCCACAAACAAGGTGTCAAAATCATTAAATCCAGCATGAGTTTTAGTGCTCTTCGGAAGCAAGCTTGCATGGACATGACAGTACCAATATGTGGCAGATTTAGCTTACGTGTAGTTCTAAGTACACACGTGGCTCAATAGTCACATCCAGCAACCAGCTGAGCTGGCTTCACGAGCCATCTAACGTAACGGTACCTACTATGGACATTTTATCCACCTTAAAACCGGGTTTATTTATAGTGACATGTGGAGGGATTTTGCAAGGAATATTGCAAGAAACCCTGATGGTACGCTTCTTTTAAAAAAAAATGTTTGGTTGCCCCAAAAGCATACTTACCCAGGGCATTGCATACATAACATTGTTAACCAGCAGAAATCATTCCCCCGGGTAGAGGAATAATGCTCCCCAGATTCCTGGGGCAGCCCGATCAATGAGACAAAGCATATTATAACTCAAATCATCTCCCAGGAATCTGGGGAGTATTATTCCTTCACTTAGGGGGAATGATTTTTGCTGGCTAACAATGTTATGTACCAAAAGTATTGGCTATAAGTTACTTATACAAGGATCATTTAGTACTTGAAGAAATGGCTTTATGATAAGTGTCATAAATTCCCCAAAAGAACTTAATTGACTAGTAGTATGTTAGTATGTTTGTGACTTGATTTAAATTTTATAACTCCAATGAGATTCATGTGCTATCCAAATATCACATCCACATACAACACGTAAGAGCATATACAATACATTAATATCTTTTAGGGGTTAACCCTTAAGAGTGTGAAGATTGAAGATGTGGATGATGCATGATTTTAACTACTAAATGCCCAAGACCTTTCTGAGCTTCTTGGAATTTTCATGAAATTAACCCCTCAAGGACCAAGCCATTTTTTCTGTGAAAAACATAGAAAACTGCCACTTTTGGGGAAGCAAGTACAATGATAAGAAAAAAAGTTTTTTTACAAGGATTCAACCATAAGATCTTACAGTAGACTACAAGAGGTACACATGGTAAAAAATTCAGCTGAATCTACACAAAAATTAGTGAGATATTTACATCTAAATTGCCAAAAAAAGTTTTTTTTTTTGCTGCTGCCCAAAAATTTCAGAAGGCTTTGACCACTCTTAGATCAAAAAAATTACTCTACACAAAGTTGTGGTTTATTTTTCCCATGTAGGAGACCAAGTTAGGTATGTGTGGGAGAATTTTCAAATCAATTGGAACTATACAACACATGGGAAAAAATAGCAAGCAAAAAGAAGTAAAGAATGAGTCAAAACACTAAATTGTTAAGAATTTAGTCATAAAAATGAAAAATGCAAATCCCAACAATTATGATGTTGTGATAAACAATCTACATCCTTCAATTTTGTTTTTTTTCCAAAATATTGAAAACTGAGTAAAATAAAAGGACTTCAAAGTGTTTGATTAGTGAAAGCTTCATTTGTACCAAGGCTCTAAACTAATACTGTAAAAATGGAAAATAAAAAAAGCTTGCAAAGATAAAGATTTCATTTCTAGAATCTACTTGGATATTGGTTTGTTTTCACTATGAAAGCTCCAAGCATTGCATTATAATAATGAACTGATGAATTTTTGAATAACATTTTTAGAATATGGCACATAGGTCATATCATTGCATAACGTTCATTAGCGCTACTAGGCAGCGCCTCCCTTTGGATGAAATGGTGTGGAATATTCCACACTCATCTTTAGCTATGGGGACACTTGGCTCAATTTGTTAAAGAGTTTATGAAAAAGAGGCTCAGTTTAGTGCACATACGTCACTGTGGGGGCCAGCCATGTCATAAAATTTAAAAATAAAAAATAAAAACTTTATTTTTTTATTTTTTTATATTTTTTCAAAATGAAGTTCATGGATGATACTTGAAGAGAGGGAAAGGCAGCCTCTCTTCAAATTATTGAATGTTATGTGCATCTTTCTAATTCCTAATGTCCATTCATAAAACTCAAAGTAAAAAATGAGTACTTCTGTAAAACTAATTACCGGTAAGGTAGGAGGCTCAAATTTGGAGCAGGTTCTAAAATGGAGCACCTCCTCAAATGTACTCTTTTTGTACATCTTGCTTTTCATAGCCCTTCAACAATATACAGCTCATGTACATTTGAGGAGGTGCTCCATTATAGAGCCCTATGGCCTTTCCACTTCAAATATTCATAACTAATTCCACAAAGTTTCAAAAAATATGAAACAGCTTGGGTTAGATGCCGATTCTTCTTGTCTTTCAAGGAAAGTTTACTAAAAATCATTTCAAGGAGTTTCACCTACCCAAAATTCAATTTCAGCCCTTAGATGCTCCATTTATGAGCCTCCTACCTTTATGGATCGAAAAGTCATGGTTTCTAAACAAAACAAAAATTCCTTTGGCTT
Organism: Ulota crispa; assembly: GCA_963920765.1. NCBI lineage: Eukaryota > Viridiplantae > Streptophyta > Bryopsida > Orthotrichales > Orthotrichaceae > Ulota > Ulota crispa. The sequence goes on along the minus strand of OY987249.1, from coordinate 1,727,453 downwards.
TGTAACGTCAACTTTTGATTACAATTAGGTCAAAACGTTTCAGCCAAATATTTGGTTTTTTTTTTTTTTTTAAACGTTGTTTGATAAACATCAATAGGTAATTGATATATGTACCACACCCTTTTTACTATCCTACCATAGCTACCATATATGGCCAATCTTATGTAACAATAGACTTGGTTTGCATTTGGAAATATCGTTTGACATAAAAGTTGCAATTTCAATTTTGTTTTTCAATTCCAAATTTTGCTCATAGTAACAATGAAAAAACATAAATTATGCTAAATTTAATTTAGATCTTTGAATCAATACTTTAAGTAATATTTAGAGCTGAAAATCAAAACTAAAGTTGCAACTTCTATATAATACTATATTTTCAATTTAGTGATTTTTTGTCCGTGGTCCATGCTTGCTATAACATCATAAATATTGATCATATAGGTGTGGTAGAATAATCTAAAGCGTGTGGTACAAATATGAATTCCCATATCAAAATCATAATCGTTTTGCAAATTCTTATTTCTTCAGAATTTGTTTTATTTCTGAAAATAGTAATTCCCATCCTAGTTGGAATATGAGTTTATTTTATTCTTTATTGGTCTTTGAGTGTTTTGGTTGTTTGGTTTTTGGTTTTTTCTTTGCCAATCTTGTCACTCGTAGTATGGTATCGCACACAAAAACCCTGTCCATTGTGTGAGTTCCAGATTTCAAGGATTCTGAAGCTGGTGACTCACCACCTCCTTTCAAAGCAGTGTCACTTCGACCTGTTTCACGCCTTCTTCCTCAAAATATCAATACTTTTGCAATATATCTTTGCAGATGTGGCACCAGTACCAGGTATGTTATTTGTGCCATTCCAAAACTCTAAAACAAAGGATTTCCTTTAAAAATTATAGAATAAAATAAAAATGAACGCAAACTCGTGCATGCTTGGACAGCTCTCCAAGCTACAGTATGATTATGGGAAAATGTAATAGATGCCTCTGTATTCTGCATTATTTTGATGGGCATTGATATGTGTACCACACCCTTTGAACTACGTATTGTACCACATCTCAGGGTAAATTTTAGATTTTTATCATCAAAAGTTGAGAATTTGGAATTCAAATTGGGGCTTAGAGACCATGATTTAGTCTAGAACCATTAATAAAATGCAATTCAACAACACTCAATGAAAAAGCTTATCTTTTTTTACAAACAAAAGAAAAAGTAATACTTTTCTCCCTAGCTAAACTTTTTCATTGGATGCTGTTGAATTGCAACTTTTTCAATGGTTCTAGACTAATTCAAGGTCTCTAAGTCCAAATCTGAACTCCAAATTTTCAAATTCAATGTTTTGATGGTAAAAATCTAAAATTTACCCTAGGGTGTGGTACAATAGTTCAAAGGGTGTGGTACAATAGTTCAAAGGGTGTGGTACAATAGTTCAAAGGGTGTGGTACACATATCAATTCCTTATTTTGATGGATGTCCTTGATTTTTGGAAATTGTAAGGATCCCTTAAAAATACAAGAGTTGTAAATACATATTTGCAAGTTTTGGCAATCACAACCTTAACCATAACCATACTGTTGTTAAAACAATTGCATAGTGCTAAAACCGCATAATTATGTTGAAGTTGCATTTGTTACACACAAAGGCATTACAATAGCTTGTTATGCTGCAAATGATAAACCCAATAATTATTTAACCCCTAAAGGATCTTGTTGTATGTATATGCTCTCCTGCGTTGCGTTGTATATGGATGGGGTATTTGGGTAGCACATGCACCCCAGTGGAGCTGTAAATTTTAAACCAAACCACAAACATACTATTGGTCATTTAGGATATTTTAGGAATTTTTTGACACTTGTCATAAATCCATTTTTTCAAATACTAAAAGATCCTTGTATGAATAGGGCCAAGATTTTTGGTAGGCAACATCCTTTAACCCCTCACCGCCCAACGGGCCCAAATTGGGCCTCTCTGAATTTTATTTAGAGATGCGTGACATTTTTTCAAGATTTTTTTAGTGATTTTTTTAATTTTAAAATTCCTATTGAAGTCTAGTTTCAACATTAGGAGTCTTGATTTTGAAAATGAATTAAAGTGATTTGTCTATTCAAGATTTTGTGCAAGGGTGTCCATTGTAAATCTTCACTTTCTAGTGTTGAAGGCTCTTGGAAATGAGCCTCAAGTACACTAGATCTTGGAGAAAAAATCACACTAAAAATTCAGTTTAAAAATTTGTAGAATAGATTTTGAGAAGCCGTAAAGTGATTGGGCTTATACATGTTATACTTTACACACTTGTAATTTTTTGGTACCCTTAATCTTAGGTTTGAGATGCAAAAAAAGGATTGAAAGACTTCAAATCACTTTTGCAGTTTTAACACCCTCATGATCAAACATTATAATCTTTCAATCCACAAGTGATATTGTTGTGATTTCATTTCCTATGTGATCTATAACATGTCTACTTTAAATTTGTATGGTTGCGCTTTAAAGAAAATTGATAAAATTGGTCAAAATGCCAGCATTTTATCCACTTTAAAGCAAAATATGAGATACTCAAAAATACCATGGGCGGTGAGGGGTTAAGGTAGTCGCTCTAAAACTATCACTTTAAGGGCTATTTTGGATTTTCATGAGCTTTTCAAGACATGAAGATTTTCTGCCTAATTTTTTGTCAAAGAGAAATGGATGCTAAATGTAACCCAATTTTTTCCATATTTTTTGAAGCATTATTGAATTGTTGATAAATTTTCAAAGTTTTTGTAGTAGGCACCTATCTGTGGCCCTAGGTCTCCCATAAAGTGTCCCCTTGCAACTTGTAAAGAGATCAAGTGAATAGAGGAATATGATTGACTCTTGCAATGAAATACACCATTTCTTTTAAGACTAATAAGGGTCCATTCAAGAACCATCTCATATCCATTCTTGGACGGGTTATAGATCGCTTTGAATGCGAGGGTCGCAATTAGAGCCGACTACCTTAAGTGTTAATGAACGTTCACATGACGGTGTTGTTCAAGTACAAGTATTAAGTACAAGGGAATATATTGTACAACCGGCTAGTAGAAACTTTGGGTGATATACACAACATTGCTCCCAGGAAAGAGGAGTGAGGCATTAGGTTAGGGCCCAGGGTCAAGTAGCCAAACACATAATTTAAGTGACTCAATTTCCATAACAAACTAAGAAAAATCTGGTGGGAAAGAGGCTCACTTACTTTATTAAATTAGCGAACTGCTCTTAAGAAAATTAAAAAGTATTAAAGGCTAAACCATAAAAATTTCAGGTTGGGTAAATCTTCATATTATTGCTACACTGATTAAACATTATTGCGAAGTTCATTAAGCACAGAAACTTTTTGCTTCGAACTTATATACTGTAGCATGCGGTGGCGAAGCACTGGAATGCTGCAAAGGCACATCTGACACAGAAAATGAGGTCATGCTCAAATGGTTATTCTTCATGTAATAAAACATTTCCATGTATTGTATTGTTTCCACTTCTGTTTGACCCCTAAACGCCCAAGCCCTTTTTCTGTGAATTTCACTGAAAACTGCCACTTTTTGGGGAATAAGTAGATGGGTAGGAAAAAAGTTTTTTTCAGAAATCCAACCATAAGATTTTGCCTTAGATTATGGGACATATTTGTGGGAAAAAAATCAAATCATTCTAGATGTAAAGGAGTGAGATATTGACATTTGAAGTGAAAAACAAGTTTTTTTGTTGTTGCCCAAAAATTTTAGAAGCCTTTGACCACCTCTATATAAAAAAAACTATTCTACGCAAAATTGACGTTTTTAATTTCCCATGTAGACGACCAAGTTAGGTAAGTGTGGGAAAATTTTCAAATGAATTGGAGGTGTGAATCATACTTTGTAAAATCTTGCAACGCTGTAAGGCCATGAAATTTGTATACAATGGTGCTCGGTTAGCGTCAACCTTTGTAAGAGCAACATTTGGATAAGATCACAACCCCACTCCCGTTTTGCTCAAAAGCATGTCTTATGAGCTTGGTTAAGGTCAAGTGCTTGCATATGGTCAACGTTTTCATTTCATCAATTCCCATTTTGACTCCTTAGTTAGAAAGGCGTTTGGTTAGTATACTAAAAACATGGGTGAGAAAGCATCTCCAAGATTGCAACCCTTAGAACTAGGGAAAGTAACACAAATGGAGTGTTTGTTTATGATCAATGCTTGGATAAGGTCAACACTTTTTACTAGCCCAAAGTGTTGACGCTAACCAAGCACCACTGTATACACTAGGCAAAATTGGAGGATTTATGTAAAATTCAGAAATTTGAATTACTTTGATCCAAATGGTGAAAACCAAGGAATCTTAGTCTCCTACAACTTAAGAAAAAAAATAGTCATAAAACAAATACACAAAGAGCTCAAAAAGGTAAAGCACCAAATTTTACAAGGGGAAAAAGGAATGGAGGTTTGGGAGTCCCATACCTACCCGCAAACTAACACTTCTCATAACTTTCATCTCATCAACCAAAAATTGAATGATCCAAAGCTTCCCACATATGTAAAAATCTAAAGAACCAGTTTCAAGATTTTATTCAAAATAAACGCAAACTTTTTTTTTGGCATGCTCGCTTCTCCCATGTTTTTCAGTTATTCATGCATAAATTCTTCAATAAATGTCAAAACAAAGAGAAAGTTAGATGCCTAGGTATATCTTTTAATTCCTTACCTTCAATAAAAGTTTCAAAAATCACATAAAATAGTTTAGCTGTAAGTACATGCGCAAAAACCCATTTGGCCCCCAAGGGACCACTTGGGCCTGTAGGGTTTAAACATAAGGGAATTGATATGTGTACCAGACCCTTTGAACTACTGTACCACACCCCTAGGTGAATTTTAGATTTCTACCATCAAAAAGTTAAATGTGAGATTTTGGAATTCAGATTTGGACTTAGGGGTGATTGCAAGAAACGCGTGTACTACATTTTTCCCCCTACTACCTTGACATCATGTTTTAGTGTTGTATCTTTTGCTTCAAAAGACCTTTTCACCTGAAATTTTAGGACAACATGAACATCAAAGTTGCAGACATTCCCTGATTTTTAAGTATTTTTTAAAATTATTGTAGTATTTTTTTTGGGTTTTAGATAATTTGTCTACTTTTGCTGTTTTGGGGGTTTTCAGTACTACATTGGGTCAAAAAATGCAAATTTTTGGCCACAAATTAGGGTAGTGATTTAGGAGGCATCATTACACAAATTTGTAGACCGATTTTGCAAATCTCAAAATTCTATGCCTTGCACGTTCTCTCAAAGTGGGCATCCTATCTCCCTGCCTAGGTGATAGATAAAAATCTTCCTAGAAAAAGTACGTTCAACATTTCAAGCAAATCAAGGAGGCCACAAATGGCCAATTCTTGTTTTATTTTTTTTGGTTCTTTTGTAATTACTAAGAATTAAAACATGGCAGCCTAGAAATTCTAGTAATTTCTTGTCCACATGCCTATGTAGTACTCCCCTCCATTTACTGGCACTACGTAGTACCACTGACCACTAACATCTTTTGAGGATCTGAATTTTTTTTTCATCCATTCATTGAATTGCCATTATTGATACTTGGCCTTCCTAAATGACATGCCACGTGCCTCATTTTCAATAGATTCAGATTTTCAGTATGAGGATGTTGTGTAGTACTTATAATACTGGTAGCACTGCTAGTATTACACCCAAAAAGAGGCATTTTGAGACAAAATTGTGAGGTGTTTCTTGCAACTACCCTTAGAGACCATGATTTAGTCTAGAACCATCAAAAAAGTTGCAATTCAGTAACACCCAATGAAAAAGCTTATTTTTTTTTACAAACAAAAGTAAAAGTAACACGTTTCTCTCTAGTTAAACTTTTTCATTGGATGTTGTTGAATTGCAACTATTTTTTATGGTTCTAGACTAAATCATGGTCTCTAAGTCCAAATCTGAATTCCAAAATCTCAAATTTAGCTTTTTGATGGTAGAAATCTAAAATTTACCCCGGGGGTGTGGTACAGTAGTTTAAAGGGTGTGGTACACATATCAATTCCCTAAGCATAAGTATACAAACAAAAGTTGTTAAAAACAGGGAAAAAGAACTTTGCATGTTTAACCCCTAAAGGACCACGAAGCTGTTCAACGGCCACTTGAGGACTTGGGTAGGGTCTTATGGAGTCAATTTTTATTGGATGTTCTCAAAATTGTTACAAAAGGTGTGGATAAGTATTCCCTAAGTGGAAATGTGATTTTTTTGCCAATCAGATGCCTAGTTCAAAAGTTATGTTGCCCAAAAGAATTGGGCAGTTTGGGCATCTTTGGAGAATCTTATGCTAAAACTTTCATCAACTTTTGAAATTTGGCAAGTATGTTACTGATAAAACATGGTGTACAATTGTCCAGTTTTTTTTTAAAAAATAGAGCTCTCACATCACATTTTGAAGGGAGTCAAACTTAGTTAACTATGTTTGGGCAGTTTCAAGAAAAAAAAAATCCTCTAACTTCAAGCCATGTTATCTTTCAATCTATAGATCCAAAGCTCTTCAAACTTTTTTTCATATATTTCAAATGTTTGCCTCTAATTTTTTACTATTCAGATTTCAAATAAAAGACTTCCTCATTGCACAAGAAATCATGAAAGAATGACTAATGTATTGCCAATTCTCTAAATCTCCTTGCATTGGAGGATAATTTTGAACAAACTAGATTGTATTTTTGCATCTGAAATTTTTTGTGAGTGAACCTAACATCATATGCTTGTTTAGGGACAAAAGGCTCAAATTTGTGTATAGCAAAAAATTTAATCTAGGAAGGGTGAAAGTTTGTTGACCTTGTTTTACAGGAATAAAGAAAAGTAGTTTTTCTCACTTCAAACATTATAATCTTACAATCCCATGGTCAAATGAGCTGAATTTTTTTGCACATATTATTTTATATGTTTTGCAAACTTTTGTAGGGTTGAAATTGAGAAAAAAGGTTCTTAATTTCAATTTTGGACAATGCACTAAAAGTTGGCAGTTTCTGAGATCTTTTCTCAAAAAACACCCTTGGTCCTTTACGGGTTAAACGCTGCATGCAGTAAGTTTACACCCTCCCTTTTGCTTTTTCCTCTGAATCCGTGAACAACATCAGGCACCTGCAATAGGCATGGTCCGCATAGACTAAGCCCTAAGAACGACATTTGGTATAAATTGTCATTTTTATGACATTATAAACCACGTGTGATTCTCAAAATTTAATTACTGAAAGCATGTTTCTACCTATAACAAAAGTTATCATGTTTCTACTTATAACAAAGCTATCATGTTTCTTCCAAATCAGCCAAATTGTAAAATATTCATTATACTTCTGATACTCATTCAAAAATAGAACTTTGTGTATGATGTGAACAAATTCGTAGTATATATTACAATGTTTTAGAGCATCTCTGGTTTAATTTGATTGTTTTTGGTAGCAAATTTGCTTATAAGAGTCTCCTTTGGTGAAACTAGACAAGTTATTTCATTTACTTTGCCCCACACTAATAACCTTACCTTACACTAATTTAGCTTACACTAATTTAAGAAATAAGTGAATTTGCAAGGCACACTAATAAAGAAGTTCACAATAGATTTAGATCAAATCAATGTACATTTAAAACCCCTAAATGCCCAAGGGGGTAAGGGCAAACTATAAATATGTTTTAAAATGATGCTTTTGTAACTTCAATGAAGTTTGTTTCTAAATAGAAAACAAAAATTATGATGCTTAGTAATTAATCATACGATCAAACATTCAAAAACAAAATTGTACTCCTATTTTAATGAAGTTAGAAGCATTTATCATTTAACCCCTAAAGGACCATTGTTCCTACGGGGGACAAATGGGATTTTGGGTAGGTATCTACGGCCTCAATTTTTTTCGTAATTTCTTGAAATTTGTTTGAATTTAGAAAAACACATTAGCTTTTGGGGAATATATTTTTTATTCCAATTGATGCCAGGGAGCAAAAGTTATGCCCAAATAAGCACAAAATTGGGGACTAGGGGCAGCAAAAAAAATTCTTATAAAAACTTTTTTTTTTAAATAATTAATTTTTCTAATAGATTATATCTTTGTCTACATCTGAAGCTTTGATTCATTCCATTTGGACTAATTATGAGAAAGTTATGGACAATCTTAGTATCAGGATTATTGCATTTCAATTCCATTGTAAGGTTATTAGCAATTTAAGTTTTTGTTCAATTTCATACCTTCTTCTACCAAATGTTTTTTTAAAGAATGAAAACTAAGTATATATTTTTTTAATTTCCCAAGATTCCCAACTCAACTTCCCACCATGCAAAAATAGAATTCCGAACTTTGTGGTGCAAAAATTTAAGTTAAAAATGTTCAAAGTTAAATAATCTAGTCAAGCAAGGTGCAAAAAAAGTATTTTTTTGCACTTTAAATGCATATATCTTCCAATTTGTGAGGTCAAACTTCTTGAGTTTTGTATGACACATTCTTATAGTAGTCTAGCACAAGATCCTACAGTTCGATATGCAAAATGCCTTATTTTCAAACCTTTTTACTCTTTGCCATAGAGATGGCAGTTTTGAGTGTTTTTTGACAAAATAAAGGCCATGGTCCTTTAGGGGTTAATATTCATTAAAATTCAAAAAATTATTCACAAAGTTTAAAATTTGGTATGATTGGCTAAAAATAGACATTCTATTTGAAAGTTAAAAAATGCAATATTTTTGATGGAGAGAACATCATTAGTTTCCCAAAATAGTAAAATTTTGAAATACTAGCAAATATTGAAGTGTTTGTCTTTGAAAATTTCTACTTGGTGGAGTTCAACTTGGATTGACATGATTCAAATTGGGTTGGAAAGTAGACTTGCTTTCCTACATGAAAATATTTTTTATTTTTCAAAAAATATATTTTTTCATTTTGGGCAGCCCACAAAAAGGGTATCGACCAGAAAATGGTCAGTTGAGCATTTAGGGATTAAATAAATCTCAAATAATGACTAATGTGACCAAAATCTAGGGAGATTTTGCTAACAAACAACTCAACTAGCAAAAGGATGAAGGATGTTGCATAACAAAGACACTGCCACCAAGTTGCTATTTGAAGGGTAACAAAAAGTTGTAGCCAAAATCCTACTTGGAACCAATAGCAAGAGGCATGCTACGTTTTCACATTGATTCAAAAAGATCCCCTGGATATGTGTGAAGGGATCCTGCACTATTCTGACACTAATTCAAATAACATATGTTGTTAAGAGTTTTCTTTTCTAGCAACTTCGACCATTTGGTTGAAATTATTGCTATGTATTTTTTTTCCGTGCTTACTTTTGCAAGTAGGCAATTATAAACACACCTTGGTTCTAAAAGTGTCCTCTCATTGGTGTATGTACTACAATTTTCAAAGCATCTATAGTGAACGAACTTCTTTTGGAGAGCCTCGTGTTTTTTCAACTACAAAAACTAAATTAATCAAGTCAAATGGGTTCGAAGAAAAAAAACAAAAACGTGTAGTACCACAGCAAGCAACCTCCGTTTTTTCTTAAGGAAAATTTATTGAATAATAGTAGAACCGGCATTTAGTGTATGGTCAGCAGGTTCAAAATGTCAGATGATTTTGAAACTAATTGTTTAAAAACTAAACTAATTTACTCAGAAACTAATTGTAGTATACTTCGATATAAATATAGAAAATATTCATTAAAAATGGAAAATGTCAAATTTTAGCTTGTGAAGACAAAATTTACCTTCAAACACTTTCAAATTTGCAATTTTAAAAAACAAGGTAGTTGCTAAATTTATCACATGTTTTCCTAAATCTATTACATTGCACCATGTTTTGGAGTTCCATAAAGAAAAGAAGAGAAAATTATGTATTTACTAGATGACCATTAAGGTAGGAGCACCCATAAGTGTCAGTGTTCCCATAATCGTCACTTCTAAAATCTTGGAAAATCTGTGAAAGTTAATAGATGCAATGACAAGAATGTACAACGTGTGAACATGAATTCTTAAAAGTGGTTATGGGTGCAATGGCAGTTTGCTCTTTAAAAATTCAAAACTTATTCTCACAGTATCCAAATAATACAATTGAAAGTGCAAACTTGTTTTTTTTTGTTCCTAATTGGATCCTATAATTTGCTAGTTGTTTATTAATAGTCATGATGTTGAAAACCCTTAGTTTGACGTATATGGGTGCTCCTACCTTAAATGGTGATAGTAAACGTACTCCACTATTTTCCTTCTTTTTTCTTTTCTTTGTTCACTTTTCCCTTTCTATTTTCTTTTACTTGACTTAACTTCAATAACTTAGAGTATATTGTATTACTAAAATCACAATGACCTTTGTAATATCACACCTCAACCTTTGTAATATTGTTTCTCCAATCTATATGATACTAGATACAATCATAGTGACCTTTGTAATGTCATGTATCCAATCTTTGTGGTATTATCACATAGATACAATTTGAAGACTTACTAAAATATTTACTTTGCATTCTATATAACATATGAAAATCATAATAAAATTCTAATGATGAATGCGTAACTTAGCAAGTGCCAACATCTAACATAATCCTAAAATATTTACTTTTGTTATCATTATCATCCCCTAAAGGACTGTTGTCCCCTTGAGGGACAAATGGGACTTCAGGCATGTACCTATGGCTAAACCGTATTTTATAAAAAATTGAAACTTTTGAGGAAGATGACAAATTCATAAATGTCCGTGCACATCTATTTTTTTCTTAATTTAACCTTTATTAAAGAAGTTATGCATGAATAATTGAAAAATATGGGAGGGCGAGCAATTCAAGCAGCCCAAAAAACTTGTTTAAAAATGTAATTTTTAAAATTAAAAAAATGAAATTGGTTCTTTAGATTTATATATATGTAGGAAGCTTTGAATCATTCAACTTTGATTGATAAGTGAGAAGTTTTGGTTTGCAGGTAGGTATAGGACTCCCAAACCTCCATTCCTTTTTCCCCTTGTAAAATTTGGTGCTTTACCTTTTTGAGCTCTTTGTGTATTTGTTTTTGACTTTTTTTTTTCTTAAGTTGTAGGTGACTAAGATTCCTTGGTTTTCACCATTTGGATCAAAGTAATTCACATTTTTGAATTTTACATGAATCCTCCAATTTTGCCTAGTGTATATACAAATTTCATGGCCTTAGAGCATTGCAAGATTTTACAAAGTATGATTCACACCTCCAATTCATTTGAAAATTCTCTCATATTTACCTAACTTGGTTTGCTACATGGAAAAAATAAACATCAATTTGTGTAGAGCAATTTTTTTGAAGAAGAGGTCAAAGGTTTTTTTCTTTTTTTTTTGGGTAGCAGGGCAAAAAACTTTTTTTTAAACTTTGGATGTCAATATCTCATTGCTCTACATCTAGAATGAGCTAATTTTTTTCCTAAAAGTACCTCCCATAGTCTAGGGCAAGATCCTACAGTCAGATTATATATATATATATATATATATATATATATATATATATTCATTCATTGCCATAGAAGTGGCCATTTTCAAATAAATTTGCAGAAGAAAAGGCTCAATCCTTAAGGGTTGAATGATCATTCAATAAATAGAAAGTCGACCCTTCTTTTCTTTATAAAACCTTTATAAAGCTCTTAATTATGGTGGGATGTGGTGAATTTAGCAAAATGTATGATGACTTTAGCAGTTTCCAAAAATAAAAGCAATTTTAGCCCTGCATGAGACGCTTTCTCGCACTTCCAAGAAAGCAAGAGCGTATTCAATAGGATTTCACACCAATAATTGACCACCCCTGAGGCTTTGCCGGTGCTATGGACCGAGACCCTAGGCCAAAATAATAATTCCAATCTGCAGCTGTTTTCTTGCTAAAAACAAAACACCAAATTATAGAATAGCTTGCTTTGTTTGAAAAGTCACGCTTAGAAAGAAATGTGTGTTTTCCACAATGGACCAACTTTAAGGATACAGGACTTTAATTTTTGAAGTTCTCCATTGATCGAACGACACGTACCCCAGAATGCATGCATGGAGGGGAAAAATGGACCAAGTCATCTACGTGGACAATTCCGTCCATTAAACTATCTATTACGAGGCACACATGCAATTATTGATACTACGCATAAGGTTTTCTGAAATAGGGGGAGGATGCCATTGGAATGGAATATAAAGCCATGAAAATATGAGCAAAATACAAACGGATCAAGTCCAACTCTAGGAGTGTCTAATAAATTACAGGATTGGCTGCTGTCTATCCTTCATTCATTTACACCATATCGTTATTCCCGAAAGTGATTCATGAGGTGTCTTTGGTGAACAATGTAATTCATATTGCTATAGTTTTGGTAGTGTGCATATATTAGGGGTGCATCTCTTAACCCCAAAAGGACCGTTGTCTCAGGGATAGGTTGGACTTTGGGCACGTACTTATGGCTAAACTACTTTGTGTGATTTTCTGAAACTTTTATTTAAGATGAGGAATCCAAAGATCTACTTGGGCATCTAGTTTTTTTCATTCTGATATTTGACAAAGAAGTTATGCATGAATTTATGAACATTTGGGGATGACTGCCCGTCTGGGCAGCCCTAAAACTTTTTTAAAATTACTTTATTTTTAAATGCAAATTTGAAATTGGTTCTTTAGACTTTTTTACTCATGAGAAGCTTTGAATCATTCAATTTCAATCAAGGACTTGAAAGTTATGAGGAGTTTTTGTTTGCAAGCAATTATGGAATCTCTCCTCTAAAATAAACTTTGAAGTCCTTTATTTTACTCAGTTTTCAATATTTTGGAAAAAATATTAAACCAAAGGAAGAAAATTGTTTATCACAACATTATCACCGTTGGGATTAGCATTTTTCATTTCCATAATTAAATTCTTAACAATTTAGTGTTTTGACTCATTCTCTACTTCTTTTTACTTACTATTTTTTCACATATCTTGTAAAGTTCCAATTGATTTGAAAGTTCTCCCACACATACCTAACTTGATCTCCTACATGGAAAAAATAAAGCGCAACTTTGGGTAGAGCAATTTTTTTGTTATAAGAGTGGTCAAAGGCTTCTAAAATTTTTGGGCAGCATGGAATTTTTTTTTTTCACTTTAGATGTGAATATCTCACTCATCTCCATTTGGAACGAGCTGCTTTTTTTCCCACAAGTACCTCTTCTAGTCTGGGACAAGATCCTATGATTGGATTATCCAAAAAGAAAACATAAAATCCCTTTTTACTAAATCTCCTAGAAGTGGCAGTTTTCAATAATTTTGGAAGAAAAAAGGGCTTCATTGGTCCTTTAGGGGTTAACCCCTAACTGCCAGCTGGGGTTAGATGGCATGCCATTTTGGCTGGGGCCCAGCTGCTTTTCCAGCGTGGCCCTGCCCACTCTTCTTGCCCGACCCCTCCTCCTACTCGCTTCCTTCCTCCCTCTGGCTTCTTCCCTCTTGCTCGCTTCATGTTAAGCTATTGTTGTGTTGCTCCATGTCGCTTGCTCCTGGTGTTGCTAGCTTCTTGACATTCCTACAACAACTTAATAAGAAGCGAGCGGTAGGGAGGAAGCCGGAGGAAGGAAAGAAGCGAGTTGGAGAGACAAAGGAAGCGAGCTAGAGGAGGGGTTGGGCAGGAAGAGCGGGCAGGGCCACACTAGAAAAGCAGCTGGGCCCCAACCAAAACGGCATGCCATCTAACCTCAGCCCTAAATGCCCACACAACCAGATTTGGGTCACAACAAAACTTTGAAGATGAATAAAACCTTATGAAATCACTATTTTCAGTATATTTGTTTCAATATGAGTTGGTTTTGAAGACTATTTTCAACATCAAAAATCTGATTTTGAAAATGAAAATTGATGAATTTTCTACTTAAGAATTTGTACAAGGGTATTCACTGCAATCTTGAGTTTTCTACTGTTGGAAGATCTTGAAAATGAGCCTCAAACACACTAGACCTTGGAGAAAAAATCACATTAGAAATCCATATGTATGTATATATGTATGTATGTATATATATATATATATATATATATAGGAGTAGATTTTGAAAGCCATAAATTGATTAAAGTTAAACATGTCATGACCTTAAACCTCATATTTTTTTGGTAACCAACTTTTTAGACTTGACATGTGAAATGAGGATTAGAAAACTAGAAGTCGCTTTTGCAGTTTTAACACCCTCATGTTCAAACATTATAATCTTTCAAACTATAAGTGATATTGCTGTGTTTTTTTTTCCCATGTAATCTCTAACATGTTTAGTTTAAATTTGTATGGTTACAATTGAAAAAATCTTGATGAAATTTTTGAAAAGGTTGGTTGATTGTTCTATTTTATGGAGATTCTAAGAAGCTCAAATAGGGCTTAAGCATTTAGGAGTTAAGATCACCTTTTTTTTTACATACATTTGTATTATTGTTGGTGTGATCTACACTAAATAGTTCTTTTAGGTTATCTTAACAATTAGGTTGTCTTACCATGGAAAGTTACCTTATGACTCATGGCTTGGTCACTTGGAGGCACATGTAACTTTTTATATGTCAGGATTGCACATGATTTACCACATGGACACTACTAATTTGTCTTTTTGCAGTTGTGTTGTTATTGACAAGGCCTTTAAAAGTTTCTTGTTGCAAGAATAATTGTTGAAAATTACTGTAGCAGTAGTAAGTACTCATATAGTGTAAAATATCAAGATATTATGTGGGGCTGGGGACCTAAATGAACTATTTGGTGTACATTGTAAAACGCATGGATAAAATAGGTTAAAAAAAAGGTGCAAACGTCAACGATACTTTAACCCCTAAAGGACGAGGCAGCTCTTTGCGACCAATACAATACGATGTATTTTTCTTGTATTTGGAGTGCATCCACACTTTTATTACATTTGAGTTCAACAAAGAAGTTAGAATATAGATCAATGTTGTTCTAGTGAGGTAGTCAAGATCCCAAATTAAAACTTTTTGTTGGTAGCAAATGGCAGTTATACAGCAGCGTACATAGTATGTAGTATGGTAGCCTTGTCCTTTAAGGATTAACCCCTAAACGCATGAAAGCTCTTTACGGCCGTATGTACGGCCGTATGTATGGCCATATGTACAGGTACAGACGTATTTGAGATGCTTTGAGGGTTTTTCAAACAAAAAAACAATGCATTGACCATCATACAATCCTTCAATATGTATGGTTGTAACACTTAATTTCTAGCTGATTCAAACTTCTAAATATTGGTTACAATCGTATTTGGTACCATAGCTCCAGAGCCAAAGGGCCTTTCATGGGTTAACCCCTAAAGGACCAAAGTCCCTTTGGGGAACTTTTGGGATTTTGGGTAGGCTCGTGTGACCTCAATTTTTGACATAATTTTTAAAAACTTTTTATAGGTGTATAGGAATGTATAATGTTTGTAGATGCAAAAAATCATGTAATTATGTCACACGATTCACAAGTTATGGGCTTTTTTTGGCCAAAAGCAATTCGAGGGGCAGTTTGGGCAAGGGAAAAATATTGGCTTTGGAGGGGAGGGAGCAAGGAGGGGTTGCCACATGTTGCTTTGGTGGTTCCCAATAATTCATAATTGCCCCCTTTCATTTCCAATTAGGAGGTCAGATTGGGCTTTGAGAGCTTCTAAATTTTAGAGATTTTGAGTTTTTTAACTTTTTTTTTTTAACATTTGAAGTACATGTTCATCTTCAAATGAACCGTTTGGATTTTCCATATCTAAAAACACGTGGTGAAAAACTTCACTCAAAAATGCTGTAGTGTATTTGCAAAACTTGTCATATAGTGGCATTGCAATATTTTTTAGGATGTGTTCCGTGTCTTTGATTGCCTTGAAAATTGGTGTACAAAGGTCTAACTTGATTACCTATAAAAGAAAATTATAGATTCACGGTTGGTAGAGCAAAAATAATAAGCAAATGGCGGTCAAAGCCATCTGAAATTTTTGAGGTCCATGGAAAAAAAAAAAAAAAATCCCTTCAAATGCTCATAACTTTCAATCCATGCGGTCAAATGTCACAAATTTTACCACTTCTTCTACAAGTGCATTACAAGATCCTATGGTTAGATTTACAAGAAAATCACTTTGTTGGAATTTTTGATGAACGCAGAAATAGGGGCAATTTTGAGTGGTTTTTGGCAGAAAATGGCCTTGGTAGCTTCGGGGTTAAACAATAAAGTCAAAACTTCAGCAATAAAGTCAAGAGGAATGAATACTTTCTAAAAATATTATAGGGGACACATTCGTAGGAGCTCAAAAGAAGGTAAGCCATCAACAAATAGTAAGAGCCATGAACCTCATATTAGATAAATTGGGAAAAAGTGGACATTTTGGGACTTTTGGGTTTGGGGATCACCCCAAACTGAGTTCCAGCATTTTCTTTTGTACACATGCCCTCACTTGAGAGGAGGAATTTGTGAGGGAAAAAATCTTAGTGGCTTAAACTAAATCTAATACTTTTGAATCTAGTTTGAGGTAACTTTTTGGGTTTGAGGTGGAGTATAAAATGGTATTTTTGTTTTTCCCAATATACCCAATATGACGTTCATGATTATGAGCAATAAAGCCATTGTTTTCCTTTAATTTAATTTTTTTAATTTTTGGAATTATGCATTTGTCTTTCCTTTTTTTTTGTTTATTTGGATGGCTCCCAAAATTTGGATGAAGCTACATACTTTGGTGAACGTTGCTCAATGAGTTTTTACTTTTGGTACATAGAACACGCCCTTTGTTAGGAAAAACATGGGGCCTCAAGAAGGCCTTTATAAACAATTCTAGTACTCCATTTTTTTGGTTCCTGATGTGGGGAACTAGCCCCTACTGATGGCCAGAAAAAATTAATTAAAAAAATCCAAAAAAAGAAAAAAAAAATTCTTAGAAAAAATCAAAAACTTTTTGTTTTTGTTTTTTAAAAAATCAAAAAAGCTAACATGACATCAATGATGCCACATTAACGTACGCATGATTTTATTGAGAACCGAGTTCCCATGACTACGGACCCCAAACTCAGAACCTTATTGGGGCCCATATTTTTCCTGATGGAACCATTTATAACAAGTTCTCAACAAAAATATCATATCATAACATTGTAATACAACGACAACGAGGTTTATGTAAGAAAATCGAAGAATACTTCATTTTTCATAAACATTTAATTAAAATTTCAAGGTTCATTTTATTGGCTATCTTATCACATGTTCTTACTTCTATCTCTGTAACTTGACCTTACTAAGGACCTTCTCACCATTGGAGAATCATTTTATGTGAAATCAAATTAATTGCATTTTCTCCCTCTTTTAAGAATTTGAAGCAGGATGAGCAAAAATTTGAACAAAAAACTACACTAAACATTGCATTTAGGTTGTCTTAGAGCATCATCAACCCAAGACATGGAATGGGATTGTAACACTTCATTTCTCATGGTAGGGCCAATTGTGTGGGAGAATGAGATTCCTTTAGGGCTCCAATGCAACCACCACGGCAACGCATAAACAAGAGATGACCTCGTCCAAATGACCTTCTCAAATTGCAAATTTGCTCATTTCCCAATGCCCTAGGACTTCCACTGCATTTGCTGCTAGAATGACACATTGCTTGCAATAACTCGCAACTTCTAAGCAACAAACACCATATTTGTTAAATTGGGAAAAATAGAGGTACCATTTTGTACCCCCCTTTAAATCCAAAAAGTTACCTTAAACCAGATTCAAAGGTATTAGATTCAGTCTGAGCCACTAAGATTTTTTCTCTTGCAAATTCCTCCTCTCAGGAGAGGGCACGCGTACCAAAAAAAACTTTGCGAGCTTGGTTTTAGGTGATCACCTAAAACCTTCAAAAGTCCCAAAATGTAGTTTTTTTCCAATATAACAAATATGGTGTTAACAACTTGCAAGTGCTCACAAATGTCTTCTCATGCACCTAAATTTGAGATGGGAATTGCGATAAGGTTGGCAAGAACCACTACAAAAAAAACCATGGTCAAATCTACAAAAAGTTGACAAAGATTGTGACCTAATCTATAGTATACTATAGATTAGGTCACAATCTTTGTCAACTTTTTGTAGATTTGACCATGGTTTTTTTTGTAGTGGATTGTCCAATAAAAGGGATTGCAAAATTATGTAGAAAGGGAGCAAAGCAAGAGCGGCCAGTTCCCAATCCCGAACCTTGTGTATGGGTCGATGATGCCCTTACCATGAAAATTTATCTCATGACTCAACACTTGGTCACTTGGAGGCGCACACTACTTTCTAGATATGCCATACGCTTTAAAAACTGCTTATTGCAAAGATTACTAATGAAAATGTTATTGTAGTATCAATAAGTATGTATATAGTGTAAATTGTCAAGAAACTAGTGTGGGGACAACCTAAATGCACTATTGGTACATCAAATAGTGCAATTAGGTTGCCTTACCATGAAGAGGTACCTCATGACTCATGACTTGGCCACTTGGAGGTGCATGTAACTCTTTAGATTTTAGGATTTCACATGATTTTACAACATAGACACCACTAATTTGTCTTTACGTAGCTTTTTTTATTATTGTTAAGGCCTTCAAAAGCTGCTTATAGCAGTAATTATTGCTAAAATTACTATAGCAGCAGTAAGTATTGAAATAGTATGAAATGTCGAGAAACTAGTGTGGGGGCAACCTAAACGCAGTATTCAATGTACCACCAAATAGTGTATTTAGGTTGCCTCAACAATTAGGTTGCCTTACCTTGGAAGGTTACCTCATGACCCACCACTCTCCCACTTGAAAGTACATGTAACTCTTTGTATATATTAAAATTTCAATTGGTTTACAACTTGGATGTTGTTTAGTTTGTGTTTCTACATGTTTGTAATAGTTGTCAAATCTTTTAACCCCTAAAGTCCCCTCGGGACAAATGGGATTTTGGGCAGGTACCTATGGCTAAACTACTTTGCGTGATTTTTTGAAACTTTTATTGAAGATGGAGAATTATAAGATCTACGTGGGAATTTAATTTTTCCTTCATTTCGACAATTATTGAAGAAGTTATGCATGAATATCCAAAAAACAAGGGAGAATCGAGCAGCAAAAAAATATTGCAACTTTTTTAAATAAAATCTTGAAATTGGTTCTTTAAATTTTTATATATTTGGGAAGCTTTGAATCATTCAATTTTGATAAATGAGATGAAAGTTATGAGAGGTTTTGGTTTGCGAGTAGGTATGGGACTCCCAAACCTCCATTCCTTTTCCCCCTTGTAAAACTTGTTGCTTTACTTTTTTGAGCTCTTTGTGTGTTTTTTTTTTTTTTTTTTTTTTTTCTTTTTTTCTTTGTTTTTTTGTTTTTTTGTTTTTTTGTTTTTTTGTTTTTTTGTTTTTTTGTTTTTTTTTTTTGTTTTTTTTTTGAGAGTAGACTAAGATTCCTTGGTTTTCACCATTTGGATCAAAGTAATTCACTTTTTTGAAATTTTTATAAATCCTTCAATTTTGCCTAGTGTATATGCAAATTTCATGACCTTACGGCATTTCAGATCTTACAAAGTATGATCCACACCTCTGTTTCATTTGAAAATTCTCCCACATTTACCTAACTTGGTCTTCTACATGGGAAAAATAAACCTCAGCTTTGCGTAGAGCAATTTTTTTGATATAGGAGCCGTCAAAGGCTTCTAAAATTTTTGGGCAGCATGGAAAAAAACTTTTTTTTCCCACTTCAGATGTCAATATCTTACTCCTCTACAACTAGAATGAGCTGATTTTTTTCCCACAAGTACCTCCCATAGTCTAGGGCAAGATCTTCCGATTGAATTTTCAAAAAATAATAATAAATTACATTTCTCCTCATTCCCCCAAAAGTGGTAGTCTTGAGTGATTCTCATTAAAAAAAAGGGCTTGGACCTTTAGGGGATAATGTTTATTTACCACAATAATTATTTATAAAAGCTACTGTTATTAGTAACAGTAAGTATTTAAATAGTGTAAGATGTCGAGAAATTAGTGTGGGAGCAACCTAAACGCAGAATTCAGTGTAGCTATAGTTTGGGCGCGCAATAAAAGAATGGCTGCCCCTGCCCGAGTGCCCGTCCTCTTACACAAAATCTCACATGATTGTTGCGCTTCTGACAAACTCTGGCAAGCCAATTTACGCCACTGTCCTCTTCTCGCGGTGCCTGCGAGAGTGCCATGGAATCGCTCTTCCGTTCATTTCGGTGACAACACAGAAGTCACAGAAATCCAGCTTTGTCTTGTCTTGCGTGCGAGCTCCATCCCTTCTCTCCTTCACTTTTCTTTAAAAAAAAAACACAATGCATTACTATTCTAGTAAAAAAAAAGGAAAAAGAACTACGCTCCGTCACGATCGATGTCTTCTGCACTGTAGTGTAGGCCTCCCGGAATGGTGGCGAAAGATCTTTCTATAATAGGCTTCATTACCGGTAAAATTGATTCGCTCTTGCACTTTCAACACCTTTTGCATTGAGGCTTTTTTCTTACTTGTCAAGAATCACGTTAACAATGGTGGCAATGACTTGGACGGACAGTGCATCAACCACGCACGCATTCGTGAATAAGTTAAGCTCATTCCTGGCTAAGAATTATTTACTATTGTTATGATTCCGTCGATTGTGTTCTGGCGCAGGGGAAATAATTTTAGTAATAAGCTTAGTTAGAGGCGATCTTGAGAGAAAGATTGATCGAGTATGTTACAGGAGACGGATTTTTTTACTATTGTCATCAGATTGATTTCGTTGATTGTGTTCTGGCGCAGGGGGGAATAAGGTTAGTAGTAGAAGCGATCTTGAGAGAAAGATTGATCGAGTTTGGTACAGGAGAGGAAAGGTTGAGGTGTTTCTTGTCTTATGATAATGATGATGAGGAGGAGGAGGAGTTATTAACAGTTCGATTTGCTTGCATTGATGATTGTGCGTGAGTGAGTGAGGTGAGGAGAGCGACTTATTGTGAACTCTGCGAAGCTGCGCAATCGAGGAGGCGCCGAATTTTGTCCTGTTATCGTTGTTTTTCACTCGAGTTATTGGATTCTAATTTTAACTTCTTTTTTTGTATCGGCCTGGCTCGTTCCTCGGAGCGGCTTTATTATTTTGCGCAGAGGAGGAGGCCTTTTTCTGGTTTGTGCACCTCGTGTACTTACAAGGCCGTTCTTCAACCTGCAGGGGCTGATTCTTGGAACTCCAGTTGCTATCTCTCATTGACTTTCGCTTTCGTTGTTAACCTGCATGTTGAGAGTGTGCATTCTCCCGGAGGAGCGAAGAAATGCTCGATTTCTACTTCGGAGAAATGTTTTCGTGTTACTATCAGCTTTCTTGATTGAGCGCCACGCAATTGACGTTTCGACTGCTTCCGGGAGTTCGTGATTCAGTGCGGACGTTTGAGAATGCGTTTGGTTATTCGACGTACTTGTGTTAAGCGACTCTGTGCTGAGCTCGAGGAGATGCTTGATTGACCTTTGAGCCAGACCTGCAGACACGTTTAGGGAATCCTGTAGGGTGAGGAAGCTGTTATGAAGCCTGTTGGATAACAAGCGTGATGGACACAAAGAGTGTAATGGACGGCACTACTTACCATCCTAGCATGAGAGGCGCGATGGGAGAGGGGAAGAAGGTTGCTGGCGCCACCGGGCAGTATGAGGAGCAAGAGAGCGACGGAAAGAGGAAGAAGAGGAAGAAGGAGCTGACCGGGGGTAGGAGAATTGTCGTCGGAATGAAGCTCGCTGCGACGTGCCGAGAGGTTTTGACATGGACCATTGCCAAGGTTGCGCACCCGGGTGACCTTGTGATTGCCCTCCACGTCGCTCCTTTATCACCACCCTCAGGTAATCGACATTTGTCCAACCATTTCTAGTACATTGCTCTGAAATTGAGTTCGAGCGATTCGGTAGTACGAAGGCGAGTTCCGGCTTCGTACGATTGAGTAGAGCGAAGTAGAACCGTCTGAATGCTACTTCATTAGCCACTCGAGCTTCAGTTTTTACGAGTCCATATTAATTTGCAAGAAGAAATAGGCAGAGAAATTTGAATTTTCGTTAAAGGCCATTGAAATCTTTGTCGGTAATCTGACTTGTTCGGGAGAAAGATGACCGAGTGGTTATAGACTGTGAGTGGTGGAAATAAAAGGTTCGAATTATGTAAAGATGACGAGTAACTCTGCTATGAAACCGTCGCGAATTAGGAATCCGTTCGTATAGAACCCACGCTACGTACATACCTCTTGAAAAAGTACATTGTATAATACGCCAAAGGAATGAAAGGTTATGACAAGAGCTTTTGAAAAATGAAAATCTTATTGATCAAGCGGGAAGCTGAAAGTGATGGTTGGCCTAGTGCGGTATCTACTACCGCCACTTTACCGAAGTGGCATGCTTTACAATCATGCAATATCTCGTCCCGAGAAGTAGGACTTTGATCTCGTTCATTAGAAGTCTCCGTTGTGGCCATGAGTTTGGCACTCGTTTGCTCATTTTTAAGCTTCATACCAATTTGAAACTTGTATATTCTCTCGAGATCAATTTGTGCTCGAGAAAGTGGATATTGCTCAATTAAAGTTTGCCGGACAGTTCTTTTTGATTGCAAATCTGAGTAGATCGTCTGCACTATGACCGGTGCTGTTTTCGAAACGTGTATGTCCTTCTGTGAGTTCTCGCTACTTCTAATTTTCCGCTTCCATGGAAAAGTTAGGAAATGGTCTCTTCCTTTCCCCGAGGTCTCGGTAATTTTAACTGACATGCTAGTTCATGGACGTTTCAGATTGCAGCGGTGAGGATGGCTGCTCAGATCAACAGCAATTGGCAAGCTCATTGCACACCGTCCTTTCTGTGTACGAGGGCCTTTGTAACCTCAAACAGGTACACTTTTCTCTCCCCCGTCTAAAGCACATATCAACATTTAAGTGGTGTATGGACTCCATATCCAATATAAAAATTTTATATGTCAAAAATTTGTGATAAAAACTGAAGTGTTCTTGAAGTCTCATGATTTACACTACCATGATTCTCAAAAGAGCCGATTACTTCGGCAATGGCGAATAACCGCCGCATTCTATGCAACCTATATCGTCGGCCGCATTTGGATTCTTGCATAGGTGCATTCGAGATATCTTACTTAATGAAGTTGATCTCTTAGATCAGGTTTCATGAAGAACGGTATGATTGAACTCATGTTGAGGCTTTGATTCCACATGCCAGATCAAATTGCAGTTGGAGATTGTGAACGGGATCAAGGTGAGGAAAACACTTTTAGAGGAGGCGCGCAACTACGAGGCATATAAGTTGATTCTGGGAACTACCAGGCACCATACGGCAGGGTATGTGATCCAGGACCTTTTTGTGGATGCTCTTGGCCTCTTCAAACCCAATTCTGTCCCTGATGGGAATCTCCACAAAATCGAAGCAGAGGATCGGTGTAGGAGGAATAGCGGATGCAGCGTCTCGTTTTAGTTGTGAACCTGTGGAATTGCGAATTACTTCTGTTCGAATGTGAGCTAATCTGCAGTTCTCTCGCCTTTGGCGGATCTCTTCCAGATGGTGTGCATCGCTCGGGAAATACTGTATAAAGCGACTCCCGTCCACATGTTCAGTTGTTATTGTGGATCAGTGGAAAATCATGTTCGATAAAAAGGGTGCACAAGTAGAGACGCCTGGTGAGCGCCTCACCCTTTTTTGTCACTTCCAGTTCGCCAAGCTTCTATACGAGTTGAATCTTTGATTTGGTCCTTAAATGCATAGCTATCGCAGTGAAACTGGGTAGTTGTGTTTGTGAATCTGTACTAAATCACAAGTCTCATTAAGTGACGTCCATGGGAAGACTCTACCGTCGTTTACTTTATCGATGGTAAAGAGCTTTGTGCACATTGTTCCTGCTCAATCCTGCACGCTCAGAAACTCTTCTTTTGTAATTAGCTGGCACTCTAGACAATTTAAGATACGTCGTCGTGTGACTGGTCGCTTGATTGATACGAATCCTTGACGATTTTGCAATCAGTTCATGTTTCTAGGCAGATGTCAATCATTACTGCAGTGATGGAGGCTGAGTATTTCAACCGTTTTATTTTATTGTAGGAGTCTCAGTGATGAAAATTCTGCGGCGAAGTGTGAAAAGCATCCGGAGGAGCAGGAAGGTCGCTGGAGCTACATCGGGCATGGATGATGATGGAACTATGTCCACAGTGTCTACGCCAACAACCACGACTGAGGCGAAAGATTCTAACATTCGGGAGTATGACGACCGTGTTAGTGTCAATGACTTTGATTCTGCTTCGTCATCGAGCTCCACGATATTGAATGACGACTCGGCTGCATCAAGGTCAAAGTCAGACCTAGGATCGCCGATTAGTGTCCTTCCATCTAGTCGGATTGAGAGTTCGTTGAGTGATTTTGAGGCCTTCCGGTTCTCATACTCGAAGCGTCGATTAGAATGCACAGTGTCGAAACGCTCAAGTTCCTTGAGGATTGAGAAACAAAATCTGCGGAGACTCTGCGGGGATGAGAGTGAAGGGGACGAAGATGATTCAGTTGAAGAATTAGATCCTTACCCAACGGAAGCTTATAATTCTGACGATAATGAATTACGATGTTCTGTGCCAGTGTATACTGAGAACCTTGTTTCGGAGGCCGTAATTTCCCTTGAGACTCAGGAGACTATGCAGAAAGATCGGCACGTCGTGCAGCGTTCTCTAAGCAGTGATATTTCTGTGGCTCTTTTATCACTTGACACTGAAGACAGCATTCAGAAAGGTTGGCCCCTTATGCACCGTTCTTTAAGCCTTGATACCTTCAACTTGCAACTTGGTAAAAAGCTGGATCGCAGCATGTCAGTTGTAAATTGGGCATTGCAGCTGCCCGAACGGAGTGGAGAATTTACAGAGAGAGTTTGTAAGCGTCAGGATCTTCGGAAAGGTGGTCATCATTCTAATCACTTGCAGTCTGGCGGGGAGGAATTCTGTCGCGCTCAAGTCAGACTTTCTTTTAGCCTTCCACATGTCAGGACTCGTACGTTGGGCAGATTTGAACCGGATCGACTACGAACATTGACGGACCAAATTCATCAATTGTGTCGAGACCGCCCCCGAGTATACACTTATGAAGAACTCGACAAAGCAACTTTGGGCTTCTCTCCAAGTATTTTCACGTTGCCTTTTTCTTCTTTAGTTGTTTTTCATGTACCCAGCCTTGTTCCTTTTCTGCTGACACAAAATGTCCTTGATCAGTCATTTTATGCAGTGTTTTAAGCCATTTGGCTATAATTGGGATTTAACACAAATTCTTTGTTGAAGAGTCGATGCATTTAGTCTTGTGCTATATATTTTCAGGACCGAATAACCATGCTGAGTTCAGCAAGAATGTGTAGATGGTCCTTACTGAATTTGTGAGTGCTCAGGTAATTTGATCGGGATCGGTGGTGGGAGTCACGTATACCGTGGGGAGACACATGATGGCTGCCTTGTGGCTGTCAAGCTGTTGAACCAAGGGCGGCCACAAGCAGAAGAGGAACTCTTGACAGACATAGAGATCAACAGCTCATTGAAACACCGCCACATTGTTGCGTTACTCGGCTATTCCGTGGGCGCCAGTCATCTCATCCTTGTTTATGAACTTCTGCCGAATGGCAATTTGGACGACCACCTTCATGGTAATTTCTATATAATTTCGCATTTGTCCATAATTGAACAAATTCTTAAACTCCAGAACTTGTTACACGAGTTCTTGTTGTTGAACTGATTGTGCCTAACCTTGGGTACTGGAGCGGGAATTTAGGTGCAAAGGACTCAGCTGTGATTTCCTGGGAGGTGCGCTATAGAATTGCTGTTGGGATCGCTCGAGCCTTGGACTACCTTCACGATGGATGCCCCAAGCCAGTAGTGCACAGGGATGTAAAGGCTTCTAACATTCTGTTAACAGAAACCTTTGATGCTCAGGTAAGTTGAAATGACTTGTATCGATAGATGCCTGATTCTGTAGAATTCCATGTACTTCATTATCCTTAGGTGGAAGTTATGTCCTTTTTCAATCAAATCTTTGTGTATTGCAGTTTAGAAGTATTTTGTTTGGTAGGTATGATCGTCCCAGCCTGGACGTTTAGTTCTGAAATTGAGAGCTTTGAATTGCTTAGAAACCAGATTTCTAACAAGCTACTCTGTGCAGCTGTCAGACTTTGGATTAGCAAAATGGGCTCCTACAGATGTTCAATTCATACGATGTAATGATGTGGAGGGCACATTTGGGTAATGCCTCATCTGTCCTCAATAATGTATATTTTTATTTGTTAATTCGGAATTTTTTTCCACGAATTTTCTTTCGGTTCGAAAATGGAGTTCGTCAGCCGATCTGCTGAGGGATTTCATGACAATTTTGTTACTTTAACTGATTATATGGCGAACTTTGGTGGTTTTCTTGAGTGCAGCTACTTGGCGCCTGAGTACTTTATGTATGGAAGACTACATGAGGGAACAGACGTGTACTCGTTCGGTGTGGTCCTACTCGAGCTTCTTACCGGTCGGCAGCCCATTGATACAACTAAACCAAAAGGACAAGAGAATCTCGTGCTCTGGGTATGGTTATATCCTTACGAAATTGGATTCGAGGCTTATTGTTATGCCATTTCTACTGTACTTAATTGCAGCGATATATGAGACATGAACTCGGAACACCTGTAGACTTATTTTGGTGCAGTTCTGCCGGATGTGATGTTTTTAAATTAAGCCTGATACGAATTACAAATTTCACTGCCACACATTGTACTATATTAATCGTCACGTTTCCTTTTATACCAACTTAACTAGATTGATTTTATCTTCATTCAGGCGCGGCCATTGTTAGAGGAGAAAAACATTGACATATTGGCTGATACACGACTTGAGGGCAAATATGACCTCAACGAATTTAAAAGTTTGATGCTTTCAGCGGCACTCTGCATCCGTCACTCTGCTCACAGAAGACCACCAATGAGCACGGTGAGCTGCTAATGATCCTGTGATATGAGCACGTCTGACTTGACATCAGCTGGAAATAGAATTGTTTAGAGTGAAAGACAATTACATAATCTGCATCTGATCCTGTTCATGGGGCCAGTACGAGCGTGACAGATTTCCATCATATTCACGGCCCTTGAAACTGAACCTAACAGCACGTTTGCGCTTTGAACTGGTGGCATGTAGGTACTCAAAATTTTGTCTGGAGAAGGCGAAAGCCTTGGTTATTGGCCTCGACAAGAGTTAGCCAACAAGTCGATGGACATGGAAGATGTTAGCAGCCACATTGTGGATGGGGCTCCCGACTACGGTGATACAGACATCCAGGCACATTTGGCACTTGCAATGCTCGGAGTTGATGATGGTGCTGATGACGAGTCATCAGTCTTTGATCAAAGCGGGGTCCTTATACCACACTCAAGTGCTGACCTTGAGGAGTATTTGAAAGGTCGTTGTAGCCGTTCGACAAGCTTCACCAGTTAAACTCCTAATTCTTTACCCATTCATACTGTAAAGCAGAAAGATCGTATCCGAGGAATCGATTCACCCTGTAGTGTCAAAGGCCGGAATAATTGGACAATCCTCGGATATGATCTTTCAGAGCTTGTATACTCTGAACTTACAAGCTTCGTAGTGCCTGGTACAGGATACCCCTTGGGACTGTGCGGATGCACCTTTCAAGAGAAAATCTACGTAGTCCTAGTGAAGTGGTCGAACAAAATGTAGCATATGTAAGGTAGGTAGGTATGATCAGGTTGAAACAAATCCGCGAAGTTCCGACCATCCCAGCTGCAGAAGCGTAGGGAAAGAGCTGGAATAAAAAACGGGCATTTCCAACATCTGTGGACCATATTCAGACTACTCATAATGTATCGTAAACAAACTGATGGTCTGCCACAGATGTGTACACACAGAGCATGAACATGTCGGCAAAATAGAAAAGGAATTGAGCAGTTTCATGAATGATTAGACGCTGCACAGTCCGACTGGCGCGTTACATAACCCTACTTCTACCAACCCGTGCGTACGACATCGTGCGATGATTTGCTGTAGGAGCATCTCTACCGGTGCCCTCCCAGGATCTAACACGAAGTGCATGAAAAGTAAAGTGCAGAGAGCCTTTTCACAAAAGCCTCTTAAAGATACTTTGTCCTACTATGTCTAGCAATGGCCCTTCAAAACACTATACATCCTAAAAGTTAGTGAACTTTATCATCTACTTCCCTTGGTAAGGTATGTACACCCATCTCTAACTGGTCCCCAAATCCAATCCCTATTGTTTGAGATATGTTTAGGGTGTCCACCACTCAATGTGAACCCAAAGTGGAGCAGTGAATGCTACTTGCACAAGCAACTGTTGCCACATATTAGCTCAAGAGCTAGTTCTAGAGGGTTGGGATTGGGACTGTCAAGTACATGTATAGGAACACATTCAAACACTTCCAAGCAAGTTTTTTTTTTTTTTTTTTTTTTTTTTTTTTTTTTCATTTTTTAAGAAGTGCTAAAGTGGCAACTTAAAATGTTATAGTGGTGCTCCAAATTTCAACATTCATCCACATATTGGATTGAAAATATCACATTAGCACATAATACATGTCTATAATTTGGTTTTCATCCACAATTTGGAGATTTCATTCAATTTTCTTTTTTCATTTGAAGCTTTCTTGCCGATTTCATCCACATAGTCATGTTTTTTTTTTCTTGGTGCCAGTCAAAAAAAATTGGTGTTTTTTTGCTCCAAATAGCCGAAAAAAAAAAAACACTGCTTCCAAGGGTAGTCTAGAGTTGCTTTTAGGGACCCTATGAGCTGCAACTTTACGTTTTAATATAAAGCAATCTACAATACTTTTTTCCACAAAAATTATGTTCCGTGATAGCTTGCTAAAAGGCTAATCCTACAGATTTTATTCTTGAATGATTATGTATGGGACATGTTGAAGAGCAAGGAAAAAGAGCATAAATGGAGATTTGAGGAGCTTGTAGGCCCTTCAAAAATAGATGGAAACCTTTAAACGAGCCAACTGTGTGGCAAGCACCAGTGGAGATGCTCTGAGCATTATAAATTTTCAAAAGAATCTCACATCTCATTTATCTATATATATAAAAAAATACGATGATCCTTTGTACATGATCCTTTCTACCTACCACCTACCTACCGACCTACCTACCACCTACATACCGACCTACCTACCACCACTTACCGTCTTGCCATGTCTTACCTACCATCTATCTATTATATTTATCTATATAACAAAATACGATATATCAATTTGGCAATCCTTTTATTGTGATATTTTTACCGTTTGGATAAATAAACTTGCATGGGTAGAAACTTGGTTGGGTAAAAAAATTGCATAGGTAAAAATTTGTATAAGTAAAAATTTGCATGAGAAAAAAAAGTATGGGTAAAAAATTGTATGTCTAAAAAACTGCGTGAGTAAAAAACAAAAATGTAACAAAATTGTATGGATAAAAAAATAAAAAAAATAAAAAAATTGCATGAATTATTACTATGTGGGTAAAAATTGTGTTGGTAGAAAATAATAATAAATTTTTGTACAAGAAGTTGTGACGCTCCTTTTATTGCTTGGGTAAAAATCTCTATGGGTATAGAACAAAAATTGCTGTAGTGCAAGGGAATGTGTTGTAAACAAAGAAAAATGTTTAGTGCATGGGTAAAATTTGAAATTGAAGAGCACTAACAAAAAGTAAGAATTCTTTTCTTGCGGAGGAAATATTTTACATAAATGGGCTTGATTTTATTTTGTATCCCGTCGGACCGATGGGTGCCTATACTAGTAATTTACTACATAAATTAGGTAACCACATGGTTACCAGCTGCAACATCAGTGCAGATTGTATTTGAGCACCATTGAAATGGTTGCAAAGTAGCACGGGGTGCACTAACCCAGGGAGTATTTGCCACAGCAAAACGCCATCGAGCTGCCACATCTTCAGGTGTTGCATAGTCGATGCCCACTCTGGGTCCTGCAAGGATTGCTTCCGGTGCGGGACCATCCAAAATCTCTAACCCACCTGCTCACATCGTTTTGACCTAATATCAGTTTACCACACGTCAACAATCAGGGCAGTAACTGAAACATGTGTACCGTCTGAGACGCTAATTACGTACCAATTATACTAAGGGAATTGATATTTGTATCACCCCGTTTTGACTATTCTACCACACCTACTATATATGGTCAATATTTACAATATTAAAATAGGTGTGGATCACAGGCAAAAAATCACTAATATGAAAATACAATTTCACATAGAAACCTGAACTTTAATTATTATTTTCAGCTCCAAATTTTGCTCATAGTATCAATCCAAACATCCAAAATATGCTTAGTTTAGTTTAGTTCTTTTTTAATTGATTCTATGAGCGGGATCAAGTGCTGAAAAACAAAATTAAAGTTGCAACTTCTATGTGAAGTTGTATTTTCATATTAGTGATTTTTTTCCCGTGGTTCATACCTATTTTAATATTGTAAATATTGGCCATATATAGTAGGTGTGGTAGAATAGTTGAAAAGGGGTGGTACATATATCAATTCCCTTATACTAAATTTCCAATGCTTTGCAAATGTTGCCCAAGAAAAATATCAGAAATTAGGGGCGTCAAAGCTGGCCTACAGAAATAAGAGAATTACAGAATTGGGTTCCAAATATCTACAGGAGAGGCTAGTATTTTCGAGTTTTCAAGAAGGAAAATTGAAACGCTCACTACAGTAGAACCTCCCTAAACTAATACCTCTCTAAACTAATATGCTCTATAAACTAATGTATAACACAAATCTCAATGTCAAGGCCATAATATAAAAAACCCAAGCTACCTATAATGCTATCCCGGCACTAACTTCAAGATTACTTCATTTACACTTCCACAAAATTAGCTAATAACTTACTTAAATTAATGTGATTCTTGGAATTCCAACCATATTAGTTTAGGGAGGTTCTACTGTATATGGTAACAACCTGCAAACTATGGAGCGGGAGTGAAAAAATTGACAACCCCAAATTGAGAAGGTTTTCGTGAAGAGTATGGCCTTTCAAATAGGTTTTTCCAGCAAGGAAACATTAATGGATGACATAACTATTTTTTCCCCATTATAACTCTACCCTGAAAGGGCTAAAGTAACTGTTTCTATTCGGGTTTACAAGCTATTACAAAAATGGGAAAATTTTATGGGTACCCCTAAAGTTTGCCATATTTGTATAGAACCCATAGTTTTCAAAAATTGCACAAATACCCTTGGACCATAATTTTCAGGCGTTTAGAATGTGCGTACTAAAGGCGCAATGCTTGGCAAAACAAAGAGCGGATAAATACTAACAATGGTTAGAATGCTGACCAGGTAAGAAAAGCGGATGACACGACCAGTCCGTTGTTATCCCCAGGGCTTGACCTACCTTCCAGTTCCAACAACAGAAATAGACTTTGAATATTGAGGCTTGCATTATGTACACAGAATGTAATAAAATAAAAGCCAAGTAGTATGAATGTGTAAAGCAGCTCGGCACTTCATTAAAATGAAACCGAAGTACTCAACTGTCGTTTGTGCATACCTTGCCAGGTCCTGTGAGAAGCACAGGCTTCACCGCACTCTGTTTCCGACGTTGCAGAATTGTTGCCAAACCTGCAAGTTGAAGGATTTATAGCATCAGTGCCAGATATCGCAAAATAGAAGGAAATCTGAGTGCTGTAAAAAATACAGCTAATCTTTTGTAGGGAAAATTTCATGAATACCCCTGAAGTTTGCAATATTTGCATAAAAACCCCTGCTTTTTCAGAAATTGCACAAATACCCTTGGACCAAAATTTTCAGGCGTTTGTTTTGTTGTGCATGCCACTTTCCTTCCTCGTTTGTACGCGCGTTACTTCTTTTTTGTTTCATTACATTCCCTTCTTCAATGTTGGTCATGGAGGAAGTATGAGCACAACAAGTAAATACCTAAAAATTATGGTCCAAGAGTATGTGTGCAATTTCTGAAAAAGCAGGGGTATCTATGCAAATATAGCAAATTTTAGGAGTATCCATGAAATTTTCCCTATTTTGTACTGAAGTAGCGCTGAAGGAGGAACCCAACTTGGCTTAGGTTTTTGACAACTCAGGATATTTCCGGCTTCAAGGTATCCTTTGAAAACCCTCACATACTGCAAATCGTAAATCTTAAGGAACAGAGTTAATAGGATTTGTAATAAAGTTGAAACAATTGTTTCACTTAAGGTCTGATGAAAAATTTACGAGAAAACAGGATTTTCAGTTTAAGTAAGGTTTATGATAAGGTAAGATGCTTAGGATCTAATACAAAATTGACAAAAAAACGATTTGCATAGGGGCTGATCTCATTGTCATTTGGATTTTATAAAAACATTAGGGTCCTCTATACTGTGGATAGGACTTTCTCCCCTTTAGTATTCTATATGGTGCATGACACTTACAACCAATAACTCCCAATTCAAGTGATTAGCCTAAGGCTTTGTCAAAAAAAAGTTATCAAAAATTCAAGTCCACTAAGATGAAGCTTAGGGTTTGTCCCGCTTGGTGGTGGAATTACTTTTGAGCTGAGTATATGTGTTGTGCCTTAGTATTTCTTGTTTGGCCAATAGTTGTTGGTTATAAGTGTCATACACTATAGAACGCCGGGTTCTCTATAATACTCCTATCCCCAAAATACACACCTGCCACTGGAGAACATGCTCGGATGAGAACAGCAGCGCCTACCCCGGCCTTGTCAGCTACCACGTTGAGCATAACGTTGATGCCATAACACAGGAACACGTAAGCATGGCCTCCTGCTCGGAACTGCATCAACCCCCAGCCCAAGCACAACTTGATCAAACTACCAACAATACCTGTAAGTTAACCCCAAATTGTCCATATGGTAAAATGTAGCGGCTTATGCAGCTATAGAAGTTGATTATAACTTAGGCAGGAAGCTTTAAGAAAAAGGAATGAGAGGTATCCACAGGAAGAAGAAATCATGTCCTACGTTATTAAACACACTAAAAAATATGTATTGAAAGTTACTGCAGTCAACCGTTGGCTTTCAAATTGCACCGTCTATTTGTAGTTTGAGTACTTAGGAGTTGATTAAAGTCAATCATAATGGAGTATCAGGAATAGCTAGATAATACACCATGGCTTCTGTACGAGTTGTTTGACCAAATCGTGCGTGGCATGCTGTATCTCCTGTTCTGTACGCCTCTACCTGGCCAACCATTACAGTGACGTGGAATGTGAGCATTCGCAAAGACAGAGGTACTCCCTAAGCTTCATCTCAAGTCACCTGAGGTAATAACTTAAAAAAAATGAAAGACCAAATAATGTCAAGAAAAAAAAGCATATACAGCGTTCTCATAGAAGTAATGCAATAGATAAAGAACAACTTTCATCCAGCTGAAGTAAAATCATTATTAGGGTTTTAATTAATACTGGATTTTTCAGTGGTTATGAAGTACCAATTATACGGAGGAGTGCAACTCAAAGATGGCAACTTTAGATGGTTAATTATGGAGAACCCCCCCCCCCCCCCCCCCACTCGATTCATTGAAGTTGTTAAATAGTCCTAAATTGAATTCTTAGATAGTGACGTAAGAATCTTGCAAGTAGATACAAGTTGATGATAATAAGGAAGATTAACTATTAGTTAAAATTCGTTAAATTGGGAAAAAACCCCGGTTATGGGAATTCTGAGTTTTTCATTTTAAGAGTTTTAAGGTGATTTAGAGTGAATTTTATGATCATCTCTTCAAGACCTTACATCACTGATGAAATATCTTGAAGGAATTATCAAAACCCACTTTAAATCACCAAATTATTCTCGCAAATGCAAAATTCAGTATCCCCAAAATCCGTTTTGGGAAAGCGTTTTTCCCAAATTAACGAATATCGTGTTCTAAGTATCAAGGTATTGCATCATGCATATCTTGCCTCCCCATGAAACTG
The DNA here is from genome assembly GCA_963920765.1 of Ulota crispa. Lineage (NCBI taxonomy): Eukaryota > Viridiplantae > Streptophyta > Bryopsida > Orthotrichales > Orthotrichaceae > Ulota > Ulota crispa. The sequence continues at coordinate 1,693,571 of OY987249.1, read as the reverse complement.
TCTACAAACTCTTGAAACAATCTATATTTTACTAAATCTATGTGACAAATATGGACCTCAGAATCGACGTGTGGGAATGTCCATTTCAACTATGGTGAAAAGGAGTACTGAAGTCAGGACTGTTTTTTGCAGGAAACACAGGTTCTCACCTCAGTGATTTGCAACACCACATCCTCGTGGCGTAAGAGCTTCCCCAGAAGCCGAGGAGCAAGGTCCAAAGCATCACAAGCGTAAAAGTCCGCCGTCAGGAGTCTGTAGTTGTCGACAGGTAGGGATGAAACAACAGCTGCTTGATCCTCAACACTAGTAGACTCCTGCTCAGGAACCTGATATAAAAATTTCTCAATAAACTTAGCAATAAACATGTCAAACTGCAGAGACACAATTGCATGATTGGGAACTAGTTTGTAGAATCGAGAAGTTGGATTTGCTTCGAAGACCTCAGCAGACCCCCATTCCAGCTTTCAGGTATTCTTCCAAGACCTTCGTTAAGCACAAATCCTACAGCATAAAGCAAGTAGTGTTTATGATAAGACTAAAGCGGCTCATAAGTCATGCAATCAATCCTGCTTAGGGTTTAATAAACAATTTACTAAAAAAGGTCCCTTGCACAACATACTTAAACAAGTGCGCTGACATCCTTGCAACAAAAAAATCCAGTTGCTATCGGATTTTTTTGCACAGTTAGGTTTAGCAAACGTGAAGCTTTTTGAGTTTTTCTTTTTGGGGTTTTCATCTACTCCCTCTGTCCCTCTAAAAAGCTCCAAATCAGACACATTTCTTGAACCCCTAAAAAAAACTCCCTTTTGCTGATTTCAAACGTTGAGAAAGCGTTTGCCATGTTCAATGATCCCATGGGGGCAAGTTAAGCAATTAGAGAGCACTCCTCTCCTCACAAGCTTGGCATTGCCCATATGAGGTACCATTGTTGCTACTAATCTTTAAATCACCAATAACGAAGAGCTGGCAGCATGCACAAATATGGTACTTTTTGCATGGAATTTGGGTGCCTAAATGGCGACATCAAAACTAGAGATTTTGCATACATTTGGTAGGTGGTATATTGATTCCAGAATGCATGTGTCACTAGCACAAAGACTAAAATAATGAGGAGCTGGCAACATTCACAAACTATATACAAATATGGTACTTTTTGCATGGAATTTGGGTGCCTAAACGGCAACATCAAAACTAGAGATTTTGCATACATTTTATAGATGGTATATAGAACGCATGTGTTACTAGCACAAACACTAAAAACACAGTTAATCCTTTGCAAGGAAGCTTTTTGGACGTTTTTAGAGGGACAGAGGGAGTAGTAGAGAAGGGTGAATTCTCACTACTGCTCAAGAACGTTATGGGAGGGTTGATCTCAAAATTCTTTTATCATAGTCCTCTGTGCTATCACTGTCCTGCATGGGAAGAGATAGAATTCACATGTTGAATGAAAGGCAAGAAAATGCAGCACCTGCCTCTTTCTTCGCTGAGACTGCCAAGCTCCTCTTCACGATCTTCCCACCAGCTGGTTTCTTACCAAAATAGGGTGACACTACTCTCATGGGGTTTGTTGCTCTTGTCTTTGCCACCCTCAGAGATCGTCGCAAATCCTGAGACTCTTCCAGCACTCCATTCACGGATGCGGAGCCACTGACGCCTTTGAGATCCATGTCCCTGATCTGCATCCCCTGATATTCCTGTCAATGCATTTGCTTGTGTATCCACATCTCCATCGCCGACATCTCATGCATCAGAATCAGAGTATCCACAAATGATGAAGCAGTTTTCTCACATGACTGGATTTGCAAACATACCCTCCACCCTAAACCCTAAAACCCTAATTCCTAGATTACGCTTAAAAGTAATGGGCAAGTTACAACTCATTCCAAACACGCATTCCACAACTGCTGCAGTATCCAGCAAATAATCTCCACACATCCCCACATGTCGATTTTCAGAATCCTCATGCACCAGAACAAAATAATCCAAGACACAACCGCATGAAATTGGATTTGCAATTAAAGCCTACATTCCTAAACCCTAAGCCTCAATCCTAGATTACGCCTAAACCCAATTAAACCTCACAATCCTAAACCCTAATTCTCAATCCTAGATTATGCGGGTTTGCAGTTAAACCTTACAATCCTAAACCCTAAACCCTAATTCCTGAATTCCGCTGACATGAAGCAAGGGAAAATTAGGCACATAATGAACTCCACACACATCTCGATAGTCAAAATTCTCATGAATCCTCAAAAAAATTCACAGATAACGACGCATTAAATTGGATTTGCAATTAAAAACCTAAACACTAAACCCTAAACCCTAAAATCTAAATCCTAGAATAAGATTGTATATAAACAACAAGAGAGGATTGTGCAAGGAACAGAACCTGGCTAATCACAAATGTCGTTTGTATGAACGCACTCCACAGTCGCAATCGGGCTGTTGCCAAGTGATTTGCATGCACTGGCTCTGTGCTAACACCACTGAATTGCACTCTACACTACAAGATTTTCAAGCTCTTCAGTTGTTGAAGCCTCTTGTTTTCCAAATACGTTGCTTGAATCAAAGCTTGTGATGAAACGATTCAAGTGTTATTCTTCCCGACTGCAAAGGACAGCTTCTGGGAGTAACATAGGCTCTCAATCACGAGAAAAAATGTCGCATTCTAAGAATGTCGGTAAGATTTGTACCTCTATGACAATCAAGGTAGGTGGCTCATAAACCGCTCAAGCTCTAAAACCGTTCACCTTCTCAAATGTAGTTCATTTGTACATCCTACTTTTCATAAGTTTCAACTAAGAGTTCAAATATCTCAAATAAGCAGTGCACAAATGTTCATGAATCGAGTTTTTATTTACTGTAGCGACCTTAGGAGGTTGTTATGACTTGTGCATGGAGTGACTTAAACGGGTTATTCACCACTTTCATTCACTTGAACAAAATTGGTGGTGAACAACATATTTGAAACCCCCTAATAGGGGGTTTCAAATATGCCATTCAACACCAATTTTGTTCACGCAAATGAGATTCGTGAAAAAAGTGGGCAAGTCACGGCGTGAATGAGCCATGACGACCTCCTTGAGGTTGTCATAGCGTATTCACCAGTAAACAAAAAATTGTTCACGACCATTCGTTCATCATTTTTTTGAGATAAATAAAACCCCCTAATTTACAAGCATAGTACTTTTTAGGAAGTGTATGCTTTTAGAGCCTTATGCCACTTCAATTTCAAATTTTCATAACTAATTCCACAAAACTCCAACAAATATGAAACAACTTGAGTTAGATGCCAATTCCTTTTGTCTTTCAAGGAAAATTTACTGAAAATTATTTCAATAAGTTTTACCTCCCAAAATTCAGTAATATTCAGTAAAATTCAGTATCAGCCCTTACATGGTCGGTTTATGAGCCTCCTACCTTGTGCACGGCGACGAAGTTAGAAGCCCAGAAATGAGGAAGACGACTGACGACAGTGCCTCCATCAGGGTTCGATCCCGAGACCTGCTGGTTGTGGGCCACGAGGCCTACCGTACACACCGGTGCAAAAGGCCCGGGTCGGGGGGGAAAAACCGGTCCCACATTTCGAAATGTCCACTGGGGAGGTAGTTTCCTTGGGGATAAAATAGGGTGCGTCCCAAGACTGCCTGAAAGGTCCACCTCGGAGGATGGATGAAGAATTTCACGTAGATTTTGTTGCATGGATGGATGGGTCGTGGATAGATAACTTTGTTAGGAAATGGCATCTGAAATGGGCATCTGAAACGTTCGAGGAGATTTTATCTCTGAAAAGCGAATCTTACTTGAAAAGCGAGATACGGTATTGTTGTTATAAGGCATGGGATATCCTTTGCAGACGTGTTTGTGGGGACCAGGCTGGAAAAGCTCAGATCTTTCACCTACCACAGAAAATGTAGTCGTTTAGTAACTTACCACCAAGACACTGAACTTGAGAATTTTGAATTTGTATTTGGATTCATGGACCCAAATTCTTCCAGGAACCGTGGATGGAGATATGATGGACCTACTACAGAAATAACTACAGTACACCACAGACTCAGAGGGAATAATCTCACTTTTACCACTAGTTTGTTCAAAAAGCTCAGCGTTTTCACCCTGGCCCCCACAAACACGTATGTGCAGTGTACCCAGCCATAAGGCATAGCCCTCAGTCATAACTTAGCGTAGATTGGTTCAGAGCATTCTCACATTCTTGCACTACTTTTGTTTATTGGACTCTATATATAGTGTACGAATTTATGAATACTTAACCTCTATAACGATAATTATTCATAACAAAAGTATGAAACCAGAAAATCGTAAGAGCATCTGCACCTTGGTATGTCTGTTAACCCTTTAACCCTTGAGCGCCCAGAGTTATTTTAAGATTTAAGAGAAAATGGGGAGTTTAATGGCTGGGGAGTTTAATGGCCACCATAGCTTGGAAATTACATTCAAAAAAATTGATCGCAGGATTTGAAAAAGGATTACCTTCTTTGCTGATGGGATCAACCATGACTGTTTTCACCGTACAAATTAAAAGAAAAAGTGAGATAAAGTTTGTGGGCCCATTGACAATATACTGTCGATTGGGTGCTCGAGGGTTAACAACCAAGGTTCTGAAAATACATGAGAAGTCGACCACATTCTAGTTAGCTGGTTGTTAAAGGATTAAATAGGCTTTCAACAGCACTTGGCATGGCCGCTCCACTCAGCGCACCTCACCACCTAGCACCAACACCATATGTAAGCCAAGGTTTGTTCAATTGTATCTCAAACATCAAACTTTTAGAATTGGATGAATCATTAACAGCCCCAAATCTTGAACAATTGAAATTTGTCAATTGGTTGGCATAAGAGGTCCACAATTGAAACTCGACAACTTTACTCTATGATAAACTCTTAGGGCCTCCTTTCATGTGGGGGGGGGGGTCATTGGCAAAATTAAATTAAGCCCACTGATAATTAGCCAAATGGGGGTTCTAGTTACTAGAACCCCCATCTGACTGATTATGGGTGGGCTTAATTTAACTCCGCCAATGACCCCCTTCACATGGAAGGAGGCCCTTAGTGCTTGTTTATACTTGAGGGCAACGATGGGGCATCATAGATTTGAACAAGCCCGTGATTGTGATTGCACCACAAACACCTACTTTTGAGTGCTCTAGGTTGCATGCAAGAGTGCTGATTCTGTAACAGTTGATTTTCACTTTCTCATTTACTTTTTGCAAAAAATACACTTATCGAACCCATTTAGTGTGCATGGACTGCACCACAAAGCCCGTTTTTGAGAGGCACCTAAAATGTAATAGGGGAATCATGTGGTGCAAAGTCTTGACAAACAAAAATAATATAGCCCATTGACCAAAACAAATATCATTGCATGCATAAGAATTGTGCTCGGCAGTCAAAAGCCTTGTCCCACTTGGATGTGCGTAATGGGAACAGATGCTCTGCTCGGAGAAGCCGCCACCTGGCAGTTCCAGCCACTTGACCCCTTCCACCGTCACTCAATGCCACCCTGGCAGGGCGTCGATTCCAGAGCAGCCTCAGATCGCGCCTCGGCCTCTACGTGGCACCAGATACTGCCACGTGTCCTCGTCTGCTCTCCGCTTGCTCTTTTTCTCTGTCCCTTACAATTGCTTCCCTGGGCCTTCCTTTGCTTTGTCCATCGCAGCAGCAGCGACTCTGATCCTCTGGTCCAGCAGCATCTTTCGGTATTTGCTACATCGCCTTCACCTCATCCTTCAGGGTTTTCAAAATATTTGTAGGCATATTGTTGTCGGTGAGCTTTTTCTCGTAGTTTGTGAGTCTTTCACTCCTCTTTTAGGACGTTCGAATCTGTTGTTGAGTGTTTTTACCTCGTAAGTAAACAATTTTTTCGCAACGTTCCGAATGTTGAAGTTTCTTGAAAATATAATGGTTGAGAGTGATCTTGATTTTTTGAACTCGGAGAGGTTTTGTTCGATTTGTAGGATTTGTAATTTCTAATGGCATTGATTGTTTGTGGATTGAGTAGGTAGAGGTGTAAGGATTTCTGTGGAGTAAGGAGCGGAAAAATGGCGGACGGAGCGAATACAGCGACAACTCCTGATGGGAGGGAGGTGACCTTGCCTGATGAGCGAACATACTACATCAACATTCCTATCCATCCACTCACTGGCCAGGTATTTGCAAGCACCTCTCTACAAACTTATCTTTCTTTTTGAGATATATGGGATCGGCAAATTTATAATGCTCCCGGCTGTATGTTCTGTTACATGACTGGTTAACTTCTGGAAGTCTTTTCTTATTGACAGTAATGAGACAGTTCAAACGTTTTCAAAATGTCTTTTGGATTTTGTGCGCTATAGATGTAATGTTCATTTGGTAATGAGTCTAATGTCGCTATTTTATTAGATGCTGAGGTGGTGTGCTTCTGGTTAGTCAATGTGTGTACTATGTTTACAACGAGAAGCTTTTGAATCATCATTGGTTCTAATTGCAAGTCCCTACTTTAGTATGAATTTAAATTTTAAGTTGTCAGAGTAGCTAGCAGTTGATCAATCATAGAATTTATTCCTGCTTTTCATGTAAAATTCTATGTACAATATCGTTCCATGCTGAATTATAAACTGTTATTGTGTTAAATTTAATTTGTACTTGGCCACGATGTGGAAAAATTTGTTCTTATCTGACTTGGTGGTGATATTCTTATGGTGTCTCAGGTAGCAGATGAGCATTTGGACAGGTTGTCGCTGTACTACACCGTCTATGGTGCCGTATTCGGTATCGTTGGAGTGGTAGCCATTTTGTTCCCCCTGTTCTTCAAGGGATGGCCTTTGGACCAGATGATCGCATGGTTGCTGGTGGCGGGTGGGGCTATCACTCTTCTCCAATTCTTCCTCGTGTGCGGTGCACCCGGCACTACAGCCTTCCTTCTACTGGGCGCTTTACACTTGTCCGTTGGTCTATGGATGCTGTTGCAGCCGGTTCCTAACTCCCGCGCACTCGTCTTCATCGTCTGTGGCTGGTTCCTCATTCATGTAAGTAAAATATTCCTATATTATTTAATATGTCGTTTACTACTTCCTAAAATGATGTGTGCAAGCAGCTACCACTTCTAAAGCGACTTGAATTAGTTTATATTTAATAAAAAAGTTATAACATATTTGAATTTGAAACATCAAAAAAATTTCAATCGAGTTGAAATAATAACAGTTAAGACTGAGCATTGAATCTATAGTCTCCATGAGTAAATGAACGATTATTAACAGTATTATACAAGTTGTCCATACACCTCACATGCCAGTTAAATATTAAACTAGTGTTGATTGGAATAAACGAATCGCTGTTGTGTATAGAGTCTCGTCAATAGGAGTCATTGTCATGTTCGGGAGTCAGTATCTAATACAACGTGTGGATTAACCTTAATGTTCAAACTTGTACTTTCGTATACTCCTGTAGCATATATTTATAATGGTATATGTATCATGCTTGAACTAGTGTATGTACGTTCAATGCACATATGCTTAGGGTATGTTCACACTTGCTGTTAATAGTAATAGCTAAGGATAAGTTGATGCATTTGGACATACCTTTAGATTGGATTCATATTACAAGTATCAAAGTATGAACATATCCTAACAACAAATATGAACTTGTTTTTAGTGGCATTGGATATTCAGTGTCAGAGGTTGTTATTTGGGTTCTGATTGAATGGTGGTTGGTGATCAGGGTGTGTTGAAACTGCTGATGGCATGCCAAGTGCGGTCACTGGTCACGTGGCCGGCTGTGTTGACCAGCGGCCTGGTGTCCGTGATCCTTGCATTTGTGGTGCTGGCGTTCAGCTCGTGGATGTTCAAGGAGAGTCTCAAGCTGTTGGGCGTCTTCATCGGAGGTGATTTGATCTTCACAGGAATATCGCTTTTGCTCATTGCCTTCATGGCTCGCCTGGGATCACACGCCAAGGAAACGCATCAGCCCCTATTGGCCCAACACGGCGTTGTCTAAACCTCAAGTACTCACAAACTGTGTCAATATCTGAAGGTCGTGACTCAGAAACTATTCGGCACTGAAAAAAATAGAGAGTTTAGAGTAAGTTTGGTTATGTATCTTTGGTTGTAATATCAATGTATGATGACAACTTTGGTGTGGTATTAATGAAAATACTTTTTGAGTTTTTCTGTATGAGCATTTTTTTTACTCCTTACTTGCCAACGTGTGAATGAATAGGATAAGATTTGGGATCTACAAATATGCATCCTCTGTCACCAAATACTTGTCAAATCGTTAGAAAAAAATGCAGAACTTTCCGTGAGAACTTTGTTGTAGTAACTCTAATTGGTAATGCAAACGTCTTGTTCTGAAATACGATAGTTGTCTATACGAACAAGGAGTTCTCTTCCACTAGTAAATATTTACGTATATTGGAGAAGTTACTACAAAAAAAAGTGAAAATGTCCGAATTATGTAGACAAAATATATTATCGGTAGAGAAACCGGTAGTGCATAAACAGTGCGAGATTGGGAATGGAGAGAGTAGGTCTTGCAACCTTTCCATGTTGGATTAAAAGTCCACAGAGAATGTAACATTGTCATGAAAATTTTAAAGTCGGGTGGGACAACCCCAAGCATCACAGAAAGAACCAATAAATGTGGACATCGGCTAGACATATATGTCCGTTCACAGTAAAAATAAGCACACGGGGAATCAATTGATTCTTGGGCAAAAATTAAATGATTCTTCAAACCCCTTTACGTGTACACTGCAATCAAACATAGAAATATTTGATGCTGCAAATTAGTACGATGGATGATTTATATTGAGCTTAATTGCTAGACAAGGGTCAAGGTGTCCCAACTCACAAGTGAGGGTATCCTTTGCCTGTTACCAAACCCCAATCCTACATCGGGGTTTGGTAATGGGCAATCACAAAACTATTTTGTGTAGAAAGTCTTTTTGACAAAATCTATATTCTTGACTTGCAAAGTAGTTATCATTTTTTTAACCCTTAACCCCCGAGCGCCCAAGTCATATTCACTCAAATCCATACCCTTGTGTATTTAGGGCCTCCTTCCATGCAAGGGGGGTGGCCGGTCATTCTTGAAATACCCCATCGATAATTGGTCGGATAGGTGTCCAAAAAAATTGGAACCCCATCCGACCGATTATTGGTGGGGTATTTTCAGAATGACCGGCCACCCCCCCTTACATGGAAGAAGGCCCTTAGTCCAATAAAAGTATTACCTAAATAGAGTTAAATAGCTTGAAATTTTTTTGAGTGGTAGTAGACACATGCTTGAAAGTACATGAAAAAGTACAAGTCCTTTGACTTTACCATTAAGAAGAAGATGAGAGTCAACTGTGGATAATTTTCAAAACAGAGAGGCCATATTTTGGCCCCTTGGGCACTCAGGGGTTAAAGGACAAATGGATTGCCATGGCTTGCCCTGCCTATAGCAATCTACAATGTTTTGCACATGGGCACCAATAGGATTGCTTCAAAAAGTTGAAAAAGTCAACAATGCATGGTGCTCTCATGAAAATTGCAAGAAGGGCAGCTTGGGAGCTAACACCATGTTTTTGAATCTTATCACAATTGGGTTACAAAAAAAACAAAAACATCTTAAGAGGTAACTTTTTGTCTTCCAAGATGGACCATGTGTTTATGGTCACTTCTGAAGAAAATTAGATGAAAAACAACATTTTTCTAAATCACAAAATCTTTTTACAGAGCCGGAGGATGTTTTTTGTCCTCCTCAACGTTTAGGGATTAACAACAATATTTGTGGAAAAATTTGATGGACTCTTTGACAATGATTAAAACTATCAAATGTAGCCCAAGTTTTGTTGTCCCCTTTAAAATCAATTTTCACATGCAACATACAGCGGACCAGGTTTGCAAATCTCAAGGTAAGACCCACTGCAAAATACTGTCACAAAGTTGACATACCAGTTGGATTGAAGATGCTCTATGCGGTACTCTTCTAACAAAAAAAAAAGTATTTGCAAATATTAAGCTCCTGGAATGGGGGTGTGTTACTTTATGGTCCATGCAAATGTTAATTTACATGCAGCTATTAAAATTCGTAACCCAAATAAGACAACCGATGGGTACATTGTGTTTTTTATGTTTTGATTCGTCTTTGAATGAGTTGGTTGGCTTTGATTGTTAACATTCTTAGGGTTGTTATGATCCTTTTCATGTTGTTAAATTTTCTATGCTGATTATTGCGTTTAGGTTGCCTCCCACTAATTTCTTGACATTTTTCACTGTGTAAATACTTATTGGTATTATAGTAATTTTCATCAATTCTTGTTACTATGGTGCATGTGCTTCCAAGTGATCAAGCAATGAATCACGAGGTAACTTTCTTAAGTTAGGCAACCTAATTGTCAAGACAACCTTTACATTAGGGCATTTGCATGGTCAAGTGGACCAAAAATGGTGAATAAAACCTCATAAAAAGTCCACAATTTTGAGATTTTTGCGAGTATGGATCACAAAGTGTTTGTTTTCCTTTATAAAAATATTTACATTATATATATAAAAAAAAACACCCAAGCCCATGTAGCCATTAGGAAGGCTTTTGCAAAGGGAAAAAAATTAACTAAAAAAATGTTAAAATCATTAAGATATTGCCGCTTAAACATTCAACCTTAATTTGGGCACTAAAAAGTCCATAGCTTTTATTGTATATCACTTCTCTAAAATTATAGCATGTTTTTGAAATACTTAAAAGATGCTAAATCACATATGTAGTCCCTAGGTACGCATTATAGCTAACTTGATACATTATGTCTATCATTTTCATAGGATGTTGTGAATGGGACAGTCCAAATATATTCATTGAAAAGTCCCTTATTTTTTATATTATCAATTTTAATAAACATTGATTACAAATTTTGTACAAGTATAGAATATATTCACTAATTTAGGATGTTTCTAAGCTCTTTCTTCTATAAGAAATAAGCCATGCAATCAAAACATGTTCTTGAAAATTGAATGGGACATGCATTTTGGTCCAACCAACCATGCATCCACCCAATATCTTCTAGTATTGACTTTAACCCCTAAAGGACCAAGGAGCCCACTTTGGGCTTTATGAGAATTTGGGCAGGCTCTATTGATTCATAATTTGGAAGTTTTTCATGAATTTTTTAGGATGGATGCTACTCATCATAATCTACATGTGAAGCTTTATTTCATTTCATTCCAATAACTAATGCAAAAGTTATAAGGTTGTTTCAATTTCAATGTCAAACTGGGCAGCAACAAATATATTCTTACTTTTTTGTTTTTATATTTATAGAATTGTATAGATTGATACCTACTCATAAAATATTGATTCACTCAATTCCAAATAATGAGGTAAGAGTTAGAAGGAGTTTTATTTTGCGGGCAATGAAGGTAGGAAGATGGTAGAAAAAACATATAAAGTTATCTTTTAATCTCAATTTTGAAAATTTTCAAATGAAAATGAAAATCAAAGTTTCTAATTGTTTGTTAGAGCATTCTCACCATTGGGATTGGGTGATTGCAAGAAACACTTGTACTATTTCTTGTCCCCTTCACCTCCTGCAAGTGCTTTTTGGCTTGTAACTTTTGCGCAGCAAGTTCTTTTGAGCTGAAATTTCAAAGGAAGGTACATGTCATAGTTACAAACCTTCTATAATTTCTGCAGTTTTTTTGAAGTTATTTTACTATTTTTAAATAGCCCCCAAATAGGTGTCTACCTTGGCCATTTTAGGGCTTTTTTTACTCTTTTGGGTCCAAAAAAGCATTTCTAGGGCTATAAATGAGGGATATTGTTTATGGAGCATACTTACACACATTTGTAGAAGGATTTTGAAAAATTATAAAATCCATGGCATCTACATTGTCTCAAAGTGGGCATCCTATCTCCCTTCATTGGCAAAATACAAAAAAATTCCTCAACAAAGCAATTGTACCATGTGAATGTGTTTAATGGGTTCTCAAATGGCTAATTTTTTTTTTTTTTTTTTGAATTATTTTACTATTTTCTAAAAAGCAAGAAAGAAATTGGCTTTTTGTTGGTGATTTTGTTTTGTGCATAATTTTTAGAATAAAAAAAATTTAGATCTGAATTTTCACAAGTATGCTATTTTAAGTGCTTTACAAATTTTCCATATTTTATTTTATCTTTAAAAAATTATTCCAAAAGCTCGGTAGTACTACTAGTACTACAAGTACTATTAGTGTTTGAGCCAAAACTGTGAAGTGTTTCTTGCAATCACCCGATTAACAATTTTCAAATTCTTCTAAAACTTATTAGCATATTAGTTATATTTTTCATTCATCAATACCTTTCACTGTACAATTTTTGTAAAAATGAATCCAAAATTTTTTTTGGTTAACTTTTTATATATATGCTTTCAACCCATTTTCCAACATATTGTCAAAATTGCCTAAGAAATACAACATACATGTTTTTCTCTTAAAAGTTTGAAAAACAAAACTTCACCTTCTAGAAGGATTAGAAAAGCCTACATTTTGAAGTTTAGGCACATCAATCTTGCAATTGGTGTGGATGTTCATTCTAAAATTTTGGGACAATGTACTTGTGCAAGTCAACCAAGGGATCCTGCGGTTGGATTTGTTAAAATGTAAGTTTCAATGAAGATTTTGACCTTGCTTTGGGGACTAGTATTTTGAAGCAGTTTTGGGCCTCTAAACACAAAAGAACTTTAGGGGTTAAACTTGTAATATTTATATTCAAGAAATTGTTATGTGTACATAAACTAACAAAAGATGAAATAATATTAGAATTGTTTTTGTATGTTGTAATATCAAACTAGTCTATAGAATAAATAGTCTCGTAAATACTGTACACCAAATAGTGCATTTAGGTTGCCTTAACAGTTGGGTTGCCTTACCTTGACAAAGTTACCTCATGACTCACCCTTGGTCACCTGGAGGGGCATGCAACTTTCTTTATGCTACAATAACTCTTGGTTATGTCCAAAGTTCAAGTTTCTCTACTTGTTGACTTTTGCATTTTTTGCTACATTTAACTTCTATTGACTTCCTCCATTTTTTATTGCTATAAATATTAACAAAAGTTACTATTGTTATGATAAAATATTTGAATAGTGTGAAACGTCAAGAAATTAGTATGGGGCAACCCAAATGCACTATTTGGTGTAGTTAAGATAATTGTAGCTGATATTTGTTTAGCAAATTGGGTTCAATGATAGCCGTTTTCAAAACATAATGCATCATAAAGTGTTATGAGAGTAGTGTAATGATGTTTTCTAACGAAGGGTAATAACCATAACCTATGGAGCTGTTTTCACAATCATTCATCTTTATTAATGAAGTTTATGAGTCTTTTGAAATGGTTATTGTACTGTATAGAATGGACATTTTAATTATTATTTTACATAAATTCAAAATCTTGAATATGGAATAAGCTCGATTTTTTGAGATTATTAGGATCTTTGTTTTATGAAGATCGTTTTTTGTACTGAAAATGTCTGTTTTTAAATGTGTTTGCTTTTGAAGAACACGACCCTTGTGGAAAAGAGCTTAAAAAAACCATGGTGTATAATAATGAAAAAAAATCATGAAGATTTACAAATTATTGGAATGACAAGAAAATAGGAGTCTTTGTACACAACATGTGTGTCTTTGAAGTTGTTCATCATTCAAACAAAAATGTAATAACAATTAGGAATTAGAATTAAGTGTGACAACTGTGAAATATTCTACCTATAGTCATTATTGCAAACATTTACTTTGACTTGCCTGTTGATATTGTGATCAATACATGTGTAGTTATGTAAAATTTTGAAATAAATTGTAATTGGAAACTACAGTTCTCCTTATACGAAATAAATTATAAGGTAAGGTATCCATTCATTTTTATTTTGAAAGTTGTTTATATACACAAGAAGATAAATGAACGTATGTTGAAAAGTTTACATTGAGATTTTGTAGCCACAAAATCATGACTTGCAAAAGACATCCCAATATATTGGTCTCTGCACAATGAGCTTTTGGAAGCAAAAAATGAAATTAGAGGATTTTTATTAAGCTACTAGTGGATCCGTGCACCCTTCACGCCCACTCCAAACACATAAGTTGAGAGTGAAGACTTTAATCATGATTTGTTTGTTGTTTATTTTAATCGTTTATTGTAATCTTGCTTATTGTTTTGTTTATTTTAATTTTTTCTTGCTTGCTTAATCACGTCATGTTGTCGCTTATTTTAATCATTTTTTGCTTTCTTTAATGGTTTTTGTAACAAGTGATGCTAACTGTTTTTTTAAGGGAATTGATATGTGCACACTGGGGGTTGATATTTGCACACCCTAGGAGGTAAATTGTAGATTTCTACCATCAAAAAGCTGAATTTGAGAATTTTGAATTCAGAGTTGGAGTTAGAGATCATGGTTTACTCTAGAACCATAAAAAAAGTTGCAATTAAACAACACTCAGTGAAAAAGCTTAGCTAGGGGAAAAAGTGTTACTTTTATTTTTGTTTGTAAAAAAAAATAAGCTTTTTCATTGGGTGTTGTTCAATTGCAAACTTTTTAATGGTTCTACAGTTAACCATGGTCTCTAAGTCCAAATCGGAATTCAAAATTCTCAAATTCAGATTTTTGATGGTAGAAATCTACAATTTACCTCCCAAGGTGGTGTGCAAATATCAATCTCTGGTGTGCACATATCAATTCCCTTTTTTAATCATTTTTTTTTAATGTGTGGTAGGTGAGGCTTATTTTGATTGTTTTTTTAATGTGTTACATGTGAGATATCAATCTGGGAACTTTTTATGATTATTATTATCACCCTGTCATGGCCCCATGCATGCCCCCCATGGCCCATGTGCAATTTTATCATGCAACCCCCTCTTAACTAATATATACATACAAACACCCCGTTCTATTATAGAAAGAAAATAGTAATTACTCAAAATAGCCAAAATGACTAGGGTTGATTCCTTGTTGAGAACTACAAACTCTGGTTCTTTAACCCTTAAATTTTCCAACAACCCAAAATGGGTCAATCGTTTTTTAAGACAGTCATTTATGAACTTAGGAATGTAAAGAGTCACTTGAACTTTGACTCATTTGAAGGAGAAACAAATTAGTTTTGTAGTGGTGTTTTCAAATTTAGAAAAAGAGTTACTATTGAATTTACCAAAAAATTCAAACCATGGGTGGTCTTGGAGATGTAATGTTAAATTTTGGCCCAAGATTTGTGAAAATCTTCTATTTTACTCACAAATTTTGAAATTAAAGGGTGGAAATGGTCACTATTGCAAGACCATTTTCTCACTCATTTTTTATCCTCAAAATACAAGACTTGTTTCTATGCATGTGGAACTTGATTGCCTTGAGAATGAGCGTAAGACACCAACTTTTTAATATGTTATGTGTCCAAAAGAGCCAATCAAAGCACAATTTGAACTACTCCAAAATATTGGTTTCCTTGTAGTACCCTTTACATTTTTGTTATAATCTTCCAATCTAACCCTTGGATTGAAACCAAACTTTGTAGAAATGATAAGGACTTGGCTTTCTACAAGATTTTATGGTTACTTTGGCTTAAAAATGACTCATTGTACTTCAAGCTTCACCCTTTCATAACTTACAAAATCAAGACCCAAACACCTTGAAAATAGCTGAAAAGTTTAAAGGTTAATATGCCATGTGCAATTAAAACTTTTTGTTATTGGACCATACTATTGCATGCAAACTAAAATTTCTAATGCATGAAAAATATGAAAATCTTTAGATGATAAGTAGTACAAAATTTATTTTTTGTCAATGAAAAATGCCACACTTTTGATGAATTTGCTTGCTTTTAGTTGAAGAGAAATTAGTTCTTCTATGTCTTACAAGTTTCACCTATATTTATAAACACGATATTTTTTTTATGCATCCTATTAGAGTGTGTCCATGTGATATTATTTACAAAACATTGAAACCAGTGTAGGTTGAAATATTACCATCTTATTACTTTGACACATACATATTGTTATTGATGATGTTGTTGATATCATCATTACTATCATGATTCTTATTTTGCAACAAATAGAAATTTGCTATCACGAAATGACAATACTTTCTTCTCTTGATTTGCAAAGGGTCAATTGTCTAGAAGGTAGGAATTGAGATTTCTGGGTAAATCAATTTGAGGCCTTGCTTTTACAAATTCGCAAAAATAAAAAGAGGAGTACCAAATTATGATACTAGTCTATCAATTATAATATAAAATAGGGAACTACTACAGCAACACCTTAAATTGTTAACGAGACACTCCCTTTGAGCATGAAATTTGATAATTTAGTGCTATTTTTTATTTATTAAGTGGTCCATCATTCATTCAATCACAACATTATCACTTTCTTGAAACAAAATATGACAAATACAAATTTTTATTGAAATATTATTACACCAATACTATTTTTTGAAAAAATATTTTTGCTTTAAGTAACTCAAAATTCCTATATTTTTAGTTTGACAATTTAAGCACACCTTTTTTTTAAAATATAGCCTTAGAATGATAAAGGCAAAACAAATATTTTAATCCAAATAAAAAATTCATCAAAATCAGCATTAAAAATCACATTTTCATGCTCAAAGGGGTGTCCCGTTAGCAATTTAGGGTGTTGCTATAGTAATTCCCTATAAAATAGTCTACCTTGTAAGTTGATCTAGGGAGATTTTTGAAGGGGAAAAAATGTAATTATAGAAAAGCAACAAATAGCATTATTTGCAAACTATGTTTTAAACTTTGCTCCTTTTTTTCTTCCTTCTACCAATAGGCTTCTTAATTTTGGTAACTTCTTTTAATGGAGCTACATACATATTGAGCATCGATCTATGCACATTTCACTTCAAAATCAAGTTAGGCCTCACACTTACAAATCACTATTTGTATGGAAGGATGAACTTTTATACAGCTGTTAATATATAATCTACTACTATCACTCACTATTTTTCATCAAAACATTAATATCACACATTGATTAACAAAATGCATATCAAGATGCATAAATTAGTGTGGTTAATAAAACAGTGTATGCCGTGCCACATTTCCTTGCAAAATACTACCTAAACCAATGAATGTACCAAATGCCCTAATTGATTTAGTTAAGTACAAACATTTGAGAAACTTCTGGATATTTTATTTCTTGGTTTTTGCTAGTTTGGTTGATTTTGTTGGTTTTTTGGTTTTTTGTTTTTGGATTTTTGAGGTTTTGGTGTTATTGTTTTTTATTGTTTTTTTGGTTATGGTTTTTAGATTTTCATATTTTTAGTTGTCGGATTTTCTTGGTTTTGGTCTTGGTCTTCGGGTGTTTTTTGGTTTTAGTTTTCAGATGTTTTTTGGTTTTGCTTTTTGGATTATTTTTGGTTTTACTTTTCGGATGTTTATTGGTTTTGGTTTTTGGATGTTTTTTGGTTGTGGTTTTTGGATGTTTTTTGGTTGTAATTTTTGGATGTTTTTTGGTTTTAGGTTTTGGATGTTTCTTGGTTTCAGATTTCGGATGTTTTTAGGTTTTGGTTTTCGGGATTTTTTAATTTTGCTTCTTGAATTTTTTTTGGCTTTAGTTTCGGATGATTTTTGGCTTTAGTTTTCGGATGCTTTTTGATTTTAGTTTTTGGATGTTTTTTGTTTTCGTTTTCTGGTGTTTTTTGGTTTAGCTTATTGGGATTTTTTTTGGTTTCAGTTTTGGGATGTTTTTTGGTTTCAGTTTTGGGATGTTTTTTGGTTTGGATTTTTGGGTTTATAACTTTATGGGTTTAGCTCTTTGGATTTGTTTTTGTCTCGTTAAAGTTTCTCTACACCTTCCCAATAGTGTCCAGGGAGAACCGGGTTTTAGTTACAAGTCAGTCAACTTTTTTTTGTGGATTGTCTAAGAAAATGAAAGTTGATGGATTTGCTTCCGACCATAAAATCATGACTTTAGGAAGTCAAGCCAAGCTACAATTTCATCTTTAGGAAATTTAATCAAACGTGCACTTGTAAATGAGGAAATGGGCCGAGTGAAATTTGAAACTATGGGAAATCAACCTATGAACTTTTCCATGATAAGGAAATTTTCCAACCTTCTAAACAAAAATCAAATGTTTTTTTAATTTCACAAATAGTTACAGGGTGCTAAAAGTTCAAAAAAATTTAAAACAAGAAACATGGGTGAGGTGGCCATGTGTGTGAATGGGTGTGAGTGAGTGGGTGAGCAAGTGAGTGGATGACTGGGTGAGTAAATGAGAGGGTGAGTGGGTGAGTGGGTGACTGTGTGATGGTTAATGTTAAGCGGTGCACTTGATGCTTAATGGGATAAGAGGTGCACTTGGTGCACCAATCCTTAGAGGAAATGTGGTGCTCAATCCCAAAATGGCGGGACTTGACTTAATTCAAATCCAGCCAAAGATATATAAGTAACAAAAGTCAACAATAAATCCTTTCAAAGTATAAAAAAGTTTGCATTGGTTGGGGTAACTTGACAAGTTTTTGATGTCTTAATTATTGTCTTGCTTTGCTATGCCATGCACATGGTAAGCAAAAGATTGATTTGTCTACAACATTTGTAAGAAAAAAAAATCCGATATAATACAACGAAATTTAGATTTCAACCAAACTATTTTCCTAAACTTAGGAAATCAACTGAGTGAAAAAAAAACAAAGGTTATTGGCTAACCAAAAAATACATGTTTAGGCCATGACCGATTAACCCCTAACCATCAAGAGGACAAAAATTGTCCTTTCAATGCCAAAAACACACCTCAAGGGTGGAAAAAGATTTTTTTTTCATTTTTTTTTTCTTGAAAGTGGTCAAAGAGATGTGCCACATCACTAAATGCCAAAAGTAGCTGCTTTCCATGCCTCCATATTTTCTAAAACATCAATTTGTAAAGAGATATTCAAGGTCCTTACTGCCCTTTTTGTAAGGGTAGGATACACTATTGACTTTTCCTTCTTTTGAAGAGAATATTATCTCTCTTAAACATATGCCACAAGCTGTTCATTGCCCATGAACAGTGCACACTCTCTTGGGTCTGAGCCACGGGTTTAGGGTCAGTCAACCCTTAAACGACCAACCAACCATAGTACACAGTATAATACAATATATTTTTCTTGTATTTGGAACGCACCCACACCTTAACTATATTTGAGATCAACAAAGAAGTTAGAAAATAAATCAATACAATTCTAGAGAGTTAGTCAAGATCCCAAATAAAAACTTTTTTTTGATAGCAAATGTCAATTATACAGCACCCTACATACTGTGTACTATGGTCGGTTGGTTGTCTAAGGGTTAAAGGCTAAAAAAACCGAGTGGTCCAGATAGGAAATGTACCTAGTTTTTTTAAAAACCTCCTCGGACACTGCTTCCGGACACTGCTTCCCATGCAAGTCGCGAGACGAGTATCTCGGTCGAGCACAAATCGCAACACCACCACCACCTTTTCTGGCGTCGTGGGGGCCGTAAAGCGAATCCCACGCTTCCGCAATCACAAACCCCCTCTCCTGCCAATTCTCAATCACTGCACCTCAATCACAACTGTCCAAAACCAGCAGCAGCGATGTAGCAAAACATAGAGATTCTAAGTTACTGCTCACTCAGGTACTTACAAACATTCAAGCATCCACACTCCTCATCCTCTTCTTTTCACAGCACCTCTCGATCCAAAACTTTTAGGGTTTCGAACAGATCTGAGATCTCGTAACTCCACCGCAGTAGTAGTAGTACGGGTAATGGCCTTCTATGCTCGTAAGCATCATCTACTCTATGCCCGTGTAAGTGTCTTCATAGAATCATACTTCCACACGACTATTCTCCCTTCAAGCTTCTCATTTCGTGCTCTGTCCTTGCGGAGCAGCGAGCGTGATTTGCCCGAGCGGAATCATTACCGAAGTTCTCCGGGGTCTGGAGCGTTGTATCGAACCGATCCTCGGCTGGATTTTGCAAATTCTTGCAGGCGAATCATGGCCGAAGCTGCGAAACCGGGTGTTATGAGGCATGAAACGGATTTTAGCATTCAAGGGAGTGCTCCTGCGGTGGTGGTGGATTCTCGCTCGGAGTCTGCTGCTGCTGTTGCTGTTGCTGGGAGTCGTGATTTGGAGTCGTCGTCGATGGTGTTGGTGTTGTTGAATTACAATTTGCCTCGGTTTACGCCTCGGTTGTGGAGCCAAGGTAAACCCTAAACCCCCTCTCTTCTGATTCTCCAATTTTCTTCCCTGATTTTATGAAAATAAATCTCTCTTTTTTGGAGCATGACTTTGCAACCAGCGTTGTAGATCTTGCTTTATGAGGTTAGTTGCTCGTACTGCAGATTTTTTTAGGGTTTATCTTGATCTTTACTCTCTGATTCTCCAATTCCTTCCCTGTTTCTTTTATCATTTTTTTCTCCATTTTTGGAGAATGAATTTGTAACCAGCGTTGTAGATCTTGCTTTGTGAGGTTACTTTGTTAGTAGATCTTGTTGTTTGAGTTTATTTTGATCGTACTGCAGATTTCTTTTAGGGTTTATCTTGATCTTTACTCTCTGAATCTCCAATTTTCTTCTCTGTTTTTACCATTTTTTTCTCTCTTTTGGAGCATGATTTTGCAACCAACATCGTAGATCTTGCTTTGTGAGATTAGTTTGCTCGTTGATCTTGCTCTGTGATGTTAGTTTGTTCTTCTGCAGATGTTGTTTAGGGTTTATCCTGATCAGTAGCGCAAAATCCTAAACCCTCTGTAACTAGAAGCAACATGTTTTTCAAAAGGGAAAATTCATGGATACCCTTGAAGTTTGCAATATTTGTATAAATACTCATAGTTTTTCAAAAATTGCACAAATACCTTTGGACAATATTTTTTATGCATTTATTTGTTGTGCTCTGTCACTTGATGACCAATGTTGAAGAAGGGAGTGTAATGAAACAAAAAAAGAAGCAACGTATGCACGAAGAAAGGAGGAAGTGGCATGCACAACAAAAACAAATGCTGAATTTTTTTGGTCCAAGGGTACTTGTGTAATTTCTGAAAAAGCAGGGGTATCTATGTATACATTGCAAACTTCAGGGGTATCCATGAAATTTTCTCTTTCTGAAAAACGAAAACTAAATTGGAGTGTTGTTTTTAACCTTGTTTCTACAAGGGGTTTACAGAATGGATCATATGGTTTAATTTACCATGGCTTTTTTTGAAGAGATGAGAGTTGAATTAAATGTAGTAGAGTCTCTTTTAACGAGAGAATAGATACTGATGAGTATTTGTGCGGTGGGGGTGGGTTGCAATGGAAATATTAGCAAGCAAGCGGTTCTGTGCTGATGGTGGCGCTAATCGTCTTCACGATGAACTTCCTCAATTCTTACCAGGGGATGATCCTGATGTTATCCGGCCCAGGTGGAATTTTATTTCTTAATCTCTATATCAAGGATGCGTCAATCCACAATGGTGGATGTTCGATGTTAATTGCTTTCGAGATGCGTAGTTTTATATTGAAACTTGGAAATTAACATCTTTAATAATTTCTACGTGTTTTTAAAGTCTCCTCTATTCGTGTAGTTTATCACATTAACTTTGTCTGATATGGCAGTTACACGCCAGATGCTATTATTGGAGACCTAGACTCTGTTCGAGCTGATGTGAAAGATTACTACAGTCAACTGGTATTACACCAATTCTCCCAACTCTTTCGTCCTCTTTTGTAGTTACATCTCTGTTCATTTATGTGCATGTTTTTGCCATGTATCATTGTGGCTTATCCTGGTGATGGTGACTGATTGCTGTTCTTAAAGGTAATGTATGCTTTTGAAGAACTGTTCAATTTTGCATTCATCTGTTTTTTAAATTTACCTGCGGTTATAATGATAATGCAGGGTGCAACCATAGTAGATGAATCGAATGACCAGGACACAACTGACCTTCACAAGTGTCTTCGTTATATCAGAGATTGCACACCTGATCTTGATAAAACCAAGGTACGAGGATGCACGGAAGCATAAAGTATACTCTGCAGTATTCTTAGGGAGGTTGTTATGCTATTTATGTACAGTAATTCATACAACGTCCGGTTTTTTTCCCTTTTAGTCAGGGTAGATTTGCCAGTCACTAGTTCTCTACTTCTCTGGAAAATTTTCACTGTGTTGCTATGTTCTGACAAGTGATTGTCTTCTGGTCTATGCAGACGAAGGTAGTTGTTGTAGGTGCTCTTGGAGGGAGGTTTGATCTCGAGGCTGCCAATATTAATGTATTATGGATGTTTGCAAATTCAATGAAGATAGTTCTTTTGAGTGAAGAAAGTAGTCTCTCGTTGTTACCAACTGGTTACAAGCATGAAATCTATGTAGACAAATCATTTGAGGGTCCTCATTGTGGCTTGGTTCCGATTGGAGCTCCGTCTCTCTCGACAACAACCACGGGACTTCACTGGAACCTAGGTATTTATTTACCTTTTAAAGCTGGTTGGAGATTTGGTTTTTCAGTTAAGATGAAGTTACTTCTGAAATTTGCTTTTGGTTTCCTTTCCTTGAATAATTAATTTTCCCTTATCAATTTTAGATGTGAAATTTGTTGCAAACGCATACGTACTTCTTTGCTTTGATCTTCAAATTGTTGTTTGTTTCTGATTTGCAGATGAAACGCCAATGTCATTTGGTAGTTTGATAAGTACATGCAATCTCATAGACGGTGAGGTTGTGACGGTTGTCTCTGATGTGCACCTGCTTTGGACGACTGAATTACGGTATAAACCATGATTAGTGCGTCTCTGATCTTGAGTTTTTTTTAATCTGATTTGGAAGTCCTCTGAGTAGTTTAAGTTTGTTGTTGCAACCAAATGTACATTTCTTGTACGTCAAGTAGGAATCTACATTAGGATTAGAGGTATTTTGTAATTTATTTTGGTCAGTTCTCATGATCTGATGATTTAATGATGGTTTACTGATGTTATATGGTATGAGTTGGCATTAGTGTGACGTTGAGGATTAGACAAGGTACATATTTGGTGGAAATTCTGTGGGATTTTATTTTTATTTACTACTAGATTCTACTCTCTTGATTCTTTTCAAAGGCCAAGGTGCAAAGGTATGTAACGTGCAAACACCCCCAAATGTTCTTATTTTGGATGATAAATATAAACCTTTCCCTTTGTGGTTACAAAGACTTTGTACTTTTCATAATATTGTTTTGTGAATTTTCTACCATGTGTATGGTGTAGATATTCGAAACTCCTTATTCAAGAGTTCAATGAGGGCAGTGTATTATAGTTAAAAATCTCAGAATTAACTTTTTCAGCTCAACTATAATCTTTTTGTTACGGAATTCAATTATTGTTTGATCTACAATTAGGTGTAAAGTGATTTTAAAATTTTCCAGTTTTGAATATTATAAATTAATTAATGCTACATAAAAGCTACTCAACTATTGTGTCCCATACTAGTTACACTAACTTGCACTAATTCAAGGAATAAGTGAATTTTAGCGGTGCACTAACAAAATAATTCATATTAATTTGGGTTAATTTGATACTTTGTAGGGTATTCATATATCATCTCAAATAGTGTAAATTAAGTGGCCAAACTTTCAAGATCTTATGAGCATGTAATTTTATTAATTAGAAAGTGTGAAGGATGTTGCATTTCAAAGGGTACTTTACCAAGTTGCTATTCTAGGGGTGGCAAATGATGTCGGCCAAACCCATGGTTTCAAAACAAGGGTGTGATGCATGTCACACCTTCACATTAATTAGACATAATTCACCAAATAAGTGTGAATGGGTCTTACATTGTTCATTGTCTTTGCACTAATTTTAATAACTTGTAGGCACAATGATAGATGTAACTTTGCAAATACCAAGACTCATTGTATTATGAATGTCATAGGAGATGCCAACAAGACATGTAATTTAGCACAAAAATTCATGAAAATGTGGTCTCAAAAGGCAGTTTGAAAAATTGACTATACTTACAAAATGTAATAGCTTGACTTGAGCAACCTTGCAAAGGGGTTGCCTTTCATCCATTTTGGGGTGTGAGAATGTTTTCCAGGTTGCATTGGGAATGCTCTATTAACATGATGTTTCTAACAATACAACCTACACTTCAAAAGTGCATGTCATTATATACATTTGTGGTGTTAGGACAAAATCAATGCTACATCACCTCATTACTTGTACTTAGTACTCAGGGTTGTTGAAATCCAAGGTGGTCTAGAACCCTTTGTAAGCTTGTTGGACTTCTAATCTCATATCAATACACCCTTTGTGATATAGCAAATTGGCATAGTGAGAATATAGAGTGAGTAATGAAAATGTACATATCTGTTCCTTAGGCTTGGTAAAAGAATAGAAATGGTGTTAACTCCTAAAGGACCAAGCAGCCCTTTGCGACTAGTACAATTTGGGGTATTTTTCTTGTATTTGGAGTGCATCCACACCTTTATTACATTTAAGATCAACAAAAAAATTAGAAAAATAGATCAATGTTGTTCTAGTGAGGTAGTCAAGATTTCAAATTAAAACTTTTTGTTGGTAGCAAATGCCAGTTATGTAGCAGTAGTGTACATACTTATAGTAGCTCAATCTTTTAAGGGTTACAGTCTAGGCATACTTTCCATTGTTACTTCCCTCCAACACAAGTGTTCCTGTAGTGTTCAATTTTATACCAAGGATTGAGTTATTGATGTTGGGCACAGCTTGAGCGGGTGCAGAGTGACACCTGTGTTCAGTCACACTAATGCAATAACTGCAGAAATTATTCAAGCGTACAACACTTACAAAGAAGTCAGTTGATGTCAAGGCTTGAAGTTCAGGATTTTGTATTCTCATCTCTTCATGATTTGAAAATGTTATTGTATTTAGAATACCATTTGAAAATGTTCTTGGCAGTGTTGCAGGTAGGAAAGATTATTCCGTGTGTGAACTTTGTCAAGTCCCTTCAATTGATAGCATTGTTGGACTAACAAGGACACGATATACAAATACGCTCAACTATTCAGAATTCTCCCTACACAAATGCGTGAAAAATGGCACTACCTTGCATAGAACATGAAAAAAATTGGACAAGAAAGAATCTCACTAGGTAGTCATTCTACAATGGCTGCCTAGTTGATCAATAGGACCAAAGGTTAAAGACATAGAGGTAGCTTGACACACTAACACCCTAATGAAGTAGCTATCATAGCTAGCCACTAAAAAATTGTAGAAACTTTCAAATGAACAATCCAAATGTTTTAGGGTTACGAAGTTGAACATTTGAAAACAGGTCTGCACAGACTAATTCTCATCCAACCTATAAAATAAAATGCCCAGCACAAAAGTACTCTACTTGGTGGCTTGCGCAATAATGTTGGACAAAGAACTTGATTGTTCTTTTGCATAGTCAATCAATGAATCCTGCAATGGGTAATAACCATGTGTCAAAATGAAACCGCTAGATCAGGGTTCCATAAATTAAAAAATGCATGAGAATGACTTAACACAGATTCAGAGGCAAGCCTATAAAACCCTGGATACAATTCAAAGTTATTTCACTACAACTGCGCTGCAGCGAAGCAAAACAAACTCTTTAAGAAGCAATATAGTCGAAACTTTGAATGTTGGTATGCTGTGATACAAAAGAAATCGCTGTTTCGATTTGGCTTTAGGTGCACAATGAGAAGGAATAAATATATACCTGGGCAGCAATCACACGGGCCACAGACTTTTTGCTAGTTTCTTGAAGCTCTCCAGCAATGAGCACTTCATCAAGTATGTAGTATGCCTGCATGTGTAAGCACAAGGGAACTCAATGCATTCAGCACTGCGCTGGAACACAGCAAGAATTGTCTCAATTAATTCAAAACCTGAGATCTGGGCCCACACAAAATGAAAAAGAAAAACTAAAGCATTGGCCTCCAAGCATTGTTTGACACGAAGAGCACTTAGATGTTCTTCCGAAAGACCAGGGTGGCTACAAGGCAGAACAAACCTTGTGAAAGTTGAAGATGAGATCCAACTCACAAACCTGCATAGTACATCCGCAGTAGGCTTAGCTAGTATTTCTCATACTTCAGCAGGACTCATTCTGAACAATAAAATCACCAATAATTTTCCTACACGAGTACTGCAGTAGAACTTTGCCAGAAAAGCAATGTGGAGGCATTCGACGAAATTTACGAAAACTTACATTGCCAAAGTAGCGATCAAGAATCTCAACAAAGTGGTGGATGATTTCTAAGGTTTCCAACTCGTTATCCTCTGCATCCACACACATGCAGAAGTACAAGCTCGCATACCTGTTCATCCAAACATGACTGTCTTTAAATTATCCGTAAATATCCCCTAGACTGATAACACCAAAAACTCCACTCTTTACAATGGACCAAACGCAGCACTCAAAGGGATGTTACTGAAAATATCGCAATGACCACTTCACCCGCTCACTAGCAAACAAGGTGCAAGTAAAAGCAGGTGGTTACCGTTTGTAGACAACCTTGAGGCCCCTCCATTCTAGGAAGTTACAAAGTTTTGGAGCACGAGAAAGGATCATACCGCTCAATTCACGAATGACCTGTAACAGTCACCCTTCAATCAATGAATATTTCTAAAATTCACCTTCATAAATACAAATAATCACTCTGCAACTTTCGTACCAATCATATAGCTCTGGTAATTTCAAAGCAGTAGCAGTGATAAAAACGTACCTTGGTGCGCTCCTTTTGACTGTAGGGCGAATACCATTTTGTAAGTCGAACTTTGCCCTGCCGGCTGATTAGCAAGACGAAGTGAATCTGCAAGTCACACCATGTCAAAATATTCCCATGCATTTCCAACATTCAAATAATTCTCAACTCCATCCTACTGGCTTCATTTTCAGGTATATTGCAATGCTACAATCTTATGCTGAATTTCCTGCATGGAAATAGAAAATAAAAGTGGCAGGACATTATCTTGTCGTATTTCAATCTGAGCTCTAAGCAAAAAGTGTAATTTCAGAATGCAAGAGTCTGATAGTATACTTTTACATAATCTCAAGTAATCCAGACATCTTCCAAAAAGAAATTTCACTCTAACCTAGCCATAACAAACAGCTATTTCCTTCTTGACAACACAATTACATAACAACTATGTCATGATCACTAAACTCTTGCATTACTAACTCCACAAGAGGACGATCAATCTCCGGGTGTTAGCAATCGCACATGAAATGCAGCATTAACATGACTAGTGTAAATATATCCAGTAATGAAGCTAACATTATTCTCAAGGAAGGCTAGTGATGAACATAGCAACTCATTACTTACGTTAAGAAAAAAACTGAATTAATAGGTGAAGGAACTAGAAATGCAATAAATCTTGAAGGTTCATTGTACTTTACCAGATGAAACTTTGAAAGCTACTTCAGATATGATAAAACGAAGCTCCTGTGGACGCGCATTAACCTAACTCTAAGAGCCTTCCTCCTCCCGTTCACTAACACTCTCTGTCAAAAGACTCTAAACAAACTATCAATTGATTCTGACATAGCTTAGATCTGCAGATTCTAGCGAAAACGACGGCGATCACGAAAGAGCGAAATGCGACGTAAGAGCGCATTTCAGCAGTTTCACCAATCGCCATTCAGCCTTCCGATTTCAAGTAAACCTAAGAAATTAACCACGCGTGGGACACGCCTACGACGCCTTAACACATTCATGTCTACAGATTCTAGCGTAAACGACGGCGATCACGAAAGCGCGAAATGCGACGTAAGAGCGCATTTCAGCAGTTTCGCCAATCGTCATTCAGCCTTACGATTCCAAGTAAACCTAAGAAATTAACCACGCGCGAGACACGCCTACGACGTCTGAACACATTGATGTTAAAGCTAAAGAGCATGAACGCCGAGATTGAAGAATGCGAAGAAAGAACGTACCATTGTGGTGTCGACGTTGATCGAGCGCAGGCGAGAGAACGCTGAGGTCGGGAGAGGAAGGGATGGAATGGATCCGGCCAGCGGTAGTAGCAATGGCGATCAAGCAGTGAGGACGAGCTTGCGGGAACAGAGGATCGGATGCAAGCGAGCGCGCGGCGCTACAAAGGGCAGTCTTTCTGTGCGTCGGCGAAGTCCAGGAGCATTACGAAGGTCGGTAATGGGTCACCAAGATTGGTAATGGGTTACCAAGATCGGTAATGGGACCAAGATCGGCGAATAATGTAATGGTTGATCACTTCTGTGTGATTTGGAAGAAAGACATGTTCTAAGCTTAACCCCTAACCGTCCAAGAGGACGAAAATTGTCCTTTCAGTGCCGAAAACATACTTGAGGGTGGAAAAAAAAAAATTTCAAATTTTTTTTCTTGAAAATGGTCAAAGAGATGTGCCATATCATTGAATGTCAAAAGTAGCTACTTTCCATGCTTCCATATTTTTAAAACACCAATTTGTAAAGAGATGTATAAGGTCCTTGCTGCCTTTTTTGTGAGGGCAGGATACACTATTGACTTTTCCTTCTTTTGAGGAGAATATTATCTCTCTTGGACACATGCCACAGGCTGTTTGCTGCCCATGAACAGTGCACACTCTCCTGGGTTGAGCCACGAGTTTAGGGCCAGTCTTTTAAGGGTTAACCCTTAAACGACTATAGGGAACCCTATATACACGGACGTATAATTGTCATTTGCTACCAATAAGAAATTTTAATTTGAGATCTCAAGTAACTCACTAGAATCACATTGATCTATTCTCCAACTTCTTTGTTGATCTTAAATGTAGTAGAGGTGTGGATCCATTCCAAATATACAAAACATACCCTGTATTGTATTGGTCGCAAAGGGCCTTTTGGTTGTTTAAGGGTTAATGCAGTTTAGCTTTCCACTTGGTAAAGAGGTTGTTTTTTTTTTTTTTTTTTTTTTTAATATATTGTAAACAACTCCCAGGAAACTGCCCATTCAGTTCTTGGGAGGCTTCTACAACATAATACCCAATTCCGTGGATTTTTTTGCATAATTAGGCATTATGGATTTTTCATCCAGCTTCCATTCTCATCCTTTTTTGCTTATGATTTACGTCAGGCAACGCCTTTGTCATCAAGGATTGCAGGGAAAAAAATGCCTCCTCGTCGGGCTCCGCCCTTCTTGTCAGCACTTTTGTTCCTGCAATCCCCTCCTCCTCAGGCATTGCCCTATATGTTAAGCCCTGCCAGACTTCTTGCCTTGATCCTTGAGCACCCAGACTTTGATTGCAAGTAGTCTAGCTTTTTTGATTTCAAAGTTCCTTTGTGGACTGAAAAATAAGATCCACATGATTGGACCATACAAATTGTTAGTGGAGAGTGTGTCCTCGTGTAGGACTTAATTGGAGGTGGTTTCATCAAAAGAGCAATGAGATTATACTAGTCAAAGATGCCTTGACCTAGCTTTTTGAGAGACGGTATACTGTCTGTGGGGAGCTCAAGAGTTAAGAAATAAGTCATTTAACCCCTCACTGCCAATGGTATTTTGGAGTATCTCAGAATTTGCTTGAAAGTGAACAAAATGCTGGCATTTTGATCAATCTTATCAATTTTATCTAAAGCACAACCGTACAAATTCAAAGTAGACATGTTATAGATCACATAGGAAAAGAAATCACAACAATATCACTTGTGGATTAAAAGATTAAAATGTTTGATCATGAGGGTGTTAAAACTGCAAAAGTGATTTGAAGTCTTTCAATCTTCTTTTTGCATCTCAAACCTTAAATTGAGGGTACCAAGAAAAAATAAATATGTAAAGTATAACATGTGTAACCCTAATCAATTTATGGCTTCTCAAAATCTATTCTACAATTTTTTAAATTGAATTTTTAATGTAATTTTTTCTCCAAGTTCTAATGTACTTGAGGCTTATTTTCAAGAGCCTTCAACACTAGAAAGTGAAGATTTGCAATGGACACCCTTGCACAAAATCTTGAATAGACAAATCATTTTAATTCATTTTCAAAATCAAACTCCTAATGCTGAAACTAGACTTCAATAAGAGTTTAAAAATAATAATAATCACTAATTTTTTTTTTTGAAAAAAGGTCACTCATCTTTGAATAAATTAAGAGGGGCTTGATTTGGGCTCCTTGGGCGGTGAAGTGTTAATACATTAGGAGAGATTTGGGCCCAAAAAGGGGCTATGAGTTCGGCTATTCCCGATGATGGAAACTAGCCCGTGCTGGTTGTCAGAAAAATTTAATTAACAATATAAAAAAAAAATCTTAGAAAAAATTAAGATTTTATTTTAATTTTTTGATTTTGATTTTAATTTTTCAATAAAATAGTACTATCCAATGTGGTTGCCTCAATGCCATGTCATACTGCGACAGACTGCCCATGTGGAAGGTGTTCCCAAAGTTCCCATGGATTTGGGGGAAGGGACCTCTTTAGGAGTCCAAATCCCTTGTAATGGACCAGGAAAAACATTTAATAGTGCAACACACGGATAAAATTTTAATGGTGCATTGCACTGTTAAACAATGGAAAGATTTCTTTCCCAAGCATTATTTTTTTCTTTCAATTCCAAGTACCGTAGTCTTCAAATCAACCGATTTTTAAATTCTTACAAATCTACAATAATTCAGTATTATCACACATCTATCAAATTTTAGCATTTTTATGCATCTACCAAGTTTGCGTATTGTTCCAAGTCGGAATATTGTACCAAGTTACTGAAATTTAAGAGTTCAAAGGCAAAGCAAGCAAATTTTGACAAAGCCTCCGAACTTGCAATAAAAGCTGATACAATAGACACATGAATATCAAACACAGGGATTTGCTCCAAAAAAAAATCATGTTTAAAATCAAAACACAAAATCTTGCTTTAAAAAAACCGTGCACTTAACCCCTCAAAGGCCCAAGCAGCCTTTTTTATGCTGTCTAGGGACTTTGGGCAAGTCACTACAAATGAGTTTTTCATTTGTTTTATTTTTAATTTTCACACATGAAGTACTCAAGGAGTAGTTATAAGGCTCAACAATTTTTCATGACTTTTGATTACATGGTTCAAAAGTTATTGCATGATTTGTTGTTTTCCTTCCTCATTTGGGCAGCTCAAAATCTTTTTTAAAAATTACATTTCAAGTTTGGTATTTTTTTAATTGGTTCTTTAGACTTATGTATTTGTGGGAAGCTTTGAATCATTCAATTTCCATTAATGAGATGAAAGTTATGAGAAGTTTTAGTTTGTGGGTAGGTATGGAGTCTACCTACCCACAAACTAAAACTTCTCATAACTTTCATCTCATTAATGGAAATTGAATGATTCAAAGCTTCCCACAAACACCTAAGTCTAAAGAACCAATTAAAAAAAATACCAAACTTGAAATGTAATTTTTAAAGAAGTTTTTGAGCTACCCAGGCTGCCCAGATGAAGAAGGAAAACAACAAATCATGCAATAACTTTTGAACCATGTAGTCAAAAGTCATGAAAATTGTTGAGCCTTATAGCTACTCCTTGGGTACTTCATGTGTGAAAATTCAAAATAAAACAAATGAAAAACTCATTTTTAGTGACTTGCCCAAAGTCCCTAGACAGCATAAAAAAGGCTGCTTGGGCCTTGAGGGGTTAAGGGCAAGGGAAAAAGCATAGATCTTTATGCTAAACTTCACCATGTTGTTGAGACTGTACAATGTGTCAAGTCACATTCTCTAATATTGAACGTGCACTATGACTATTTCCTCCATCAACAACAACATTCACTATTGAGCAATTGGTGATATTCTTGAAAACAATGTGTTCAGCAGTCCTCTTTGCTTATTTCTTGAGCATCCATTCTTGAAGCGCCATATTCTTTTTGTGACTAACAATCTCCAAGCTCAAACCACCTTTCTCTGGCAGCAAGCTATCACCACTCTGCAATTCTAAGGAATAACCCATCATCAATGTCTTTGGCAAAGTAACAAGCTGTTGCTTGTACTACTTGAACACCAAGGGCTTCCGTAGCCTGAACATAACCACTTTACAATAATCAAATGCTAGATACAATCATCAGCAACTCTTAAATAATTCAAAAGACAACTTTCAGCCACATAAAACATTAAGCTACTCTTGAACAATTCAAAAGCTTACTACTAAAATTGCTGGGATCACTTGACTCCCAAGCAAGGCAAGCACTCC
Source organism: Ulota crispa (assembly GCA_963920765.1). Classification (NCBI taxonomy): domain Eukaryota; kingdom Viridiplantae; phylum Streptophyta; class Bryopsida; order Orthotrichales; family Orthotrichaceae; genus Ulota; species Ulota crispa. The sequence continues at coordinate 1,661,522 of OY987249.1, read as the reverse complement.
CATAGTTAATACATCTTTGAACTGCACATACAAGATTAAAAATGTGAAATAAGCTAACAATTAGAAGCTTGCTAAGTTAGAAGAATAAGGATTTGAAATTAACCTTCAAAGTATCCAGCCTTTCATTTTCATCCTTCAAAGCATCTACATAAGAAATATTGTTGCCATTCAAACACTCTCTAGCAATAACTCTAAAGTGCATAGTTAAAGATAGCTTTGTCTTCCTTGCTATACTTAGCACAAGACTTTGCATAATTGTGACCAGTTACTAGTATTGCTTTCTCATGTAGCACAAGTGCCTCTTCCATTCTTGTTATACTAGTTTTATTAATTAGTGACTTGTTTCCCATTAGCTGATGGCACACAACTAAAAAGATTCTTTGTGATCTTAGCTAAGGTATTTCTACCAATGGGTTGTTTTGTAAACCAAACAGGACCATTCACTAGAAGAAAAACGGCAATAAACAACTAAGTAATTTAGTTGTTGTGTAGTTATTGTGACCATATGTGACCATATAACAACTACAAAACAACTACATAAGATCACAATAATTGCACAACAACTAAATTACTTAGTTGTTTATTGCCATTTTTCTTTTAGTGATTGCAATGTTTAGGAATCTTAGGAGTTACAAAAAACAAATGAGGCAACTCATAAGGCTTAAACGTTGGCCAGTGGGATGCTATGGATTTGTAAGTATTGATGACTACCTTCACAAAACACAACTTTGGTTTCCTTAAGCTTTTAGAAGAGCACTGCTAAACTGAAATACTCCTGTTTTTGGTTTCAGAAGAGCATTGCTAAACTAAAATACTCCAGTTTTTGGTTTCAGAAGAGCATTGCTAAACTAAAATACTCTAGTTTTTGGAGCAGCCATGAGTAAATTTACACACAAACAAAGAATCAAAACATCAAAAATCAACCATGTGACAATAAAAGAACATCTCTATAAATACTAAACTATTGGTATGAAGTAACACATCATCTAAACTATAAAGCAGCTGAAAATAAACCACAAGTAAACATCAAAACAAAAGCAAAATTAAATAAACACAATAAGAAGAAAACCGGAACACTCACTTTAGAAGTTCATCTCCAAACTTGTCGTAGATGATACTAAACATAGAACAATCAACACCACAAAGCTCAGATGCAACACGTGAAAAGAATTTTTTTGTAGTGAACCAATAAAACCTACATGTCAGACTAGATGCAGTTTCTATAGAGGCTTCTAGACTCAATTAGTATATCTTGCTCCTCAGCAAGAGTCATTGCATCACTCTTTAAAATTTCACGCCCAAGCCCAACCTTTAAGGAACAGTAAACAACTTCATTGTTAGCAACTTGACTTGGTGGTATTTCACATTTGTCAAAATATTGAAGGGAAGTACCGCAGGTAGAACAAAAGTTTCTACCATCCTCTGCTCCTGCTTGGCTTCTATCAATCATCCCAAAGACCAAATCATTCCAGAGATACTACACAGCTACAAAGAAATCACATTAGTACACATTCATCAAGAACAACAATTTTTAGCAACAACAAGCAAAAACAAAAACAAAAAACAAGCAAACAAATACAATTAAGCAAATAAAGAACTAACTTATTTGTTTGGATTGTAAAATGAGCCATTTTTTCTCTTAATTTCAAGAATGAAGAAAACCAACATATCCACCAAAGGCTTTACATCTTCTTTTTTAGACAAATTAGCAACAGACTCTAATGTAGAATAACTGCAAAAGATCCTCCATTCATCAAATACTTTGGCCACCCATTGCTCAGCTCTCCAACTCCTTTAGGCTCCTCCAACATTTACCCTGATCAGCTCCTCTATAATAGCGTTTCCAAAACGGTACATGTCATTTTTCTCTTTAATTTTTTAGGTTCATCTTCATTATTTTTGTCTGACTCAGAGAGACAATCCAATAATGATGAGGGCCAAAAGAATTCCAAATCTTTGTTTGCAACGTAGTCAATGCCAGTACCATAATCAATAGACCTAACCAGCGGGGCAACAACTGAACTTGATTTTGATACATTGGAAATATCAGTTGAGAACTTGGGATAGACTCATCAATTGGCAATGGTGCATCAGACATTATAAGTACAGGTGACACATCACAAACAAGGAGATTAGAGACAAGATGGACATCCAAAACAAGATTTACATCCAACTTAGCATGAACATCACAAGCAATAGAAGTACTGACATTCATATCAATCGGACTAGAAAATCCTGGATTAGACACCATGGACTCAACTCCACTAACAGCGCCAAATGAGATTGCCAAACCTTGGACAACAAATGAACATGCTGAATCAAGTACACGCTTAACATCAACACAATCATCAAAGGAATGACAACGAATGGTGAGATCAAATGGGTATCTAGCGTGAAGTGAGGATCAGAGATCTCAATTACATCTAGCTCAGACTCGAGACTAAGCAATGGAGGACTTGAACTCAAAGGTGAATCAGTAGGTGGAAAAGAACTAGAACTAGAAGGCAAATCAATAGGCAATGGAGGACTAGAAATTGAAAGAGAAGCAATCATTTTCTTCTATTTGCCATTTGGATTGTACTAATGTAAATAAATGTTGGTATTGCTCTACATTTTAGTGGAACTGTTTTGATGAATGCAAATTTTAATTAATAATGAAACAAATATGACTATTGTTGGGAAATTATTTGTTTTGATTTCATTTTAAGCAGAGTCAAGAATTCCATCACAGAGCCGCAGTTTCCCTATGCATTCTCTCAATGTAATAGAGTGCTCTCCGAACTGTGCAAGATAGTTACCCATCACACGGCTCTCCAACTCAAGTTCAACTAAGGTTGTTTGTAATCATATGGCTCTAAGCGTGGGCTTTCCCGGTGAAATAATTGATTTTTTACGTACATGAAGCATTCGTGGCTTTGCATTATAGCAAAAACTAGCAGGATATACGGCTTCCAGAGGTGATGTGCCCTCATATTGCCTATTGTGGTAATTTTTGTAGGCAAATGAGTTATGCAATACATTGCTTGATAAAAATTTGATTATTATTTTTTGCACAAAACCCTCAACAAAACCCACTCTTGTTACATCACTAGACTTTGGAAAAAAACTAGATGATTGAAAATAATTATGTTTTAATTTTATTTTTCAAATTTGGAAACACCTACCTATTTTAATGAAGTTCTTGTTTACACAGATTATGGTTTTATTCTGCACGTACTTGCTGAAAGCCTCTTTCAAAGTTCAAGCAAGACTAGGACCAAGCTTTGGACCCTTCTATTGCAATAAAAATAATAAATAAAGTTTGTAAAGCACGTGAGAAGATGGTATTGCTTTTTGGCGCCAACAAAATAATAAAGTTAGAGGCCCTAAACACATATTTGAAATCTACTTTAAGAAAAGTGTGATAATTTCCAATTTCTTTATTTGTAAATTACTTCAAAGCTTTCTTTTGATGTAATATGCATATTCTCTTCAAATTATATAAATATGTCTTGCATCCTACTCATAAATGCAAAAATACTGAGATTAACATGCTTTGTTAGCAAGAACAATTTCAGTTTATTATAAACTATAAATCATTGAGTATCATTTTATGCTACTTTATAAATGCTTGCATCAATCTAGCAAAAGAATTTATATCTCAATGCCAAAATTGATCTCTAAGAAATTGTAAAATTTACTTTTATTTTGTTTTTTAATATAAAAAAAGAATACATTAGTCCCTATAAACCCTATGGGAATAAACAAAAATCAGCATGAAAATTATCTATTTTATACCAAGGATTGAGTTATTGATGTTGGGAGCAGCTTGAGCAAGTGCAGAGTGACACTTGTATTTAGTCAAACTAATGCAGTAACTACAAAAATTATTCAAGCATACAACACTTATAGGGTGGTCAATTGATGTCAAGGCTTGAAATTCGGGACTTTCTATTCTCATCACTTCATCATTTGAAAATGTTGTCGTGTTCAAAATACCATTTGAAGATGTTCTTGGCAGTGCTGCAGGTAGGAAATATTATTTCATGTGTGAACTTTGTCAAGTCCCTCCAATTGATAGCATTGTTGGACTAACAAGGACACGATATACAAATACGCTCAACTATTCAGAATTCTCCCTATACCAATGCGTGAAAAATGGCACTACCTTGCATAGAACATAAAAACATTTGGACAAGAACGAACCTCACTACATAGTCATTCTACAATCACTGCATATTTGATCAATAGGACCAAAGGATAACAACATAGAGGTAGCTTGACACTCTAACACCCTAATGAAGTAGCTATCATAGCTAGCCACTAAAAAACTGTAGAAACACTCAACTAAACAATTTAAATGTTCAGAGCTACGAAGTTGAACATTTGAAAAAAGGTCTGCACAATAGATTAATTCTCATCCAGCATACAAAATAAAATGCCCAGCACAAAAGTACTCTACTTGGTGGCTTGCGCAATAATGTTGGACAAAGAACTAGATGGTTCTTTTGCATAGTCAATCAATGAATCCTGCAATGGGTAATAACCATGTGTCAACATAAAATCGCTAAGATCAAGGTTCCATAAATAAAATGCATGAGAACTACTTAACACAGATTTAGAGGCAAGCTTACAAAACCCTGGATACAATTCAAAGTTATTTAGAAAAATAATTTTGAATCAATTTACTACTAATTCTCACTAAGTAATTGTGCGCTAATTGTAAAGTTTATTTTAGTTAATTTCTACTTGTTTCAAACAAGTCAAAGCAAAATAATTTTTTAAAACTTCTTGATTTTTACTAAATCATTGTTGGATTTAAATAAATTTTAGCAAACTAATCGTAAAGTTCACTTCTACCAAATCATTATTTGTTGTCCATACTTTGAACTAATTGTATAACCTCTATATACTAGTTTACTATTTGCTTCAAATAAGTCATAGTGAACTAGTTCTATAGAGTTTATTTAAATTATTTTTCTATCTATGCCTTAATTGAATGGCTAGATTTTCTTCTTTATTTTGTGCTTTTTAATTCCTCCTCAAGTTAAATGAGCTTCAAAACTTCTTTTTCATGTGTTTATTAAAGTTGCATTTGTTATCACTCTTTCTACAAATTGTTATTGCTAAGCTTCTGATCACTCCTTTTAATTGATTGTATTATCTAATGTTAACTATGCTTGTTACCATGTTTTCAATTTGTACTATCATATTATGTTTGCAACGTCTTTTTGCAAGTTTAGAACTTGCATTACTGTATGCATGCTTAACCCCTCATTGCCTAAGGTCCAAAGAGGCCAAAATGCATAATTACTTTTCAAGCGCTGTAAGTCTAAATGTAAGTAAATCATGAAAATCTCAACTATACAATCTTGTAGTGTGCATGTTGTAGATGATGTGGATCAAATTTGGGGCCGTTTGACCACACAGAGTGGAAGATTATAATGTTTTAGTGTTGAAAAAAGATGCTGAAATTTTCCTAAAAACACAATTGGGGGTGAAATTTGATATCTATACCTACTCAATTGAGAAATATTGAAAATAAAGAATGATTCAAAATCAGTATATAAACACGTTGGTGAAAGAAAATATCATTCAATAGACTCATTGTGTCTGCAAAATTGTTTTGAAATGTCCAAAAACAGTGAAAAAAGTAGCAAAAAATCACAACTATGGCTATACCTCCTTCTACTAAAATGCTTCTCATTCACTCATAACTTCTTGGATTGATATAAAATTTTAACAGCAATAACTAGACTAGTATATGCAACTTTTCCAACAAAAAGTATTGAAAAAAAACTTTGTGTGAAGAAATTATAAGCCACCAAAATTCACTGTAATGCAAAAATGTGTGGATTTTGAACTTTGAATTGCTCCCAAGCATTTAGAGGAACTTGGACTAACATGAAAATTCCACCACAATTATTGGACTTTGAGGGGAACAAAATCCAACAAAATTTATTGAAAAAAAAGATTTGATGAAAAAGATATAAGCCTCCAAAATTGCAGCCATCACAATGCAGTGTGGTGAACTCAAATTGACCTTGTGAACTTTGAATGACTTTCACAAACTCAACGTGTATTAGATTGATCTGAAAATTGTATCATAGAAACTAGACTAAAGTGCGCAATTTTGCCAACAAATTTTATTGGATTTGGACAAAATAATCAAAAGTTACAACATTTCAAAATGGGTTGCTAGAACTTGAGAGGGCACTTTTGGTCCCCTTAGGCAATGAGGGGTTAATGTTGTTATTTTTGTGAATTGCAAGGATTTTTGACCTTATAAATCTAGTTATTTTATTCAATGCACATCACAACTAGTGCACTAAAATTATGGTACTGATTTAATTTTAATTTGAAGTTATGAGCAAGTATTTTATTCTTCCATTTGATTCTATATTAGATTTAAATTTTGTGATTTGTTATTATGTGGTTAGTTTATTAGCTATTTGGTTAATATCCTATGTCTTTTATATTGATTTATTGTATTATGTTTTTTTTGCAAGTTTACAAAATTTCTAAATAACTAGTTACTTGTAATCAATAGTCAAAATGCAAAATGGTGATGGGTAGTTGCAAGAAACAATTCACGGTATTGTCTCAAAATGCCTCTTTTTGGGTGTAATACTGGTAGCGCTACCAGTACTGTAAGTACTACATAGCATTTTCACATGGAAAATTTGAATTGTCCCTCCCATCCCAAATCTATTGGGAATGAGGCACGTGGCATGTCATATAGGAAGGCCAATTATCAATAATGGCAATTCAATGAATGGATGAAAAAAAAATTCAAATCCTCAAAAGATGTCAATGGTCAATGGTACTATGCAGTGCCAGTAATGAAGGGGAGTACTACATAGGCATGTGGAGCAGAAATTACCAAAATTTCTAAGCTGCCATGTTTTAATTCTTAGTAATTACAAAAAAACCCTAAAAAATAAAAATAAAATTGGCCATTGGTGATTACTTTCATTACCATGGGCTGATGCAATTGATTGTCAAAAAATGTTTTTTACCTTGCACAAGTGGAGGGAGACAAGTTGCTCACTTTGAGTGAATGGCCAGGACAAAGAAATAGGAATTTTCCAAAATTGGTTTACAAATACCTGTAACTCTTACTCCTTAACAACTATCCTCATTTGTGGCCCTAAATTCACATTTTACGACCCAATATAGTACTGAAAACCCCCAAAATAGCAAAAGTAGACAAATTATCTAAAACCCAACAAATACTACAATAATTTTAAATAATACTTAAAAATCAAGGAACGTCTACAACTTTCATGTTCACGTTGTCCTAAAATGTCAAGTCAAAAGATCTTTTGAAGCAAAAGATACAACACTAAAACATGCTGTCAAGGTAGTAGGGGACAAAATGTAGTACACCCGTTTTTTGCAATCACCTTGATATACTTTCCACAATGTTATAACAATGGTTGGATTAGAAATTTTGGAATTACCTCATGTTATGATGTTTTCCATGTAGTATGTTTTATTCAAACTGTTTGTAATACATGAGTTTAAATACTTTTGATTAGGCTTTTGTAATTTAAACATAATATGTAACAAGTACTAACATTGGACAATTGATCGTAATTTGGTAACTATACTTATGATAATTGGAAGGTATAGGATTTCATTATTTATGATAAATGTTGAAATTTTGGGACATTTTGGTTTAATCATAAAACACAATGTAGGAAGTACTAAGACACTTTGGTCAAAATGACATTAAAGTGTTTGATTTGTTGAATTTTTTTTCAAATTGAAGTAAATACTCAATATCTTGTTGAATATGCAAAAATAACTTCATATGTACTTTTATTTTATGTATAGTTTTGTACAATCATTTTGTATTTTGGTATTGTTACTAGGAGTCTTGATATTGTAGCTATGTTATTTTCATAGTCAATTGTTTAGTATACATTTTTGCAAATGATTGAAATATATGTGATTATGTATACACAAACTTAAAGCGTGGAGCATAACATGGATCTTAAACTATGTGAGAATGTTTTTTATGAAAATTTTAGTGTCTTATTTTTAAATTAAATACTATAATAGTTGCTTTCATAAAATAAATATCAATGTTTCATCATTGACAAAGTCCATTACGTACACATTTTTCACCATATGTTAAATCTAGTAGGCTCTTCAACAAGACATTTGTAACTGTAGAGATCAATGTCTTGAATGACTATGCAAAAATTGTGTAGCTGAAATTTTGATGTTGGAGTTACTTAGTAAATGGTAGAGACTTTTGAAAACCTACAATACTTTTTTCAAGTATACGTCCGTTGAGAGTAAAGTGGAGAGCTCTTGGATCAAGACTAAGAGCATCTCCAGTCTTGGGTGCCACACAGCGCACTCCACATGCAAGGGATGTGGCGTGCGTTAATACATTTGGCAACAAGCCCTCCGGACGGGAGACCCAGCACTTGCAAAAACTATGCTTGCCATCAGTGGGTCCTGGTTCCCTTCGCAACGTCAATCCATCTCCTGCTCTTGATTCCTGTACCTCATTCACTATTCCTGTTCCTCGCTATTGTTCATTGCATATTCACAATTACAATTTTAGCTACAAGACAATAGATTTAAGTGCTGAAAAACTTAATTGAGACATTGAAACTTGGTGACTTTGGGACAGATTCTAACGTGGCCAATCAGATTTCCCCGTTTGGTGTGTCATGGCTAGACCTATTTTCCTTCACTTTTGGGGGCTGGGCCCTGCACTTGCCCGTGTGGCTCCCAAGACTGGAGATGCTCTAAGCTTATTTGTTGCAAGCAAGGAACATCGTCACTACTAATTTTACACTCAGGCCTGACGAATGGATGTGATCATTCATTACTAACGTAAAATTACAAAATTCATCTTCGAGTGTATGAAAACATCCACCTTCCACATCTCTCAAAGTCACCGTCTCGCACCCTTAGCAGCGTTTACTCGGAGAGTGGCTCTATCAGTTCTCCCTGCACTTTAGGTTCCGAACTCTTCTACCGACAATCTCTCCACCACTCTAATCCTTCCCAATCTCGCAGCCTCCTACAAAAGTATTTTGATATCTCGAGAGCTGGATGGATCTCTCATGTTCTCACTTAGTTAATTAGTCGAAGTCAAGCTCAACTACTTCGCTCCAACAATCAGTACGGTACCCGCAGAAAATTAAAGTGCTGTGTTTTAGTGTCCACTTGCTCAGGTGACCCGGATCTCTCGCCGTACAGCGTACCTCACTACGCCATAGCCAGCCAGCCAACGCAGGTTCTTTAATCCACATTTGCGCGTCTCCTAACGAACTTATAAAAGACTCACAACTTTTTCTTTCCTAATATGAAGCTAGCTGACAATGTGTTGAAGCTTTGGGAGCGATATTCTGGTTTGCTTTTGTAGGTTAGGAATCCACAACTCTTATGTCGACTGTGCTCCCGGCTGTATAGTACACGGCCATTGATTATGTGATTTTGATTATGCCGGTAGACGCTTGTGAGGAATATGCATGGTTAATACCAGCTCCTGTTTGTGTACATTTTCCGCTGTGTGAAGTATGAAGGCCGTCTTGAACGGTGAAGCTTGAAAGCTGTTGCTAATCCTGTTATATTAGCGATCTTGCTATCACGTCTTTCTTCAGAAATCGGAGTTTATATTGTTTATAGAGAGCAGATCGAGGTGGATCAGTGTGTAGCACAGTTCGAGGTGCAAGCTTAGGGTTGGAAATCCGCAGCTCTGTGACTCTACCATTTTGACGGTAGGAAGTAGCTCAAGGCAATTGAATAACTTTATCGGTGTACGTATTTGGAGATTGTTCCTCATTTGCGGCGTTGCAAGAGTGGAGGCCGTCTAATAGGGAGGAGTTGAATTTTTCTGTTAGGGATCCACTCGGCACTTCTGTTGTATTCAGGATTTTGTGTCTTTAATGAGAGCAGATCGCGGTGGAAGAGGTTGTGCCACGTGGTTGAGCTTGTGGTGACCGAGCACTTGACTTCGGAGTTCCCGCACGTGGTGTTTTGGAAGTGGTGAAGATGCCTCATGGGAAGCTAGATGTGTACGTGGAGGGTGCATTGCAAATCAAAGATACCTCAATTTTAGGTAAGTCATTAGGTTTTGTTTTTCCTCTTTTGCCGAACGTGCTTTTTAGGTCAATCGAAGTAGCGATCAACCGCGGGATAAACTGAACTGCCCTTAGAGCTTTTTATTTGTTTGCTTTGCAGCTTTCTACTCCCTCTGTCCCTCTAAAAAGCTCCAAATCAGACACATTTCTTGTACCACTAAAAAAAGCTCCCTTTTGCTGAAAATGCTGAGAAATCATTTGCAATGTTCAATGATTTCATGGGGGCAAGTTAAGCAGTTGGAAAGCATTCCTCTCCTAGCAAGCTTGGCTTTTCCCATATGAGGTACTATTGTTGTTACTAATCTTTAAATCATTAATAATAATAAGCTAGCAGCACGCACAAATATGGTACTTTTTGAGAGGAATTTGGGTGCCCAAACGACGACATCAAAGCTAGAGATTTTACAGATGGTATATTGATTCTAGAATGCATGTATCACTAGCACAAAGACTAAAAATATAGTTAATTCTTCACAAGGAAGCTTTTTGGGCGTTTTTAGAGGGACAGAGGGAGTATTAATCACTTGCGGAATCTGAAATTCACAATGTAAGAAAAGAGTGCATATCACGAGCCTTGAAGGTTTTATATACAAATCTCTTTCGCAAATTTTAAGTTGAGTAACAGGAATCTGAAACTGTGGATGATTGGCGTCCAATAATGAAGCTGCTGCAGAACAGAGTTAGGGTTTAGTGTATTCTAAGGTCAACTTCAGGCGAAACGATCTGTGCAACGACGAGAAGTGTTCGACTGATTGATCTTCGTCTTTTTTCGTAAGAGATTTTAGAAGTGGATTGATTGCATGTGCAGGAAAAGGAAGTCCTTATTGTACACTAACGACAGGCAATCAAGAGTTTAGCAGCCCTCCCGTTGCAGGTTCTCTCTCACACCACTTCTGACCGGAGCAGGGTCTTTTTTTGGTTTTATGACCAATGGCTGTGTGGCATTCTTTGAAAATGGTCGGTAGCTTGTGGGTTTCATCCCTATTTTTGATTGGAGTTGAAGGTGGCCCCTATGCATGGGTTTTTGTAGCATCATGGCTATTAACAATGATTGGCACAACCAACTTTTTGACGGTGCCTTTGGATCCGTCTCATCATTTAAAATGATGGCATAAATTCTCAATTTGGTAAGAATTTTATAAAACACTAGGGTACAATGCAATTTTCATTATTGCAATCGCACATTTTTTGAAAATTTTCCCCTTTTTTTTATAGGCTTTTCTTTCTGAGGCAATTGGCCATTTAATTGCCCAAAAAAAAAACCCTGGACCAAAACCTTCATGTACTCATCTCGTTGTTGGTATTAGAGTTTGCGATTTTGCCTGTGAGATTTCGGTGTTTCTTTCCGAATTTGGCCCCGCATGGTTCAGTCAGTTGGCAGATTTTTGATAGCCTTTTTCTCTCGTTAATTCTTCTCCTGGAAGACGAAGCGTTTCCGTTAAAGAAAGTGTTTGGACTCTTTGCAGAAGGTGGCACTCTTCCATACTTCAATAAGCATTTTGAGTTTCAAATTGATCGCTCAACGGAGCAGCTCGAGGTTAAAATTTTCAGCAAGAAAACTTTGACGGACGACGAACTTCTCGGTTATTGCATGTATGTAAGACGAATCTCTAGCCCTCAATGCCCGTTGAAAAATATGATCAGCGAAGACTTAGGGGCGGTTCACACTGAGGTAGGACGCTCTAAAAGAACGATCATGTTTTAAATGTGTTTCCTATCTAGGAATGACATGTTCTTTCAAATATCTATTACAGTGTCATTGATGAGTTAAGTAGGCTTAATGGTCCGTTTGTGGACCTCCTATCTTATGTCCCATGTCTCAAGTCTTATTGAAATCTCAGAACCTGATTAGTGTTAAGCCAAAAGTTGGTTGGGACTTGGTGCACAGTACGTCCCAAGTTCCATGTCCTGGTTGCTTACATGTCAATATTTTTTGGGATTTTTGGCGCCAAAGAAGCTGGGATCTGGCATTGCTATGGGACTTGTAGAGATGGGACATGAACATAGTCTGAACCGCCCCTTCGGGGCGGTTCAGACTATGTCCCACATCTCATGTGACGAAGTCCCATAGGAGTGCAAAATCCCATCTTTTTGGGCTAGAGAAGATGGGATAAGATGGGATTTGGGCTAAAAGATGGGTCTACCAAAATGCTCAACTCAATCTTGGAGTGAAGTCCCACTTTTTTTGGCGCCAAAACGTGGAAAAGTGCTACCATATAGGCTCCATGTAAGCAAGTGGGATGTGGGACTTGAGACATAGTTTGAAATGCTAAGTCCCATCTTTTGCCTCTCCGCAAATCAGATTCTCAGATTTCATCAGATTTCAGTGGGACTTGGGATGTGGGACGTAGTATGAACCGCCCCAGAGTTGAAATGTAAGAACAAAAGTACGTCTCTCTGTGTTTTGTTTTGACAGGATAGACTGGAAGTAGGTTAGGCTTTTCCGCAAGAATCTGAGTGTGTGTAGTTTTCCATGGCTGGACACGGCTGCAGAATTCTCTTCAAAGAGGTCTTCTATCATGGTCATGTAGTACCCGTGACACCCTTCGCTCTGACGCGCCCCTCAGGGCGACCCGGTGGCCACATCCGCCTCTCTCTCAGCTTCAAATCGCAACCGGTAAGCATGCCAGAGCCCCTTCAATTCAAATACCGATAAAAAAAGGGGTAATCACACCTTCTTCACCCCATTCTCAATCTTCAGAGAATGAGGTCGTGGCACTCTCTCCTTGGTTTGTGGAGTCCCATTCTCTGAAGTTTGAGAAGTTTTTCTCGGTGTGAGAAGACTTAGCACGTGAAGTTTTTTACTCATGTGTGTCTTTTTTTTATCTTGATCTTCTTGCTTTGACTCTCCTTATACTGCAAGACCTTGATTGTGTGAATGCAACTTGATCTCTCACCACATCACCAATTTTTAGATGAACTCATTCTCAATTCTCCACCGTCCACAAAAGGGGAGTCATACCTTCTTCATGGAAAAGTGCTCCCATTAACTCCTATTTCCATTCCACAACTTCTCATTCTTCACAACTGTTCGATTCTCGGAGAAGATGTAACTATCCCTTTTGATCATTTTATAAATTTTCATGGACTCTTGCAACGTCTACTAAGGTAAACATTGGTTGCAAACTCCACAGAGGCGCATGGCTCTAGGTGAAGGCTACTTGCCACCCCAACCAGTTGCAGGCCCATATTTACAACCACGTCCAGCAGGATCCGGACAAGGTGCACCGCCAAACAGACAACCACGCTCACCACCGCAACAACAACAACATCCTGCACAGAATCTCACTCCAGGCCCCTCGGCGTATCCACCACCGCACGATCTCCCGCGCCGCGTGAACGAACACTTTAGCTCGAGCGGCGACTCCGAGTCCCAGTCTGACAATGACGGCCTCAAAGGTCCCGGTACATATCACAGCAAACTTTTGTAAATTTCCCTATGTCATTTCAAGAATTCTTCACATTTTTCCTGTGAGTTGTTAACCCCTAAGCGCCCAAGTCAAATCCATGTCATGTTGGACCTCATTGCAAACAATTTGGCACAGCCAGTTCAAAAATAACATTTAGAAGAGTTAACCTTTGATATTGCTCCGGGCTTAGAGTCCGTAGCTATATGAAAAATTTGGTAAGTTTTCATTGCACGGATCAAAAGATTATAACAATTAAAGACAACAAATTGGTGAATATGGAGAGGCTAGATTTGGGGCACTGGGGCGCTCAGGGGTTGAACATTTCTGTCTATTTCTTTTGTGACTTTTCCTTATCTCACATTTCCCGGTTAAGACACAGGGAACTCATATGCAAATCCCTTGACGAGAGTAACGTGTGCATACATTCCAGCTGCGGGGGAGTATGACCACCGGTGGCAGCCGCCTCCATCGGGTCGCCGCCCCGGACCACCTCCACCGCCACGTCCCCAGCCCCGGTCGCAGCCGATCAGCAGGGGGGCGGCTCCTCCTCCACCAAACAACAACCCCTTGCGAAACTTTGGAGGCGCGTTTTTGCAGAATCTAGGAGGGGCGCTGGTAGGATCTGCTGTTGGCTCTCTGTTGAACTCCGACTGCGACGGGTCCAACTGGGGTGATGGTGGTGCCGACGAGTCATATGGTCTCGACAAGTCATATGGTCACGATGGCCACGACGAGTCATATGGTCACAATGGTAACGACGAGTCATATGGTCATGACAAGTCATATGGTTATGACGAGTCCTATGGTCACAACGAGGCATATGGTCACGATGGTTATGACGAGTCCTATGGTCATGACAAGTCATATGGTCACGGTGTTCATGACGAGTCATATGGTCACGATGAGATGGCGAGTACTGGAAGCGCTCCCTTGGATGAGAGGGGCAATGAAGACAACGGCTCTGGGGTGCAATTTGAATTTGCGGAAGCTTATGAAGCTGAGGAGAAGGAGGCGAATGGCAACGGGGCTAGCGCTCAGGGGTTCGTGGGGGGTTCTGCTGGTCCGCCTGCGGCTCCAGTCGTAGCAGCGCGTGGTCGTGGCCGTGCAGGGCCACCGGGTCGGGGACGCGCGGGGCGAGCGGCGCCTCCAGCTGGGCGTGCGGGGATGCGTGGAAGAGGAGGGAGAGGAGGGAGAGGACCTCCCATGGCGAGAGGGGCGCCACTGCACATGGCCAGAGGAGGGCCACCGGTCATGCGAGGCAGAGCTGCCCCTGTCTAGCGTGTATTTTGCGTGAGTTTTGAATAACGGCTTGTCAAAGCGCAAGACTTCAACGTGTTCTTGATTAATTTGGGAAAACGATGGGTACCATTTTGTACCTCACTTTAATCCAAAATGGCCACCTTAATTTATGTCAACAAACCACATGGAAGTGATGGAACCATATTCATTTATTAAGGAGGTCACATTAAACCTAGTTAATGAACTTTTGTCCAAAACTTCAGAAGTTAATGAACTTTTTGTCCAAAGAGAGCAAATTTATGGAAGATATATATCTCATTTCATTGGAACCAATCAATGGATTATTCCCAATTCAATGAATATGGCGTTCTCTAGAAAAAAAAGCCAAAAGTTCCACTTTGTACGCTTTTCCCCAAATTAACCCTTGAGCGGCCCAGCGACATTATAATGTCGTTGGGATTTATAAAAACCTCGCTTTCTGCACGACTATACTGCAATTGGTAAAGAAGGGTACGAGGCTGGCATGGCGTGGGATTTGTAGTACAACTCAATGGTCTCACAAGCACACTCGCGGGTCATATTTTGCAATCCAGATGGACAATTTGTTTACAAATTGATTGCTTGGTCAGGCTTTCTGCTTTTAAAGTGTGGGCGCTCAGGGGATAATGAATAACGCGTTCTTTTGTTCGGAAGGAGGGAATTTGGGCTATGCGATTCTCTATGCCAAAATTGCCACGTCAATGGATTGCCGAATTGTACCTCCTGCCAGGCGCCCTTAGTAAGATTTTGTCACAAACATTAAGGGGTCACACTTATGTTGATCGGATCTCATAGTTAAAACTGAGTACTCTAATACCCACGTACAACTGTTTTTGAGCTTAAAATTTAGGTTATTTGAGAGATAAGAAATGTGCTTTCAAAGGAAACTCTTAACGTTGAATACTTCATGTGTGCTTACAATTGTGCTAGGTTTTTAGTGTAGAGTCTACTGAAGTTGAATTCAATTACTATGATAAATTCCTATAGATTGTTCAAGAGTTTAGAGTTAGAATTGTCCTACAATTTAGTTTTTATATGTCTTGAAGTTGTAGTTGAGGACTCAAGCATCTCCAATACCTTGGAAGAATTTAGATTTTCAAAGCTTGATTACATTACACCTAAGTAACACAATCCAAACGGAAGTGGTGACAATTTCGACCTTCAAACCAGCATTGCAGCGTATCAATAGAAGTACCCCTTGAGAATATTTTTGGGTACCTCTTTCTCACCACGTGGCATGAACAACAACACACTAGGAAGTGCCTCAATACACGGTTACTGGATTCTTATAATTTTAAACCTCTTTTTTTTTTTGGTCAGTATCCTTGTTACAAGATTATGAAAGGTTAGGTTGCAAGCTCTAAAGTTCTTCAAGAATTGGGTGTCATTAGCCATTTCATTGAAAGTGCAAACCGAAGAACCTACAAGAATTTACATTTCCAATTCATCAAGAGAGGGAAATGGAATTGTACATTATCGCGACTTTCCTTGTTATTTGCAAACCCCAAAATACAACTGAGGACGTACCGGGAGATACCAGCGGAGGGATGAGAGGGGCGTTTCACACCAAGTCCCATGTCCCATCTCTACAACTCCTACTTCCAAGCAAGGTCCCATCTTTGTTCCATTTTGAAGGGTAAAATGGAATACCAAAGAAAATCACACGTATTGTTTACAAAAATATTGGTGGAACTTGGGTTGAAAGTTGGGTCAAGCATACGAGATCACTAGAATTCACTTTGGACTTCATTACTTTCACATTTTAAATGTGAGGTCAAGATGAAATAACTACACTATTATGTAAACAAAGATAAAAATAAGAATTTGTTTGTATTGTGGAGTTGATCAATTTTATTTCCTTTTGGGGTTCTTAGATACAAACCAAGTTTTTGAATTCAAACCAAAATTAAAAATTCCCAAATCCAATCTCTTAATGGTAAATTTTTAAACTCTTATATATTTTTTGGAATATCGGAGCTCTTTCACCTTGGCTCACAAACAAGGTGTCAAAGTCATGAAGTCCATTGTGAGATTGAATGTTTTCTCAAGTAAAATGGCTAATCCAAACCATCAACAAAGTCTCACTTTTTTGGTGCCAAGACTTCCAAAAATTCCTACCATGTAGGCAAAGACAACAAGGATGTGGGACTTGGGACATAGGGTGAACAACCTCTCAAAGAACAAAGCGCACCATTATAGAACACAAAGAAATGAGATGCTCTTATCCCCTAAAGGACCAAAGTCCCCTTGAGGGACAAATGGGATTTTGGGCATGTACCTATGGCTAATCTATTTTTTGTGATTTTTCAAAACTTTTTGTTAAAGGTGTGGAATTCAAAGATCTATATGGGCATCTAATTTTTTCTTCATTCCGACATTTGATGAAGAAGATATGCATGAATTTATGAAAAATGGTGTTCAAGGGGCAGCTAGAACTTCTTTAAAAATTTCATTTTTTCAAATAAAAATCTGGAATAGGTTCTTTAGACTTATATAGACACGGGGAGCTTTAAATTATTCAATTTTGATGCATGAGATGAAAGTTATGAGGAGTTTTTGTTTGCGGGCAGTTTTAGATTCTCTACTCTAAAATAAACTTTGAAGTCCTTTATTTCACTCAATTTTCAGTATTTTGAAAATAAAAAACAAAACCAAAGGATGTAGATTGTTTATCACAACATTACAACCATTGAGATTTGCATTTTTCATTTTAATAATTAAATTCTTAACAAGTTAGTGTTTTGACTCATTCTCTACTTCTTTTTACTTACTATTTTTCCCATGTCTTATATAGTTCCAATTGATTTGAAAATTCTCCCACACATACCTAACTTGGTCTCTCACATGGGAAAAATAAACCTCAACTTTGTGTAGAGTAATTTTTTTGATCTAAGGGTGGTCAAAGCCTTCTGAAATTTCTGAACAGCAGCAAAAAAAAAACTCATTTCTGCAATTCAGATGTAAATATCTCACTCATTTTTGTGTAGATTGAGCTGAAATTTTTACCACATGTACCTCTTGTAGTTTATTGTAAGATCTTATGGTTGAATTCTTGTAAAAAACTTTTTTTCTTACCATTGTACTTGCTTCCCCGAAAGTGGCAGTTTTCTATATTTTTCACATAAAAAATGGCTTGATCCTTTACGGGTTATAGCATTTTCAGGAGATCGAATGTGGTGTGTTCTTTGGAGCATCCTTTGAACGGACACCTGGATCCATTGCTTTGCTTGTCCTTTCGAACCAAACCCTGTTTATGTTCTTGAAGTTCAAATGAAAAACTCGCCACTCTTGCTTGATCCGACTCGAGTTTCAAGCATTTTTTCTATTAACGCCAATGTTTCAGTAGTTTGCTCAAGATTTTGTAAATTGCGACTTAGCTGATCCAAAAGCTTGAATTGCACTATTTTGAAGTTACCGCCACTTGCTTTCAAAACTTCACCCATATAGCCAGTGAAAGATTTTAGAAGTTGACGTGGTAGAGTCTCAGTGGTTGAAAGGAGGAAGATTAGAACCTAGTTGTGCCAGACTTTCTCTCTCGTGCTTACAACCCAGTACTGAGTCTAAAAAGAAATCAAAGTAGCAGACTTGCTAATTACTCATATAATAGAAAAACCCCACTTGAATTACATTGACAACATAGCAATTTGCTGCTACACCATAAAGTAGCCCCATGAATAAAAACTAAGTTCAAGAAGAGACCCCACCAAAGCGAGATTGGAGTACAAGCTATTTGTGAAAGTCAAATACGCTTTGTAAGGTTTTTGAAGTCATAAACATAATTTTTGTCAGTGATCATTGAGTAGGTGAGAGGCGAAGGAGCCTTCATATTTGTGCTCACAACAACAAAATCTTCGGTTTCTGAAAAACAATTTAGAGATAATTATCTTAGAAATTCCATAGTTTTCAAGAGTAGAGTGGATTACCTCACGAATTAGAATAAAAAAGAACTAAGCGCAAGAAGAGAGCCCACCAACGTGAGATTGAAGTACAAACTTTTTGTGAAAGTCAAATACGCTTTGTTAGATTTTTGAAATCATAAACATAATGCTCCTATTTTTTAAGGAAACATTGCGTAGTTGAGAGGTGAAGGAGCTTTCATATTTATGCTCACAACAACAATAACTTCAATTTCTCTTAAGAGAATTGTTTATCTTAGAAGTTTCATACTAGTGTACTAGAGTAGAGCAAGGAAGGATGTGGCACGGGAGGAGGCAGACGTTGCCGTCGGCGAGGCGGGAGAGCCTGGTGAAGAAGCCGAAGGCGAAGAACAAGCGGCCGTCGGTATGGCAGCGGTTCAGCCTGAAGAACCCGGTGCACTTCGAGGAGGCGATTCTGGCGACGGGGCTGGGGCTGCACCCGGACTTCATGATCCCCACCAAGCCCCGCACCTTCGGCTCCACCGGCATCGTCCACCTCGACCGCCTCCGCCACCTCAACATGGGCCACATCAACGAGCGCTACCACCAGGCAAGCAAACAATCACAATAACAATCACAGTCAGGCTCACGCTCACGCTCTCTCTCTCTCTCTTCCCTTCCCCCACCTCCTCTTCTTCTTCTCCCTTTTCTCCTTGGCACATTTCCAAAAACATGTACCAAGGCAACAAAGACCTAACAACCATATGAGCAAGGAATGCTAAATTGTGAACAAGACAGTGAGCTGTGAGCTAAGAAATTTTTTCAAATATTAAATACCACCTATAAATGTGTACAGAGGGCCTTACAATTGTGCATTGTAAACGTTCATTTCTTGAAAGCTTGATGCTTGTTTAAGTTTTTCCATTGATTTTGAACTCAAAATCAATTCTCAGTCACAAAATCTTGGCTCACTGTTTTACACTCACAAAATAGTGTTGTTCCCATATGGGTTAGGGCTTTTTTTGGTATTGCTAGATCTTTGCTATTCATAGTCCATTGGGTGATAAATGAAGGGACCAACGTGCATTGGGGTTGAACTCTATCATAATTGTTGCCAATTGGTTTCATTTTGTTAGAAAAAAATGCCTTGGTGAGCTGTTCATAGCACCCCTTGATAAGTTGAAACTCTTTGTAACTACAAGAAACTAAGAAGGTCTTAGGATAAGAGTTACTAAAACAAATTGGAGCAATTATTTGTCAAGAAAGAGTTATTGACAATCAACGTCAGTGCACTATTTGACGTTTTTGGCTAAAATTCTGTTGGTTTATGATGACTGATTTTGTGTGTTTTTACAGACCTTCAGTTTTTGATGCATACCATTATTGACTCATGCAAATGGAGTGTTTTTTAGTGAACAATGTAGATGAGACATGTGTAGCTTGTTGACTTTTGTTTGCTAGCAATGTAATTGAGACTTGTGTAGCTTGTTGGTCTTTGTTTGTTAAGGTTTTGAGTAAAACAACTATTAAATCAAAAACTGTGAAAAACGTCTTGACTTGCTCAATGATATAGCATTTTGTTGGGAATAGTTTTTTAGGTGTTATTCATCCAAGGAGCTAATTGAATATTACTTGAGTTTGTGCAATGCACAATGCATTTAAACATTACTTGAGCGAGGGGGTCTTCCATTTGACAACTATTCATGTTATTATGGATTTTTTATGTCCATCATTTTGAGATCTCTCGATGTTTTGCATGTATCACCAACCTGATGCTTTGCATATACTTTCTGATGTTCTGTAAACCAAAGTTCAATTGTTATTTTACGGACTACGGTAACACAAATGTAGTTGAACATCCCTTTATCTTATTTATTTTTTGTGTGAATCTATTGCACAACATTTGTGCTTGCGAATGATGTTTACCAATTGTCACCAAAAGTTGATTTTTACTGTTTGTTTTATTTCCAATTTTGTTTTTTGGGCTTGAGGATACGGTGGTCATGAACTTTTCCTCTTCTGTAGCAAGCCATTTGGCTAAACCCCTAAAACCTCTAAAACCCATGCAAAAATATTTTGTTATCTACAGGACTACTTCCACCCAACTAAGCGACCTAGCCAAGTCCATGCAAAAGAATTGGTGGTCCTAGATGAAGTACCCGTCTTCCCACTCCGCCAGGTGAGTATCCAAAATATTGTATTCTTTGTTAAAACTAGCAGTTGCTGCTAGCTACGCTACACATTCACTATTAAAGTTTTATGAAGATTTTCATATGTTAAATAGAATGCAAACTAAAAATTTCAATAAGCCTTCAAATTAAACTTATGTGATAATATCACATAGACTGTATTACAAAGGTAATTGTGATTTTAGTACTATAATTTTGGACTGCAACAAGTGTCATTTCGTAGCATAGAGGGAAATTAAAAAATATTTTTTTGAAGATTTTTGACATCATTTTTGGATGTTAAGTTGGGGGTGATGATGTTGTTTAATTTTGGATGAATGTAGATAAACTGAACAATCAGATTGTGAACCATTCCTCATCCAAGTGACTCCGATTTCATCCGTGGTGCGCAGGTGTTGAAGCAGGCGAGGAAGAGCGTGCAGCCGACGAAGGTGAGGCTGGACCGGTCGCCGGACCGACGGAGGTCGACGTCGGCGATGCGGGGGGAGGAGCAGGGCCAGGCGGAGTTCGACGGCACCGCCAGCAAGGGCGGGTTCTTCACGGTGGAGCAGGGCCTCGGCACGGGTCGGGTGAACTCGCCCGTGTACCAGCGCAAGTGGTTCTGGGAGGACTCCGATGACGTGGAGGACCCCGTGTACAACCTCTCCCTCGTCAAGCAGTCCGGCATCTCCCCCACCGACGGCCAACAAGTCCCCGGTCAGTTCCCCCCTCCCCCCTGCTCCCTTACGACCATCTCCACCGTCGCACTCCAAACTTGACATTACACTGAATATTGCATTTAGGTTGCCTTGACGAGTAGGTTGTCTTACCTTGGTAAAGGCCAGTTTCCATGTGTGACCACGGGCAGAAGGAAGAAAAATTCTGAAATTTTCACGCTGTGTAGAGTTTAGAAAGCAACCCCCAATTTTGGATCCATGCCTTCCAAGGATGTAGTTCAAGGCACCTAAAAGTGGAAATCTATTAATAGATGCCACCTTTACCACTTTTAAGACTAGTCATTTCTCACTTTTAAGGGTCATTTGTTGAGAGGCATCATAAGGAGGGAAGTCAATGAAGCCAAGGAAGGATATGATTGATATTTCATTTGTGACTTGTGGCTGAGGTTCTTTGTTGTATTACATACCATTCTCCATTCTACTACCATTCTCCATTCTATTGTTGTCCAATATTTTGAAGATCATTTTCACAAACCATTCTCTAGTGTATCATTCTCCAATTTTTTGTAGATTGTTTTTAGTTGAAGATGACATCTGCCAAACAATCTTGTGCTAGATTTTTGCCTAGCCATGCTCTCCATGCTAGTCAGCAATACAAATTGCTGCGTGATTGGGCAGGAGGTGTTGCCACATTGTTTCCAAATACTACATCTATAGAGTCTGACTTCTCCATCCTTGGATGGGAGAAAGACTAATACATCAAGTCCATTACCAATTTGTCCTTGGAAGGTGTTTTGCAATCAAAGCAATTTGTGGTTTTGACTCAAATAGGCTTGTAGACACCAAAAAAAAAAGGATAAAATGATTAAAAGTGGATATAAGCATTTATAACTCTAGCCATGTACCACTTTTAAGCTAGTTTTGGATAAAAGTGAATTTACCACTTTTAAGATGGCCTAATGTAGTTTGACTTTAGTAGAATTAGAGATTGGACATCCAGGTCGGACCCCTCCAGCCCCCCATGGAAACTTGCCCTAAGTTACCTCATGACTCATCATCTAGCCACTTGGAGGAGCTTGCAACTCTCTAAATACTTGGATTTCACAAGGTTTACGGCTTGGAAGCCACTAGTTTGTTTTCTTAAAGCTTCATTGTTGTTGACAAGCCCTTTAAATACTATTTGTTGTAATGATTCTTGATGAAAATTATTGTAGGCAATAAATATTTATATAGTGTGAAGAAATTAGTGTGGGGCAACCTAAACGCAATATTTAGTGTACAAAAGTTCACATCTATTTTTGAAAAGTCCTCCAAATTCTTGTTCTCCTCTCTTGCACTTCTAGCATGCCACATCAATAATCATTTGACCATTCACTTAGGAGAATATAAGATAGAGCTCACTCAACTTAAGATGATTAGTGTTTTGAAGAGCCATTGCTCGACACTTTAGGATGGAGTGACATGAGAGTATTTTGAGGGGCTTAGAACACTTATCATCCGTGCTTGAAGTCTGTCTAATCTTAAGAGTGCAACGCTACCAATGTGTGGGAAAAACCGGCGGCTAATTCTAAGTTAGCCGATGGAATTGCCAAAAAAATCAGTTGCATTTTGAAATTATTGGCAAAAAAACTAGTTAGAGTTTGCTAAAAATTCTATATCATAGTGTAAATTTAGAAATATTTATGGCACAATTTGACCAAAAAAAAAAAAAAAACCAGTTGGGTATGGAAAATGCCGTATTTAAGGTGGTGAAGTCCAAAAAATTCCTGAACATTGAACGCTAGAGATGTTCTTACATGCAATACTCAATCTGGCATGTAGCATAGCCAACAACAAAAAAAAGGAAACGAGAAATGCAAACAATTTATACATGATTGAGCTGACAAGGATTTTCCACTTAACCTCCTTAAAAAGAATTAGAATTACGTAAGATTATTGACAATGTAGTTCTTTTGCTGGTTGTTTATTTTCTTTGGTTTGTTTTCTCTGAAATGCTACCAAATATGCTTCTGACAGAGCCGGATTCGGTGTTTTCACCTGTCGGGAAGAGGCTTAACAAAAGAGCTGGAAAAGTCACAATATGGTATGTAACTTTCATGTCAGACCAATGAGTTTCTCTTCATTTTTCCCTCCCCCCTTTTTTTTGCTCTTTTGGGTTCTTTTTGTTTCTTTTTCTTTTTTTTGGTTTTTGGTTTTATCTCCATTTGCATAAAGTAAAATAAAGAATGGTGCCCTTCAGTTTGAAAAGAGGGAGTTGACTTTTGGTTGAGTAGGCGTGATGCTGTGAACCCTAAAACAGCAGAGCCTTTGAAACCAGCTCCATTCAGAGGATTAGCAGCTGCCGCTCAGAAAGTTCATATGGAGCTTGCTTTTGGACCCAAACCACCAGGAGGTAAGAAAGCCAAATTTTAGAGGGCTGAAGAAACAAACAATAAACTATGTATGGCATATTTAGATTTAAGTTCTAAATGATCAATTTGTATAAAGAGTGACATCATTAGGTACACAATTGGTAGTAAGTATATCTATCTCAGTTAATCAAGAGTTATTACAAGGGAACACTGTCAATTTGGTCATTTTTTTGTCAATTAGAACACTTTTATGTCAATTTGGACACATTTAGTCAATCAAGACGTGTCAATTTGGACACCATTTCTTTGCATTGAGTCAGTTTAACTAGGAGTTAGTTCAATCAAAAAGTCCGTTTAACTAGAAATTAATCAAATCAAGTGTAATTTCTAGCGTAGGAAACATTGTATAGAAATAAGGAGGCATTGACACCTAGGTTTGTTAATGTCTCAATAATTATGCTGATTTTGCATAGGATTTTCTTCCATGAAAAATTTCAGTTTATAATTGACAAATTCTTTTATGACCAGAAATCAGGGGTTGTTCACACTAAATCCCAAGTCACAACCAAACTCTCAAAATCTTACTGGATGAGAGATTGAAAATTGGGTACTTGTAGTTTTGCAAAATGTCATTAGTTTTAGTTCACTTGATGACTTTTTCATGGAACAATTTTTGAAAATTCGAGTGCTAAGAAAGTAGAACTTTGCTCCAAAAAATGGGTTTAACAAAAATACAGATTCAACTTGGAAATAAATTTTCAATAGGTATCATCTTAACATAAAAAGTATTCAAACCATTTGAATAAGTTTTTTTTGGCTTGAATTCTCCAATGTCCAGGGTATCTCCAAACATATCGAAAAAGGAAATAAGGTAGCAGCACCCATAAGCGTGAGTTTAAGCATTATAGGGTATGTACCCCGACTAAACAAAATTGAAAATAATATTGCTAGATTAGAAAGAAGGAATGAAAAATATTGGTATCAATTTCAAAGTTTCAATTGCAAAAATTTGTTCACAAAGATTTTTCAAAGTCCAAAATCACTGAAAATCCATGGCTGTGAGTAGGAGATGCTAAAAACAATGTGATGGGGCTCTCAAAACCGTCATGCAAGTCACTTACAATCATCACTTTGTCACTCATAACCATCACTTTGTCACCTATAACCATCACCTAAGTACCCATAAATAAATTTTTTATTAATTAAAAATCACTGACACAAGCTGTCAGGCGTAGGTCATGCCCATGCAGACAGTAACGGGTATGAATGTCAATACCTTACCTTAGGCGTTGAGGGGTTAAATGGTTAATAGCCCAACCTAGTTGAAAACTAGCTTTGATCTAGGACTTGCAGATTTGGTTCTAGGGAAGTGGGACATAGAGTGAAAAGCCTCTAAGATGCATAAACAATTTTTCCCTTAAGAGGATATACATAATTAAGAGCATCCTAGAGTCCTTTACTGGGTACTTATAGGGGATTTCGATTTCAATGGAATATGTTTGTGAAAAATATTTTTAGTTTTATCTAAATTAATCTTAAACTTATTCAATGTTATCTTTAATGACATGCTCTATCAACTTGTTATCAATTTTAATAAATAAAAAGTTTGTAACTCCTTGCTTATAGCGCTCAAATATAAAGAACATAAAGAATTGGTTACAAGGCCAATAACAGTCCTTTTTATGCTTAATTTAGAATTAAAAATCATTATTTCTTGTTATCAAATAAGTCTAAAAACTACAACATGTCTTTTAGATTTAATAGTTTCAAAATACTTTAATCGTCACATTGAGATTTCTATGGTGTAACCTTGAAAAAAGCAAGCAATACTCTTGGAGTTGCTCTTGTTGTCTTGTGCTTATCCTAAAACTGGTATTGGTTAAGGGTCACACACTATTGCTTGATTATTGTTGAGTTCATAAATAAACCCCTCACTTTGTGATTTGGAATACAAATTAACAGTTAGCTATTGCTACTATTGTTGCACTACGTATTCATGATTAGAATTTTATTAGGATTTACATATGTTAAATAGAATGCAAACTAAAATTTTAATAAGTCTTCAAACTATGTCTATTTGATAATAGCACAAAGATTGGCGACATAATATTACAGAGGTCACTGTGATTTTAGAAGTAAGATTTTGCAGAAAAAATGTGGCCCATGAGTGCATTTTTGCGAATGGCCCCTCCCAAGGAGCTCCGCACTGTGGAACGAATCAACCCAGAACAGCAGAAGCTGGACCTTCAGAAGGGTTTAGGAATAGGTAAGATTATTTCTTCATAAGTTTTACATTTAAGGTTTTCTATTAAAAATTATTAAGTTTAAGAGAAGAGTAAAGAAAACATACCCACAACAACTGGTGAACTTTATTCGAGATGGTTGTAAATGAATTGCAGTGAACAATTTTCTTAGTCATTATCATCAATAGAAAACTCAATTTTATTGTTATTTTGGTCGTGTTGATGAGTTCATTTTTTTTTGTTGGTTTGGACAATACATTGTTGATTTTTGTCCAAAATCAACAATGTGAACTCATCAAAGCAACCAAAACAATGGAAAAACTAAGTTTTCTACTAGTATGTGAACATGTTGTTTTTACAAGTGTCAAGCTTTATCGGCATTATATCAAACAAAACTACCTAGTTCTACAATGAAATGAAAAAGGTTGATTGAGACTGGAGTGTAAATTACTGTACAATATTTGGTGCAACTTGAAACCTTGACATAAGTTCCTAAGCTGAAGTAAGTACTGCAAAAAGGAAGCCATAAGAGTTTTGTTTATAACGTAGTGATTTTATTTCAAAAAAGATAGGATAAGGATATGTTATTTCCAAACATAGCAACCACGATTGTGTGCCAATGCGTTTTGAAGTTTTTTTTATTTTTATTTAGAAAAATTGTAGTAAGATTTAAATTAAGGTGAAGCATATCATTTGAATATTGTATGCAAAAGTTATAAGCTCACAAAATTTTATTAATAGATTTTTTTAACACATATTTTAATTTTTCATGTTGTCTAATTAAGCATTTTACAATGCATATGATTTTTCAAAGATCTAAAATTTTGAGTATGTGCTAAATTTTTAGAATATTGTGTTTTGTTTGGTTTTCATTTTTTATTTTAGCTCATTGTAAACTTGGAGCCTGTCATAGCATCAATGCTCCCAAATGCAAAAGTGATAAGAGCTCAAAGCTCTATTAATGAAATTTTCAAATTCTTGCATTGATTTTAGTGTCCTATGCTTGAACATTTTGCAATGCATAAGTCTTACTTTTTTCATCTAGGTTTTTCTCTCAATTTTTGTTTCCATACTTGGTTGTAGCCCATTTTGTAAAGTTAGAGCCTCTTATTCTTTCATTAACCTCAAAAGGCCCAAGGAGCCCACTTTGGGGTTTATGAGAACTCAGGCAGGCTCTATTGACTTCATAATTTGAAATTTTTTCATGAATTTTTTAGGATGGGTGCTACTCATCATAATCTACATGTGAAACTTTATTTCATGTCATTTAGATAAGTATTGCAAAAGTTAGAAGGTATTTTCAATTTCAATGTCAAACCGGGCAATAAAAGAATGTATTCTAAATTTTTTTTTAATTTTTTATAGAATTGTATAGATTAATACGTACTAAAAAAAATGAATCACTCAATTCCAAATAATGAGGTAAGAGTTAAAAGGAGTTTTCTTTTGCGGGCAATGAAGGTAGGAAGAAGGTAGAAAAAACATATAAAGTTATCTTTTACTCTCAATTTTGAAAAATGAAAAATAAAGTTACTAATTGTCTGTTAGAGCATTCTCACCACTGGGATTAACAATTTTCAATTTTTCCAAAACTTATTAGCATATTAGTTATATCTTTCATTCATCAGTACCTTTCACTTTACAATTTTTGTAAAAATGAATCCAAAAAAAATTTTGGTTAAATTTTTTTATATATTCTTTCAACCCATTTTCCAACATATTGCAAAAATTGCACAACAAACACAACATATGTATATTTTTCTCAAAATTTTGAAAATCAAAACTTCACTTTTTGGAAGGACTAGAAAAACCTACATTTTGAAGTTTAGGCACATCAATCTTGCAATTGGTGGGGAAATTCATTTTGAAATTTTGGGACAATGTAGTTGTGCAAGTCAACCAAAGGATCTTACAATTGGATTTGTTAAAAAGTAAGTTTCAATGAAGATTTTGACCCTGGTTTGGGGACTAGTATTTTGAAGCAGTTTTGGGCCTCTAAACACAAAAGAATTTTAAGGGTTAATAACTAATTTTGAGAAATCAATGTCATATTCTTTTGAGAAGTATTGGATTCTTACATTTATGGGGTTTTGCATTAAAAACTACAAAAGAACTGTCCAATGGTAAAAGGGGACTTTGTGATGCCTAGAGCTTGGATTAAAATGCTTTGGATTTTGTTTTGAAAACAAGTGTTTGTAATATTGGTGAAGGGATAGCGAGATGCTTGTCAAGTTACTATCTCCTCAAGAATTTTGGCAATATGATTTTGCAAAAACATAATGCTTGAAACACAAAAGTTATATAAAATCAAGCAATTTGATGAGTGTTTCTTGCCTAGATAGGAGCAAAGACTCAAATGCTAGATTTTGCAACAAAAGCTGAGGCATTGAGACGGCAAATGGATACTGCCAAGTACAAGGAAGAAGCAAGAGCTTACCTTTGCAAAGGCGTCTTGCATGACAATGCCCAGGTACCTATTTTCTTTTCTCACTTTAAGGACAAGGGTTTTCAATACTAATTATCAACTGACCACTTCTTGGTTGTCTTGTTGATAAAGGACTAATGAATCAAATTTTAATTTGTATAGATGGCATGTTGCCATTGGGCAAGAGCATGGTTGTAAGTGACCCCTATTTGACACTTTGTTCACCATATTGTTGGATTCTCATGAAACACATGTTAAGGATATCATGAGATAAATAATTTGAAACTAAGATCCTTGTAATAAAATATAAATGCATCAAGCCATTGAGTAGGAAAGAATGTCATTTGAAAAAAAAGTTGTATATTGTCCCATACAAGAAATTACCTTAATATCTGGACCTTCCTCAGTCATGTTTCATCAATATTTAACAAGACATGATACATAATGCTAAAAGTTTCCATGTCGTAGACAATTTCAAGTCTCTCCTTATCAGTAGTTTCCCTTAATACAAAAATGAGCTTAACTGAGGTTTTTTTTCTTTTTTCCAAAGAAATTTTTCATTTAATTTACTTATTACATAAAATTCATGACCTTTGCCTGAAAAGCTAGCAAAAGAAAACCTAGGTTCCTTTATAAACATTATCTCTAGTTCATAACAAACAAAAGAATTGTCCAATTTCCACAATTTTGCACTTAAGTTAGCTATGCAATCTACCAAAGACATCTTATATAACAACACCCAATTGCCAAGCTTTGTTATTATAAACAATTTGAAAGTTTTAATATTATAAACAACAAAGGAGTGGGGAGGGTATAACCACTTTATTGCTCTAGAATGATTCTAAAGGTAGCATATTCTAAAATTTCTTATTGCTCCAAACATCTCTAAATAAAAAAGCTACATTTTGGAGATTCCAATATACCAATTGTAATAATCTACTTTAGATTAGGGAGAATTGCAAAGCACACCCATTCCAACTTCAAAAATTCAGAGCTTATTCAATCCATGTCTAAGAAACAAAATAAAACAAAAAAAGCAAGTTCAGTGGAGCTTCTACTTTTTTCTCAAGAAAATCTCTTGATTAAAAGAATGGTTTACATTGTGAAAACCCTTTGGAAAACCCACATGGACACTTTATACAATACTCCACTTGTAAGGCCACTTCCAAAGAGCCCATTCTTTATAACAAACTCTCTTCAAGTACAAGTAATTCAAATGTTCAACAACATATTTGCAAGGTCACATTTGAATGTGACAATTTTTGTAAGATGTTTGCAGACAATGGATTTGGTAGTTCACATGCAAATTTTTCATTGATTGCGTCAACAACTAGTTTTAGTACTAATAATTTTTTTCACTAGTCATGTTGTACTTCACATTTGCACAAGTTGAAGTGTGCCTTCTTCAAACTTGCAAAAGAATAACTAAAAATACTTGTGACCTTTTCATGAACACAACGTTGTTTGTTGTAATTGGCTTTAGGAATTCACACAAGCAATAGAGTGCTACAAGAAATTTTTGGACATAAGTGAAAGAATAAATGAATTGGAAGCACAAGCTTTGGCCCATAATTTCATGGGCTGCTCTATCCAAGAAAAGGAAAACCTCAAACTTGCTGGTATGAAGAATGACAACCTTAAAGACCAACTTCCTAAATCTTCAATTGTTGAGGTATGATACTCTAGAAGCTACTCTCTCTAATGTTTTTGTAGGTTGACCAATATCCCTTTGTGCAATTTTTTAACAAAATTTTCTTTGCACAAGTGATTTTATGCAATTTTTTTACATAATTTTTATTTGCACAATTCTTTTTGAGATTTTTTTAATTCTTTATTTAACCACACCAATCATAATGCATCCACCAACAATACAAACTATGAAATGCTTCAATTATCCAACACTAGTGTCATTGTATTTTGTTTTTTAAAGCTTAAAAAGTTTTGACAAGTTGAATCATGTCATCTTACATTTTAACAAATTAAGATCCTTGTTTCCAACATTGCGCCTTCACACAATTACATCCTTTACTTTGTTTGGAAGCCATTTTTTTTTATTTGTGCTCTTTAGAGAATGCTAGATCTTGCATTGTTGCTTTAGAAGAAACTATTTATGTAGACAAGTCACATTTACATGTAATTTTTCCTTCTTTTAAAAGGTTGGTCAATTTAAGACCATGCAATTCATATGCAAAATTTCTCTTTGTTTATGTTAAATGAAAAACTCTAGTGTAAGTGTGTTATCCTATGGTTCATTACTTATCACAAAAATTTGTGACCAAATTTGCTTACACTTGCTATGATCTCAATTAAGATGTACTATCTATGCAATAAGGCATTATTCAACTAGAAGTTGCTCTTCTATAGGAGGTATAAACTTGTTGATAGTAAATGATGTTAAAAAAATCCTTTAAAGAAGATGCCCAATATTTTTGTATTTAATAGATGGGTACTTATGGGATTAAAAATGTTTCAAATTCTATACAACAAAAAAGAAAAACAACGATTTTTCTTGTCCAAACCATAGAAATTTTACGTACAAACTTCATTTCTATTTTTTTTCTTTCAAAGAATGTTTCCTGAACGTTGGAAAAAGGTTCTCAAATTTCAGATATACAATATATTCAAGTCTTGGATATTCCCTATACAAATTTGCAGCGTTAAAGGTATAGACCATGAAGTAATTAATACCAATGAAGTGAGAACAAAACGTTTTGATCAAATAAGTATATGGCACATGACAACAAAAAGCAACAAAGACCAAACAATCATACCAGGGTTGTCCATAGCACCTCTCAATAAGCTGAAATTGTTCATAACTATAAGCAAGAAGGTCTTAATATAAAAGTTACAAAAATAAATTAGAGCTACTGTTTGCCAAACAAAATAATAGGATTTCAAAGTTGGTGAGTGTTTGACAATTTTGGTTTAAGAAAAAATAGTTTCTAGTACCTTGCACAACACTAAAACTTGATTTTTTGGAAACTAAGTTTAGTATCTCTTACTCAGCACTTGGTGTTCTCAATTTTTGCAAATAGACGGGTTGCAAGAAATGTAGTAATGAGAGAGTTATCAAAATTACTCAAGAGCATTGTACATTTTGATGATAAGCGTATTAATCTACTTGCAAATTTCATGTCAAACAAGAGTAAGATAGTACCTATTAGTATAATTATCTGGGATGGTCAAGAGAGATTTTGTTGTTATCAAAACAAATTTAATAAATAATTTTAAGAATCCAATGGTTTGATGACAACACCATTCACATTCCTAACAACAAGTAGGGTATTTATCTCTATTTTCAAAATTTACAAAGAAGTAAACTAATTGATAAAACTTGATCTTAGTTTATATTAGTGCAATGAAAAGATGATTTGTTGAATAAATTCCTTTATTTTGTGTAGTATGAGAGGGCATTGGAGCACCACAAACTAGCAGCACAGAAGAGTGATATTGAGGGACGATTTATTTGCTACACCAATCTTGGGTTGATTTGCTCCACACTCTCTATGTGGGCAAAGGCCGCCAAAAACCACAAGGTATGACAACTTTGTTTATGTTGTATTAATGTATTTCTATGTCAAAAAAGTGAAACACCTTAACTTTGAGAGGGACAAAATGACACGTTGATAGTTTAAACTAGTCATGAACTATTTATATGACAATTTAACTAATTTAAACTACACAAAGTCCAATAATAATAACCCATACAAAAAACATCAAAGATCCCTTGATGATTTGCATATATTACATGCAAAACATCGAGAGATTTATGCAACTTTTGGTTAGAATATTTTTGTATGTTCTCTAAACTCACAAAAAATTACATGCATATTTGAAGTGTATTTGAAGTGTAGTTGAACATGACATTCTAACTATGAACTTTTTGTTTTCTTGAAGATTGAAGTTATATCATTTCTTTGCAAAGATTTTTCTCATAGCTTTTTTGCATGTCTTTTAACTTGAAAATATCTTTTGATATTTTGCATGTATTTCTCAATATTTTTCAAATCAAAACAAATTTTGAACTAAGACTTATGTACTTTGAATAATTCATATTTATTTAAATACGCGATCTAAAGTTATTGTAATAAAACAAAAGGATCTAATAACACAAAAAATCAATGGTTTCTAATAGCTCTACAATAGCTTTTTCCAGTTTCGATCTCTTTTGCACATTATTTATTACTTTTAAAATTACAATATCTCCTTAGTACATACGTATCATTACGTATCATTAGAGTACACAATTACATCAATGAAAAATCATTTTTGGACGAAAATACAAATTCTAAGAAGATCCACATATAAAAAAAGAGACCTATTATACATTCCTCCAATATGAATTCTACGTTTTGGTATCTTCAAAGTTGAGTTGTTTTTTGTATTACTAGAAAAGAAGTCATTCCTAATTGAAATGAAATTCCATGAACGTATATAATTTTGGACTTTATTTGCAAAACATAAGAAGATCTTTGAATGTTGAAAGACATAAATTTTTAAATGTTTTGCACACATTTCCCAAGGTTCTACATACAATACGTGCAAAGCATCTAGGGATCTTTCAAAGTATTAAATACGAATTATTCTTTTTAGACTTGGTATTGTATAAAATTAGTTAAACACATCATTTGAGTTCATTCTAATCTAATGAAAATCTTTTAATTAATAAAAATGATAAAAATAATAAAATTTTCATGGAGAATGCACTAGCATATAGTTCTATGTTTTTTGTGTCAATATGAGCAAGGAAACAAGGATAAAGTCTAGCATCAAATGTTCACTATGGTCCAATGACCTACTACAAAGGAAACTTCTCTAGTAGATATGATTGCTTATAAGCAAATTCTAAATTTTAGCAACACACACAAAAATAAACTCCCTCTAATCTTTGGTCTCTCAAAAATCACATTTTCATGCTAAATGCAAGAGGGAAAAGACGTAAAAATCCACCTGGTTGATTTTCCGAGTGTGTGCCTTGATCTTACTAATTTTGTGTTGAACATTGTGCAATGAAGATTTACTTCCCATCTATATTCATTAGCAAATGTATTTAGCCTTGTGCAAAAATATGTACTTTATTTGAAAATATATTGGGGCGTAATATTTAGATTACAGAGTAGTGTAATTTTATCTAAAACTTAATTAACTTTTGTTATCTGAGGTCTCTTTAAAAACAAGTGTTTACAAAGTGAAAGCTAATGATAAATGTGTGTTTTTTTCTTGGTTTTGTGTCACTAAAACATTGGTGGGTGAACAGAAAGCGTTGAAATGTGCCACTGTTTTGGAGAATCCAAGGGGGCAATGCGCCTCTGTAGGGAACTTAGGGTTCCTTTTGTATAAGCGCAAGAAGTATGATGTTGCTAGAGCTTGCATGATCCGGTGAGAACCACCTCATTCATCATATTTTATACATTAGATCCTCTCAAACAACACCTTCTTTAACACATTCTCCACATTTTTAGTAAAATTAGGAAGAGTAGAAAAAGGGCACTTTCAAATCAGATCTCACATTATTACATATATGCCACGAGAAGCCATAAATGAGAGATTCACATGCTTCAACTTGTGGTATCACATGTATAAGCAACTTTTTGATGCATGACATCAAAAAGCGGCTCACACATGTCATACTAAAGAATTTACTAAACATTAAAAAGTTCTAAACCACCTTTCCAACTCATATTACCCCAAGTACTTCTTTGTTCACAATGTTTTATTACAACATGCATTTGAAATACCCAAGTTGTAAAGCTAACCTCTAAATGTTCAAGAGGATTAAAAGCATCCTTTGGCTCTGAAAAGAGAATCTATAGCCTAGAGAAAAACTATTTTTCATCTGATTTTTTTCTAGAAGTGATCATAAACATGTAGTGCATCATGGAAGGCAAAAAAAAATTCATCAAATACACTCATATTTTTAGGCACCTCAAGTTGTGAGAAAATTCAAAATCACAGTGTTAGGTCCCAAGCTACCCTTACTGCAGCTTTCATGGAATCAGCTTGCACTATTGACTTTTCCAACTTTTTGAAACAATACTATTGGTGCCCATATGCAAAAACACTATAGACTGCTACATGCAAGGTAGGCCATGATGACCCATCTATCCTTTAAGGGTTAAAGAGATCTAAAAATACTTAAAAAATTCCTTCTTTCACAAAGGAGTTTGCACAAATTTAAATGTATGCCTATGGTGTCATAAATGGGAAAAATGCCACATAAACCTACAAAGTCCCAACATTGCGTCAGGACATGATATTATTATCTTCTAAATGTAGAGTCTTTGGTGACTCTAAGAATGGTGTAGCTTACCAACCTCTACTTGCTAATGTTCAAAGTCTAATAACTACAAAACCTTTTGCAACTAGTCAGTGTGGTTATTTGCTAGCTATAGAAACATCTTGCTGGGAACATCTTGACTTGGGGAATCAACTAGTGTTTTGTCAACCGGTGAAGATGTAAGACGA
Source organism: Ulota crispa (assembly GCA_963920765.1). Lineage (NCBI taxonomy): Eukaryota > Viridiplantae > Streptophyta > Bryopsida > Orthotrichales > Orthotrichaceae > Ulota > Ulota crispa. The sequence continues at coordinate 1,626,560 of OY987249.1, read as the reverse complement.
ATTTGATTGAACTTTGAATTTACTAAAAAGAATTGGTCAAATTTTCAAAAAGATTCAAAAAAGTAGCTAATTTTCCCAAACAGAAGCAACATCATCTAGAGGAAAAATATTTACTTCCAATGCATGAGGCAACCTCCAGAGTACAAAAAAATATAAGTTTAATATAAAGAGGCACCTGAGTAGGCAGCTGGAAAACCGGTTGAACTTGGAAAAAAAGAAGAAAATGACCGGTAAGGCTCAAAAAACTCCCCGAATGCCGTGCTAAACAATGTTATGTGACATGCTGCAGGTACCTCCAAATTTGCAGGGTTATAAATTTCGTGCCTGGGATAGCAAGGGCACACTTCTACTTGGGTGACATTGAAGCGCAGTTTAAAAGGTATACTAGTGCATATCCTTCAGATACAGCTCCGCTTAACTAATTTCAAACAATAAACTGCGATTCTAAACAAGGATTAATGACAAATTAAACACATTCAACAAATGGTTGTAATCTTGATGGGATACTAACCATCGAGATTGTGCTTCGCTATTTCCTGTGTAGGTATAAAACAGCGTTAGTTGAATTCGAGGACGCACTAGTTGCAGCTGAAGAATGCAAAGACACAACTATACAAACCTTGTGTAAGGTGGAGATTGGAATCTGTAAAGGAAGCCTTGCTTTGAAGGATTTAGCAGAGAACGTTGAAGCACAAAGCATCTTTTACCTCGCTAACGAAGAGTGATGCGTATAAGGCTATTGCGGAAATAGAAGGCAACAACAAAGTTTTGATAATTTTCTGGTGCACGATAGCAGCAATTGAGTGGGTTCAACCCTTGTAAAGTGAACATACCACAGTCATTCGCTCCTTTCTGGAAGATGGACCCCTGAAAATATGCTTTCCTAGAATGTTGGGGGTATCCATCTTTACTGAAAGATGGAGACCAAGACATTCATGAAAGACCACACGAACCAATTCCACCATGCTTGGTAGCAGACCAGGTCAGAGTTAGGCTTTACTTACGAGGGATTGTACCTAGAAGTCAAAGAAAAGAGGAAAGAGGACCCCGCCAAAACCGGTATGTGACGATATGCTGTTAATTAGCGGTTCAATTTTCACATAAGAGCAACAAATGAGAGAATCCTACAGTGAGTTTCACAAGTAGACATAGTTCAACAAACCAGAGAAAAGCTCTGACAGGAGGAGATCAATGACACCACTTTGGAGGAAAAGTGAAGAAAAGATTCAAGGCGTTGAAAACAACATTCCTGATAGTTGCACATAACGGTGATTGAGAAGGCTTTCAGCACCTAGACTTGAGAGATAAAGAGAGAGCGGCAACGTCGACAAATTCATGAGGGTGAAGAGAAGCATGTGGGAAAATTCAGTTTATCTGTTCTTCGCAAGCCACTCCACAATGTCCTTTTCGGCCGGAGTTAGCTCCTTCTTGTTCCTCACAGAGCCCTGTGAAGTCATGTACATCGAGTTGTCAACTCCAGCTCAGTTTGCAGTTCACGAATGCATCATCATATGACCATTGCATGAACATCTAAAAGAAGGCATGAGATAAACATGTAGAGGCTATGGTGTTTTAGAAGACAGTCTATTAGAATTCTCTCTGAACGACTGCTTTAGCAATCTCGAAACAAAGGAGAGGTAAATACCTCCACAAATTCAAAGTATTCCTTGAAGTTGCGCTTATAGTAGCCTTGCAATCGCTGCAAGAGTCAATGTACACACGCGTCATTAGCTTGCCATCTTTCTATAGAATAAGTAACCGACAAAAGACGAAAAAGGCTCAATTTGGTAACCATGTTCTTTATAGCAGTTACGAGTAAGTAATACAGAGACTTTTTGTGGATCAATTTTGTTGAAGCTTTATCAAAATTGCATATGCTGTTCATGATTCCTGGAAACGTTAAATTTGGTTCCGTTCAAAATGTATTCTTCACAAAACAATCAATCGAATTATTCATTTTAAACCATAAGTCCTTCATCCTTTAGGAATGAGGCATCCACAACTCTTACGAAGCTCAAATTAATGGAACACATCCGGTAGGCATTAGGAATAGAAATCGCATACAATTGACTGGCAAAGGTGCAACATAAAAACGCTTCGTAAGGAAGAAAGAAGAGAGAAAGGGGACAAACCGCAGCATCGTACGCAGCTTTGTTGGCTCGAGAACTCGCCAGAAGCTCTGTCCACAAAGACCACAGTCTATGTCAGAATAACAGTCCAGGACCTACAATGGTGACAAGATATTGCTTTCCGCTCTCGTGATTCGAGGCCAACTCAATCAAATTTGAAACAAACTTAACGCTTGAAGATCCGAGATCCGAGATTTCATTGTTATAGACCGTTCAATTAAATTGATCATATTGCCAAAAATAGGAGATCTCAGGCAGAGCGAGATTCTGTATTACCAGATTAACTAAAGAACATTGAATATGCTGGTTAAAATCCTAAATAAAATTGAACAGAAGAAAACACCGTAAGACATACGCAAAAAATGGAAAAATAAGAATCATGAGGCGAGTTTGCGCTACAAGTTAAAAACAAAATAAAACAACAGCACGCCTGTGTGCCATAATCGAAGCTTACAAATCCTATAAGATTGGAAAGCCATAGATATTAAGATATTCTTGATTGCTAACCCTAGCGTAAGAGCAAATGAATTTTGTAAGTGAGAAACATACTCTGTATAAGAGGATTACTGGCAGCTTCCTCAGCGGTTTCGATTTCGCCAGCAGCAGCATGAGCTGCTTCTGCCGCCGCTCCAAAGCTCAGCAATGCCGCAGCGCCTGATGCCAGCATCATCTCTCGTCTGTCAAGAACGCCACGCCTCCTTGTTGCGCCATCTTGACGCATTAAACCGGGAATTCGCAGCTGCTGCGAGTTCTCACAAGGTGGAGGAAGCTGTTTTCCACTGTTCGTGTGACGGATTGGTGCGTTGGCACCTGCGGAAAGCTGCGCTGCCGCAAGAAGAGACGCCATCGCTGCTGCTGCGATTCAAAATTTCGTTAAAAGGACGAGACTCCAAATTAAAACTCCAAATAAAAACTCCAAATTAAAACTCCAAATAAAAACTCCAAATTAAAACTCCAAATTAAAACTCCAAATAAAAACTCCAAATTAAAACTCCAAGTTAATACTCCAAATTGAATCTGTGGAATACCTGCTGCAGCAATCTTGAGAGGAAATCTGTAAAAACGAAATGCGAGTGGCGGTACCGGCGATCTGCCGGATGCTTTTAAAATTGAAGCTTGAAAATGAGCCACCGAGTCACGCTTGAGACGGACTAAGAATTTTATCCAAGTCTTCCATGCAATCCAGAGCCTGTGAGCGACCGTTGGTCGCTGGCTTCTTATGGTCTCGCTCGCATTATTGCTGGCGGTCCTACCGTTGGTTGCTACTTCCTCTGCAACGCAGAATGACAATGAACATAGCTTTATTTATTTCTTTATAAACATCACAAGTCTTCAACAAGTATTTTGGTTTAGGTACAAGACGATAAGAAATTTAAATTCAAACTAGGTCTTTAGTTTGAAGAAGCAGGTACTTGGAGGGGCTTTATAAAAAAACCCTAATGTTTGTGTCATTTTCTGATCAATACAAGAAAATGTGCTATAATCAACTGGTCCCAAATGGCTGCATATGTCTTAACCCCTAAATGCATGTGGGACCAAGAGTTGGTGTTGACAATACTTCAAAGTTCAATAAACCTAACTAATTTGCTACTTTGAGTAGTTCATATTTTTGAACTACTCTTTTTGAAATCTAGTTCTAGCATCAAAAATCTGATTTTGAAAATGATTGACTATGATTTTTCTATTCAAGATTTTGTGCAAGGGTCTTGACTTTCTGTAGTGTTGAGAGTTTGTAAGGATGAGCCTCAAATTCACTAAATCTTGGAGAAAAATTTACACTAGAAATTCATTTTAAAAAATTGTAAAAGAGATCTTGAAAAGCCGTAAAGTGGTTAGAGTTATGTATGTTGTGTCCTCTAACAATCTAACCTCATGTTTTTTTGGTGACCACAATTTTAGATTTAACATGTAAAATAAGGATTGAAAGGTTTCAAGTCATTTTTGCAATTTTAACACCCTTGTGATCAAACATTACAATCTATCAATCCATAAGTGATATTATTGTGTTTTCTTTTCTTTTGTGATCTGTAACATATCTAGTTTGAATTTGTTTGGTTGCAATTTTTAAAAAATTGATAAAACTTATTAAAACTTTGACTTCTTGTTCAATTTAGAGCCCGTTTTCTTAAAAGCTCAAAAAAGGCTTCAAGCATTTAGGGGTTAAACAACTATTATGGAATTATGATATAGTTATTTAGGATATTTGTTGTTCTTGTGAATTAATTGTTTAGAACACTTTTTCTTTCAAGTGAACTTCTTTTGCTTGTTGCAACAAAGGCATGGTTAGAACAAACTTTCACTTTGATTTTAAATTGTAAGACTCAGAAAGAACAAACAAGTTTGTAATGTCAGTTTTTTTTTGTTTTTTGGTGTTTTGATTTTGAGTACAACGTGGATATATACTATGAATTAATGTCTAGGGAGAACTAGCATTTTGTGTACTGTTAACCAACAAAAACACAAAAAAATACTGATTGAATTTTGAAACTACAAGGTTAGTAGTGGCAAGTTTACAAATAAAATGAAATAAAAGTAGTACAAATTTGAAGGATTTTTGATGCACACTTGTAAAAAAATTGTTATAAAGGAGAAATGCTTAATATTAGCATGTGAAATTCAAAACTTACCCCAAACATTGTTGTAGACACTTCACACTTAGTTTTGAGAAAGAAAACGCATATGTGTTTCCAATGCATTTCACAATATTTTTTGGTAGTTCTTTAAAAGTACATTAATTCTTCCAAAAATGAAAAGTTAAAATAATTAAAATTTGTCAATATGAGTATTCACTACAAAAAAAATTAGAACTTTTTTAGAAAAATAAAGACACCTGAATTGAAAAAAGTATTATGTGCTTCTTTTCTACATTCTTTGATGTCTTTTTATAATTGTGCATTTTTTTGTGAAACCAAAATATTTTTTTTTGTAAATTGTAAAAATTTGTAACTATTTTGGAAAGATTTAATTGGTTGATATTCATTTGTAAAATTTTAGAATCTTATGATGTAAGTGAATTTATTGTCATAAAACAATGCCATTAGAGTAGATGGATGACTTCTATAATTTCAACACCCCTATTTGGGCAAAAAAATGTTAAGCTCACTAAATTCTCTCATTATTTGCCTTAATTCTCTTGAAGTCATTTGAATGAATTTTTTTTTCCCTCAACGCGTGGATGACATGTGAAGGTTTGTCACATGAGCATATATATGCTCCTTGCAAGCGTAATCCTTTTTGAGTTTTCTGTTCACACCAACATTATAGTAGTAAAAATAAGTATTCAATATAGTGTAAATGTCAAGCAAATATTGTAGGCAATCTAATGAGCCTATTTGATGTAAGGTAGGAATATCCGTAACCATAATTGTACCCATAACCATAACCATCACCTCTAAAATCTTGAAAATTTGTGGAAGTGCATAAATGTAATTATAAGGATGTACAACATGTGCACATGAAACCTTAATGTTTGTATTAGGTGAAATTGCAATTAGCTCTTTGAAAATTCACAACTTATTTCACAAAATCCAAATAATACATATGAAAGTGCAAACTTATCATTTTTCTCTTGCTAATAAGATCTTATAATTTGCTAGATGTTTATTAAAAATCATCATGATCAAAACCCTTAATTTGACGGTTATCAGTGCTACTACCTTATGATGAATATTCTCATTAAGTTGCCTTACTTCTAGTGCAGATACTTGATTGTAAATTGAACCGTTTCCTCAACACATGCATGACACATGGGAATTTGCCATAGAACAACATGAAATGAGGGTTCTTGTTGTCACTATTTATTGCTAAATTTACCATCATCGTGGCAATAAATGTAAAATAAAAGTAAATAATCAATATAGTGTAATGTCAAGCAAATAACATCGGGCAACCTAAGGAGTAATTTATGTAGAACATTTTCAAGCAATGTCAAGTATTTCTCATCGTGTCAGTGATGGCCAGCAATTCTCTAATGTTGGTGAAGACTCAGAATACAATAGTACAGCAGAGGTCAAATCCCAACATTGATAGAAAAGCGACCGGTAGTACACTGCCGCCCAACGCGGGGACCCAAGACCGTGCGACCTCGGAAACGCTCTTACGCTCCCCTCCGAGGCAGAGCCCAAAACCGTGTAACAGAGCCCAAAACCGTGTAACAGAGCCCAAAACCGTGGAACAGAGAGGGGAATACTAGTGTTTAGTGGAACTTCCACCACGCCAAACTTACGAAACTGCAACAATCACTGCAAACCCACGAAGAGATCGACTTTCTCTGTCGCGACACACGCAATAACGTCTTTTTCAGCCATCGCCACCGCGGACAATCCAAGGCCACGACGGAGCATCGACAACAGCACAAAAAAAATTGGATTCTAAGGTTGGATACAATTCTAGGGGGGAAGCAAAGCATCAATCGAGGCGTATTGGAGCATGAGGAAGTCTCGCAGGTGGCAAGATTAGGGTTTCTGGGAGACGGGAGACGAGAGATACGAGAGAGAGAGAAGAGAGGAGAGGTGGCGATGGAGGTGAGAGAACCAACGGTGGCAGAAGCAAAGAATTGTTGGCGCAGAACGAGTAGTAGTAGTTGTAGTACGAGAATACGGGCCAATGGTGGTGGAGGGCGACGCTTCTTCCGCTGGGGGAGGTGGTGGTGATGGTGGCGTGGAGTTTCGGTGGTTACAGGAGGAGCAGGTGGCGATGGCGATGGTGACCGTGCCCGTGCCCGGGACGACGGCGGTGGTCGGGGACGAGACGACTCCCGCCGTGAATAATAGTAATGACGGGGGAAAGCTCTTGTCCCGGAAACGGAACTTGAAGCTGGCTAGGGTTTCGTCGGGCGAGCCGACGATGAAGAGCTTGCAAGCGCAGGTGAAGCGGTTGGAGCAGCAGCGCGAGTTTCTCAGTTTGTTGCGGCCCGTGTTGGCGCTTGACGTGCCGGACATTGGCGCCGCGTATGCGGACGTCGAGCTCCAGGCTTGCGACGGCTCCCCTGTCTACGCGCACAAGGCCGTGCTGGTCAGCCTTTTTTTTCTTCTAAACCTACTCTGTTTCCGAAATCCTAACCTCACCAAACACCGAAATTTTGTCACATCGGAACAATAATGTCGTCGTGCTGCGGTAAAGTTTGGAACAATATTCTTAGAAGGATGATAAGTAAGGTTTTCAGGGTTTGCAAGGTCTACTGAGAGGATTTTTGTGGAGAGAATTTTGAATATACTTGCAGAAGTGGAATCTTTGTAGTCGAGAGACTAGCCTTTTTCTTAGCATTCGGTGGCTGGTGAAATCGTGTTTGGCAGGCTGCAAAATCGAAAGAGTTTCATGCGGCGTTTCGAGCGAACGCGGATGTGAAGGTGATCGAAGTATCAGAGATGACACCGCAGGAATTGAAAGTGTTTGTAACGTTTCTATACATCGGATCAATAAGCAATACGATCACGTTGGAGTGTATGCCGACGTTCTTTTGCGCGGCAGAGAAATACAAGGTTCAGTTCCTGGCTGAAGTTTGCGAAGATGCTTTGTTGTCGAATGTGTCAAGAGAAAATGCCATAACAACCTTTGTGATTGCGAAGAAGCATTGCTCGAGCTCTGTGAGAGAGGCTGTGTTGATGAAGATGATGAAGATGGGCGAGGCTTCCACGTACGATGAGTACAAGCATTATTCTCAGAAAGATCCGAGTATATTGCTGGAGTTATATGAACACTTCTCACAGCGGATTGGACCGTTGCTTGCTAAGAGACGGCGCATTTCCACAGGTAAATATCTCTACAGCAGCTCATTTGTTTGATTTTCCCTTTAGACCTATCCTTTCTATCAATATGGAAACTTGAAGAACTTTTGATTCTTATGATATTATGGATTTTTTTGTTTGTTGCAGATATTGGTACTAGCGAACAGGATTTGGTGAACAATACTTTCATACTGTATGATGGATGCGATGGTAAATCTGACAGTGATGACGAGAACAGCGAAGAGCACTTGCAAACAGATGAAAGGGAGATCAAGCCTGAAAATGAGATTGCTCCAGGTAAATTTGACGTCAATTTTTTGCATTTTAACCCTTTGAGCTTGAGCATGAGGTGTGATGACTCTAAATAAGAGTAGATTCTTTGCTTCTGTACTAGCTTGTTTATTTGTTTGTTTGTTTGTTTGTGATGTGTTTTTGATATTACGCAGGTGAGGCGATGCTGCTGAATGGAACATCTCGTGATGGAGGCCACGGTGCTACTAGCGGTGGAGGTGGTGTATTCTGGCAAGCTGGTCCTCCTATACCTCCTCAACATGGTAGAACATTCAATGCCGGTTACGATAGGGTACCAGGTCCTAGACCCAGCTATGACGGGCAATTGATACCTGCTGCCTATGGGGCTCCTTCTTTCATGCCTTCAATGCACATGAGCGGCTCTCTTCCAAGGTGAGGGGGCTTAGGGCTCCTGGAAAGCAGCAAACTTTCTGTCATTTTCATTGGCGTTATCATGTTATGTGTGTGTTTTTTGGGAAACAGTTTTTTTTTTCCAGTTTTCTAGTTCCTCTTCAATGTATCTCTCTTGTATGACCAGAATTAAACGAGGGTTATTCGACTTGGTGAAATTTGGCCTTTTCTTATCTGTGAATAAACTCAGTTTTTTTGTCATTGTAGAGGAGGGTTTATCGGTGCTGTCGCTCAAGGAGCACCAGGATTGATGGAAAGATCTGTCGGTGGAGATGAACTGATGGTCCAGGAAACTAGGGGGAAGAAACTGCCAGTAGACGCTCAGGCGAAGATTGAGGGGCGGCGTGGTCAGAACTGGACTAATTGTGAAGTCGAGGCTCTGATTGCTTTAAGGGGTGAGATGCACGAAGAGTTTGAAAGAAACAAGCAAAAGCAAGGTATGCTTAATGTGCACAAGGTGTGATTTGCTTGCTGCACGAAAATCGTTTCACTTTCTACACGGCATTAATAAATTATTGAGGCGAGGCTTTTTTGCTATTGTTTCCTTGATTGAAGAGCGAGTATTAACTATGGCTGATGTTTGGTGTTGTTGCAGGAGTTAACACTTGGAACAAACTTCATTCAAGAATGCTCACCGTGTGCAGAGGGTTCCGGAAGAGTGCAAATGCGTGTAAGAAGAAGTACTCAATACTTTACAATGAATATAAAAAAGATAGAGAATGTGCGAAAGACATGAATAACGAGGCTTTGGTCGCTGGAGGGCTGCCTAAGAGTAAAAAATGTGCATTTTTCGATCAGATGGATATGTGGTATCAGAATAGGCCTCGGTTGAAGGTTGATGCGAATCAAGGGGAACATCTAGAAAGTCCCTGCACCAGCGCAGATGATGCAGAGCTTAAGGAAGAGTAGGATTACAGCCCTAAAGAAATGTTTGATCTGAGACTCACTCAAGCACTTCCGAAGACAAAAAACTCTGAAGCTGGTAATACTTATTTAGTACTTGGAAGAGCGAATCCCTTGAGGCAGGCAATCAAGCTGGAGTCAAGCCAAAGACTTGAGGCATGTTTTTCCAATCAAGATCTTCATATGCTTGGGACTTTTTACACTGGTGGGAAAGAGGTTGGCCAGCTCCGGATTTGTGCACAATTCAGGAGCGGGTGTGGTTCTTCATTTGAACCACCATTTATTATTTGCTGAAGACCTTGCATCCCGTCCATCCATTTCCTAAGGAGCTTCCGAAGATTGACAAAAGTAGCAATCTGGCGTGGCATTGTACTATTGCAGGTAACCACAACAGGATGCCCTTGGTCTAGCACTATGCTCTTGGTGATTATTTTGGAGTACTTGGACAAACGCTCAGTACACTGGGGGCTCTTTGGTGTTCCACATTATCTTCTGGGGGTGCTTGTTTGATAGAGTTTGGTCAGCAATTGTGTTTTCTGGGCGACATCCGGAGGAGAGGTGCGAGCAATGGTGCTTGAGGGCAAATAAAATTCAGTTATTTTAGGGTAGAAAAGAGAAAAGGTGAAGGTTCTTTATTTTTCAGTTAATACTGTCTGGAGTGGTGTACTAGTGTGCCTTCCTTGGATGCAAAGTGTATATTATGCCACTGTTGTACATTTCCAGTTTTCAAAGCAACTTGTGTGTTCTGATGGTATTCTCCTCGTACGTTTTGCATTATGTTTTTTGGCTTGCTAGGTGGTGGTACGTAGCTAGATAGAGGAGGATCTGAAGTTGTATTGAATGTAATTGTATCGATGAAGCTGAAACTATGTTAACAGAGTTTTTTCGTCATATATGCATTGATTTGTTTAAACATTTTGAAGCTATGTTTTTCATTTAGTAGGCAAAGTTACATCAGAAGTATTCTATATTTGAACCGGGAATTTTAGCACGAGTTTGAACCTAGGGGGGTAGTATGTAAAGTGAGCTAAGTTCTCAAATTCAAATTGGTTGTTTGAACCAATGGAAGCAAATCTTCACATATCATGGTAGGGTGTGGAGTGTCTTGAACTCATGAGGGTCATGTTGTCCCATGAGTTTTATTGTCTTTCTTACAAGGAAATAGGTTATTGAAATTGGAAACTTTGATGTGCTACAACACATGAATTCTTGAACTTGTCTTTAAATCGACACATAACTTCTTGTACTAGTTTTTAAATTTTGTGTGCAAAGAAAAGATCTTACACATGATTTTAGGGTAACATAACTTTTATGTAAGTATTTACATGGTCAAAATTTGGAGTTTTGTTTATAATTTCAAAAATAAAAAAACCAACCATATTACATATTTACAAGAAAGCCTTCATTTTTTGTAGATAATTTCCTTTTGCATAAGCTTATTAAATGAGAAATGATGGTTAAGCATTAGAGAACCTATACTTGCAAATAACTAGGTCAATCTCCATCTCTTTCGTTGTATCAAACTTAAAGAAATAGAAAATTGTGCAAGGATAGAGTTACTTGCGATTTCCTTCTTCACGTTTGGTATTTATATCTTGAGATTTGGTTCAAACATTAGGAGAGTTTATTAGTTCCTCGTGGGCCATAAATCCTTTAACCCAGGACCACTTGTACCTATGAGGGACAAATGGGATTTCAGGCATGTACTTATGGCTAAACTACTTTGTGTAATTTTTTGAAATTTTTATGGAAGATGGGGAATTCAAAGATCTATGTGGGCATCTAATTTTTTCCTCATTCCAACATTTATTAAGAAGTTAAAATTGAATTTTTGAGAAATTTTGTTTGACAAGCAGCCCAAAACTTCTTTAAAAATTGTGTATTTTTAAAATAAAAATTTGAGGTTAGTTCTTTAGACTTACATATATGTGGGAAGCTTTGAATCATTCAATTCTAATTGATGAGATAAAAGTTATGAGGAGTTTTAGTTTGTGTGTAGGCATAGTTTGAGATTTTCCACACCTACACGCAAACTAAAACTCCTCATAACTTTTATCTCATCAATTAGAATTGAATGATCCAAAGCTTCCCACATATATGTAAGTCTAAAGAACTAACCTCAAATTTTTATTTTGAAAATATACAATTTTAAAAAAAGTTTTTGGGCTGCCCACCGAACAAAAATTCTCATAAATTCAATTTTAACTTCTTCAATAAATGTTGGAATGAGGAAAAAATTAGATGCCCACATAGATCTTTGAATTCCCCATCTTCCATAAAAATTTCAAAAAATTACACAAAGCAATTTAGCCATAAGTACATGCCCAAAATCCTATTTGTCCCCCGTAAGGACAGGTGGTCCTTTAGGGGTTAAAGCCCATTGTCTCTATGGAGGACAAATTGGATTTTGGGCAACTCACTACAAATGGAGTTTTCATTTCTTTCCTATGAAAATTTCACACATGATGTGCCCAAGGAGTAGCTTTAAGGCCCAATAGTTTTCATAACTTTTGACTACATGGTTCAAGAGTTATTGCATGATGTGTATTTTTTTTTAAACTCCATGCAGCTTGGGTAACTCAAAAAACTTCTTTAAAAATTACATTTTTTTCATTTGGTTCTTTAGATTTATATATACATGGGGGCTTTGAATAATTTAATTTTGACTAATGAAATGATAGTTATGAGAAGTTTTAGTTTGTGGGTAGGTATGGAGTCTCTCAAAACCAAACCTATCCGCAAACTAAAACTTCTCATTACTTTCATTTCATTAGTCAAAATTAAATTATTCAAAGCCCCCATGTATATATAAGTCTAAAGAACCAATTTTAAAAAATATATAAAAAATAATGTAATTTTTAAAGAAGTTTTTTGAGTTGCCTAGGCTGCCCCAAGTCAATTGAAACTACATACAGTATCATGCAATAACTTTTGAACCATGTAATCAAAAGTTACAAAAATTGTTGGGCCTTAAAGCTACTCCTTAGACACATCATGTGTGAAAACTTCAAAGAAAAAAATGAAAAACCTATTTATAGTGAGCAGTCCAAAATTGCTATGTTGCCAAAATATGCTGCTTGGGCCTTTTGGGATTAAATCATTATTATCTCCAATCCCCTCTTATTGTGTAAACATATTTCCACCTTGAAATAAGTGTCTTCCTTTACAAGGACTACATTGAAATACCTCTTACTATCTTTGGTGATTGGCAAATTGGATCCAAGCTGTAACATTTCTGAATGATTTTCTAATTTTATCTTCCACCCTATGAGTTTAAAATTTATGGCTCACTTTTTAATCACCCTTGCTAAGAACTCATTTTAAGTACACAAAGGCCAAATATAGCTAATTTCCTAATCCAAGTTTGAAGTTTAGTCGGCCCATAATTCTTAAATGATCTCTCATTCGATTTATAATTCCACTTTTAGAGATAAATTATACTTGGTCTTAAAAAAAGAATCTTAGGAAAAAAAGTAATAATTTTTTTGCTTCTATTAACACACATACATGTGATTTGAATTCTACAACATATAAGATAGTATTAGATTCTTGTGGAGCTAAGTATCATTCAACAAATTTTTTTTCCAAAATCAAGTAGCAATATTAGCAAGATACCAAATAAAAATGAATTAGGAAACATACAATAGAAGTCGCTTGAATGCCATGCTATAAAAAACCAACATAATCAATTTATGATTTTCAAAAATTTGTAAAATTAAACAGCTTATTGCATAAGCATATTTGATACATTTTTAACGTATCCAACATCCAAATTCATTATTTTTCTATTTTCAAATGTAAAAATGATGACTTACCATGGTCTTAGTTCAGACGTTTTGGGAGGTTTAAGTTTTGACAATGATTTCACATCCACTTTTATCACTTCAAATTCATTAAGCAAAACATATTTCCAAAGGAAGAGTTAACCCTTTAATGACTAGGGTTCTGAAAATACACTAGAAATCAATCACACTTTGGCTGCCTAGTTGTTAATGGGTTAGTTAGGCTATAGTTTTTGCATTTAACCCCTAAATGCCCAAGGTCTTTCTAAATTTCTTGGCATTTCAGGAAAGTGAACAATCAACCAACCTTTTCATAAATCTCATCAAGTTTTTTTTAATTTTAACCGTACAAATTGAAACTTGACATGTTAGAGATCACATGGAAAAAGAAAACACAACAATATCACTTATAGTTTGAAAAATTATAATGTTTGAACATGAGGGTGTTTAAATTGCAAAAATGACTTTCAGTTTTCTAAATCGCATTTTGCATGTCAAATCTAAAATGTTGGTCATCAAAAAAATATGAGGTTTATGGTCATTACATGTTTAACCTCAACCAATTTAAGGTTTTCAAAATCTACTCCTACATTTTTTTTAAATGGATTTCTAATGAGGATTTTTCTCCAAGCTCTAGTGTATTTGAGGCTCATTTTCAAGATCTTCCAACACTAGAAAACTCAAGATTGCAGTGAACACCCTTGTACAAAATCTTGAATAGAAAAATCATGAACACTCATTTTCAAAATCAGATTTTTGATGTTGAAAAGAGACTTCAAAACAAACTTGTGTTCAAAAGAAAATACAAAAAATAGTGATTTGATAAGATTTCATTTGTCTTCAAAGTTTTGCAAATACCCAAATTGGGTGCCTTGGGCATTTAGGAGTTAATGATCAACTTTTGTCAAAGTATTGAACTTGAACTTATCTTAGGATACATTAGCACCATGAAGAAACATCTTAGCTTTGAATAAGATAATAACCCCTAGTTTTGATGGAGGCTAGGATTGATCTTGGGAGAGCACACAAGTTCCTACAATTTCTTCAACTTAGTGAAATTTTTGTTGTACTTTAAACAAAAATATTGTACTTTGATATAATTGCACCTTTGTATACTGCTCTAGGCAACTATAGTTTCAAACCTTAGGTGCTTCATTTTTTACATTCCTTTTACATCAAAGAGACAGGTGAAACTTGACTAGCTAAAGTAATTGCTCTTATAAAAACAAGAATCAAAACTAGGAAATTTCTTGATTCCACAACAATTATAGGCTGATTTATCTATGACAACCTTAGTAGAATCAATAATGAAGACTCAAAAACCATATGTATGTATGTATGTATGTATGTGTGTGTATATATATATATATATATATATGAATATGTATATATATATATATATAATTAAATATAATTAAATATAGCATATGGACTTTGTCTTCGAGAAAAAACCAATTGATTTTGGTTTATGAGAAATGGTCAAAATGAATATAGAATTGTAGTTTGATGAGTAGTTGCAAAGCTGAGTTTCAAAAGCAAAATTAGTTGTACAAAAATAAATAGTGGATCCAAGAAAGGATGTTTGTTGTCAAAAGTCTTGAATATAAGTGTATGACTTGGAAAAGAACATGCACACATGAAAATGTATGCTTTGTTTTCACTTCAAGGAAGTTATTTGAAAGGATTCAACAATAAAGAGGAATATACACTTTATTTTACCTTTGAGAAAGATACTTGAAATAATGCTCACCAGTGCATTTTTTTCCAGCAATATGGAGCCAGTCTGGCAAAAAGTCTAATAGGTTTGAGCCACTAGTGCAAGGTCTCTCCAATTTTTACCCAATTGCTTGTGGAGTCGAGAAATCTGGTGACAATTGCTGACATGAAGAAAAATGCACTGATGCTCACAACAAGATAGAAAATTCACAACCTCTACTTTGCAAATATGCAAGTTTGTCACCAAATTAAGTATAATAGTAATTTTCTTTTAAAGGAGAATGAGCTATTATTGTACAAGTTTCATTAACATCCATGATTGTATGTCAAAATGCTTAATTACTTAACCATACATTGAATTACATACACAGATGTTGCAATTGAAATACGACTATTGCCAAATTCAAAGATTTGTCCAAGCTCAAGGTCAACTCAAAGTTAAGTTTGTAGATTTTTCAAGATCCATGCTCTAATTTCAATGTCCTGCTACTGAACATTTTGTAATAAGTATCAACTTTCTTAAGTAGTTTGTCAAGGCACACCTTTGGATACATAATTGGACTATTCAACATTATCAAAAGACTAGTATTTTTAGAAGGGAATTGATATGTGTACCACACCCTTTCAATTATTGTACCACACCTCAGAGTAAATTTTAGATTTCTACCATCAAAAAGCTGAATTTGAGAAATTGGAATTCAAATTTGGACTCAAAGACCATGATTTAGTTTAGAACCATAAAAAAAAGTTGCAATTCAACAACACCCAATGAAAAAGTTTAGCTAGGGAGAAAAGTGTTACTTTTACTTTTGTTTGTAAAGAAAGATAAGCTTTTTCATTGAGTGTTGTTGAATTGCAACTTTTTTGTGGTTTTAGACTACATCATGGTCTCTTAGTCCAAATTTGAATTCCAAATTCTCAAATTCAGCTTTGTGATGGTAGAAATTTAAAATTTACTCTTGGAGTGTGGTACAGTAATTGAAAGGGTGTGGTACACATATCAATTCCCTTTTTAGAATTGCATCATAAAAAGTGCTTTCTTCCCGTGACATTGTAATTATGTAATTATATATTTTTGGATTTCTTTTTTGTTGAGCTTTGATAAAATTTTGGACATAACTACAAACTTGTTTGAATTTTTGAGAAATAGAATGCAAATAATAGGGGATTTCAAATATGCCGTTCACCACCAATTTCATTCATGTGAATGACACTAGCGACTAAACCCGGTTAAGTCATTATGTGAACAGAGCCTCAAAACAAGCCATGACGACCTCTTGAGGTTGTGATAGCATATTCACCAAAAACTTGTTCATGACCATTTGTTCATTGTTTATTTGAGATATATGAACCCCCTTATTAACTAGATTTCAACATAAGTTTATCATGAATTGCTATGATTAATATTGTAGCTGCTACCAAAGTAACAAGAAAATATTATAATTAGCAACCACAATCAGGTTATTTTAGTCATTCTACCAAAAAAACAAACAAAAACAAAAAAAACAATTATTGCTAAGGTAGGAACACCCATAAGTATTAGTGTCCCCATAACCATCACTTTTAAACTCTTGAAAAATTTGTAGAAGTAAGTAGATGAAATTACAAGGATGTACAAATATATGAACATAAAACCTTAGTGTTGGTTATGGGTACTATAGCAATTTGCTCTTTAAAAATTTACAACTTATTCTCACAGTATCCAAATAATACATACAAAAATGCAAACTCATTATTTTTCTCTTACTAATAGAATCCTATTATTTGCTACATGTTTTTTAATAGTCATCATGTTCAAAATCTTAAACTAACGCTTATGGGTGTTCCTACCTTAACTACAAACTTGTTTGAATGTTGAGAAATAGAATGCAAACATTAGTTAGGTTTCAACCTATGTTTATTAAGAAGTGCCATGATTAGTATTCTAGCTACTAAAGTAACAAAAGATCATCATAATTGTCAACCACAACCAAATTACTTTAGCCATCCCACCAAAAATAAAATAAAATAAAGCAATTACAGTTATGCTCGGTCAACATTGCTGTAGTGGAAATTATCTCAAAATCCAGATAGATGCCAAATTCTGTGAACAGAAATCAGATATTCATTCATCCGCCGCTTCTCATCCAAGCCAGTGTGTGAGGTGCATGCGTTTCACCGTCTCTTTTGAGAGGACTGCATTTGCTTCCGTCTGTTGCGGCGTTACCTTCAACGCCCCCCGCTCTTCTCAATCCGTCACCAAAGCATTCCTGCTGCCTTTGATTCTGCTAATCCCAGTTTCCATCTTCGTTTCACAATCTCCTCTACAGCTTCTGTGGCCGTTCAAATTTTGAAGCTTGAAGCAATTGATGCTGGGAGAGCTAATAAAATCAGAGGGTTAGTTGTGGAGCTTCTGTAAGCTGAAAATAAGCTTTTCTTGTATGGTAAGCTCGTCTCTCTTATCATTGACATTTGTGTGAATTTTAGATTTTAGAAGGAAAATCTCGCTGAGGCTTGTTCTTAGGGTTTTAAAGCAAAAAAAACTGAGGTTGGAAGTGTTTGTGGTGGAAAATTGGACATTCGTTGTTTGTTTATAAATCTTTGAATCTTTGTGTTTTGTGACACTGTTGAACGAGGTCAAGTGTTCGGTGAATGGATTAAGAACTAAATAAATGGCTGAAATTACACGAGAGCTAGAGTCTTGTCGGTGATTTTACTTGGAAGAATTTAGGAGAAAATCTCACTGACGGTGGTTGTTAGGGTTTTTAAGCAAAAACTGAGATTGGAAGTGTTTGTGGTGGAAAATTGGTCATTTGTTTGTCTGTGAATCTTTGAATCTTTGTGTTTTGTGACAGTGTTGTTTCTCTAAAAAAGGAAACGGGGTCAAGTGTTCGGTGAATGAATTAAGAACTAAATAAATTGCTGAAATTATACGAGAGCTAGAGTCTTGTTGGTGATTTTATTTGGAAGGATTTAGGAGAAAATCTCTCTGACGCTGGTTGTTAGGGTTTTAGTGTGTAGCAGGGATTGGAATTGTTTGAGTGAGAATTGAATATATTTTTGTTTCAGAATCCTTTTGTTTTGATTCTCTGAAACGGAAATAAGGACTGTTTTAAAATGAAAATAAAGAGCTCAAGAGCTAGGGTTTGTCTCGGATGGCTAAGTATGTGATCAAGGATTTGTGAGTTGCTCAAATTAGGTTTTTTTCTGTATTTGAAGTAAGTAGCTATTTTTTATGAGCTGTACTTCAATGGACTAATATAGGTACTGTACTCAAGAGTCGGTCTTATTAATCCGTGAAGTACTAAAATTCTCAATTTATGGCTCACGTGTTTTTAGCAATTTTGAGTGGTGTTATGAGGTTTTTTGTGTCCAATTTTACTAAATTCCTAACCAACATATGCGATGTTATGCATTGATTCAGGTGATATAAAATTCGACCTCATATAAATCATATTTTTCGCAAGACGGTCATTATTTCAAGGGAATAATCCTTGGGTTTTTAAAGCAGGTTTGGTGATTTGTGGACTGATTGATCCTGGTTGCAATGGCAGCGACATCATGGAGTATCGAGCTCAATCTATGATGTAAAAGATACCATGAGATGTTTAGGTGCTCATCATAAGAAGGATATTTGTACATTGGACGACAAAATCATCGGTTGGTTTTTGCAACTTTAAACGCTCCTCGTCGACATACGTGGCACATGTGGAAGCTTCATTTGCAGCAACAGATGGGTGAAGCACATTGAATGTTTTCTCAATAGAGGCATCAGTGAAGGATCCAGTAATGACTGGGGACAGGAATGTTTGCAACAGTAGCGAGAACAAGGAGCCTTGCCCTGGTCAGAGGTTTCCTTCATTCAAGTTCCCCAACCCTGTTTTACTTTCAACCTGGGTACAAAGAGTGACCACAAACCTCATTTGGGCGGTTCAACCATTAAAACCCAATCTTTTAATAGAACATAAACCGATAGTGTCACCATTACTTGTCCCATTCCTTGCTCTTAACAATCTCGTTGTCCCGGTCTCTTCATCAGGTTCTGTTACTCCAAATGCTAACGTTGTGTCTAAACCTCAAGATGAAGAGAATGCTGGCAATGAAAAGGGGGAGGTTGCAAGCACAGGCCCGGCCTTTATCGGACAGGTATACACAATGTGCGATGCATCTCGTCGGGGATTAATTGCAGTGAGGCCAGCAGATGTGTTGAAGAAGATCAAAGTACCGCCATACATGAAGTTCATGGAACAAGCATACAAAAGAGCGTTGGACATGCTGTTCTCCGAAGACATGAAGGGACCAGTGTTTCGATTCTACTTCAACAGAGACGATGCTGCCGAGTATGTCTGGCGTTTGAACATCTCAGGATCAACGGTCGGTCCTTGCTCACTTGATGCTGCGTACAAGTATTACAAAAGCAAGCAGGACATGTTTAAGTTCATGGCAGACCACCGACAAGTGAAAATTGCGAAGCAGTTGGTGCGTAGAGAACGTGGAGACAAGGCAGCGAAGCGGCTCAAAGGCGTTCCCGTGTTCACAGCTCGGAATCTCACAATTGCCATGAGTACTCCCCATGGTGTACGATGGTTTAGACCCTATTTTTTTAATAAGAAACAGCTTGATAATCTGATTGGGCATTCTGTGGATCATTATTACGAAATGCTCATCAGTGCTCGTCGAGCTCAGCGTCATAGCCAAATGGCAGAAAACAGTGGTGACTCGTTGGCAGGAGGAGGAGAGCCCATGGATGATGAGCTTGATGGGCTCATGGATCCTCCTGAAGTGCAAGAGCTCATGGAGGAGCTGGGACAAGGCGGTGGAGGGATGGAGTTCGTTGGTTTGAAGGTGTTAGAAGCTCAAGTCATGGACCTTGCTGACAGGGCTTTGTTAGGACATCCATGGAGCCGCCGGATGATTCACTTGCAACCCAGGTTTCCTGTCATCGTTGATTCCTTTGAGCGTCTCGTGTCGGTATCAGATCAGTCAGGACCCAAAGGCAAAATCCCCAGTCCTAAAGATTCCTTTAAAAAGGAGGAAGGTCAAGAGAGTGACGAAGGGACGAGCAATGCAGGTCCTTCTAGTAACAATGCAGGTGCTTCCAGCAGTAATTTGGTTTCTAATGAACATGGCCAACGTACTCCGTTTAATTTGTTTGGGAAGAATTGGCCCATCAATGCGAATTTGGTGTTCAAGAGAAAAGATTCAGGCAATGCGGAGATACTGGAGGAAGACTCAGATTCTGAGTATTTCGAAGAGACTACTGCACAGAAGGATACGAAAGGAACTTTTCAACCAAAGCTAACGATGATGGGTATTGCTATGAATGTGAATAAAGTTGAGGGAGGGCTGCAGCAAGCCATGGCAGCTGCGGCTAAGGATGTTGAAGATCGGTTGCGGAAGGGGGAAGACTCTGGTCCTGATCACGGTCCTTTGTTTATTGCCAATCTTGGAGCCTCGCAGGAGTGGGGACGAGCTGTCTCCAACACTTCAGGTCCGCCAGTTGAAGACTCTGACTAAAAAAAGTTTCTTTCCTCGTTCTAGAGCCTTTATTTGCAGGATAATTTTTAAGATGAGGATTTGTCATCATTCTGTCAGTTTGGTGGGAGATGGTTGTGTATATAGGCAGATGAATGTGGAGAGTGTGTTCACTCTCCACACGACTACGTTTTGAATTGTACTGAATTTTTAATGAATCTGGATCATTCCAAGTGAAGAAGATAACTAGTTCTAAAAATCAAAGTTGCTACTGATGATGCGTCCGAGGTTTCAGGCTTTGGTGCCTGCCAACCTCTACTAAGAATAGAGTTTATTGCGTGCTTGCTCAAGTACATGATTTTGTTTTTTGGCTGACCTTTCCTTTGCCGAGCAGATAAAAATTGACTCAAAGTTTGTAGCCGCATGATTGACGAAAGAATCCGCTTTCTATAATATTTCCGACAAGGATACAGAGTACCGGGGTTGACGTTTGAGCCTTGTCTTTCTCGCAATGCTATTCAAAGGTGAGTATTAAATTACTCATCAATTTCAATCCTCTTAAACCTGAAGTGTCCAAGTTAAAAATAAAAATCCACCTCAAAAGCGGTAATAGTGGATCATGGTAACTTCTAAAACACAGTTCTAACGTTCAATGATGTAGGTTATGATTTCTCCTTTCTGTTTGTACGTTTTATTTATATAAATGCTTAATTGCAATTCTTATGGAAGCATTTACTTCTGGCCATTTGCCCACGGGCTATCATTTATGTGCAAAACGACCGGTATTTGCATCTCCAGGAAGCGGAGAGTTCTTGTTCAATTTGAATTGTACCTTTCTAACTCGGTGCCCTGGTTTGCTGCAGGTGGCAACCGAACAGCACTTGAAATACTAGAGAGATCAATTGGTAGAGTTGCAGGAAAACAATAGGGATAGGCAACTGTGGGGTTTTATGTTTTGACAAGATATATTCCAACGACAAGGAAGCTTGTCATGGCTAAAAAACAAACTGGTTATGGATTAGTTTGATGTGTGATCCTCTTTGTATATTGATGCAAGTCTGAAGACTTCAATCGAAAAACACACAAGTATTGAACCGAGTATGAAAAGGTTTATATTTCTGCTTTGTACTCCTTGCAAACTATATATCCTCTTTGCAAGGCTTTGGAACATGCTGCTGCTTGTGAATTTCTACGGAGTAGTTTGTAATTGCTTTAGGTTCAATCACCTGTAGCTATGGTGCTAACTCTGCTATAGATGGCACTAGAGACCCAGCCAAAACAATCCAGTCCAGATACAAACCCTTTTTACACAGCCAGTTCCTCATGAAATTTATGAAATTTAAAATGAAGTACACCTTCGAAAGAGGAAGTAATAGCAAAACAATTTAGAAGACAATGTTTGAATCATAAGCAAAAGGTTCCAGAAGTAACTACAGTTCCATCACCAGTTTCTTCCAAATCTATCGCTTGCAAGTTCTAAAGGATGGTTTAAAGTCAAAGAGATGTTGGTGGATGTTGATGAGCAATGCACATTCATTTGGAGTTGTAAGTGGAAAACTGTACCCAAACAATTTGACAAGAGCTGCAGGTTTGGTGAAGTTATATAAATTATATGTGCAGAAAGACGTGAAACATGATGAAGAGGCGGTACCATTCAACAATAGGGGGTTTCAAATGTGCCGTTCATGAGCAATTTCATTCACTTGAATGAAATTGGTGAATAACCCGGCCAAGTCACTCCGTGAGCGAGCCATGATGACCTCCTCTTGAGGTCGTGACAGCGTATTCATCGGTGAACAAAAACTTGTCCATGACCATTTGTTCACCATTTTTTTGAGATAAATAGGGGGTTTCAAATATCTCAAAAAAACAATGAACAAATGGTGGTGAACAAGTTTTTGTTCATGGTGAACATGAAGTCACAAAAAAGAACCACCCATGAGGACCTTCAGGAGGTCCTCATGGCTCGTTCATGCGTGAACAATGTGAAGCCTCTCCCTCCTTGTCTCTCCCGCTAGCTCTGCTCGTGTTCCTGTTGCTCCCGCACCTGCACCTGTTTGTGTTATTGCCCGCATTGGCTCTCGCTCTGTGCCTCTAACTCTCGCTCCGTGCCTCTGTACAGTTTGGATGCAGAGTTGATTGCCAGGTCAAGGTCATTCAAGGAATCGCAATGTGCGAGAAGCAACGATGGTGGAGTTGAAGAGATCTTGATTAGAAGCAGACAATTGTGGAGATAAAGGATTCTAGATTAGAAACAACAATGGTGGAATTCAAGGGATCCGTATGGGATTAGTGATTGTGGGCAAAATTGAAAGGGTGGTGAGTAGTTCATTGCAATTTGGATATTTGAATGGGTGATTGCGAGGACATGAACGGTGGATTGATTAACTTGTTCACCAATTTCATTCACGTGAACAAAATTGGTGATGAATGGCATATCTGAAACCCCTAATGAACCCCCTAATTAATACAAATGAAGGACACATTGACACTTACCTTGTACACGTGACTTCTTGTGTCTTGTAAGGAGAACAACACTACACCTCAAGGGACATGATTTTCCTCTCTCAAAACAAACAACTCATCTACTTATACATTTGGTTGAACTTAGGGCTAACTTCCACGTTGCATCAAATTTAGAGAATTACAAAAATAACAACAAAGGAATTCTGAAGCCATGCATGGAAGTGTGTTAAAAAAACAACAAAATTGGAAATTGGAAATGGTGTTCAAGAAGGTTTTTTACACAAAACGCACAAACTTTTTGAAAAATTGAGTTCTCTCAAAATTGGAAAAACATTAATCACCGTGTTCAATGTTCAATTTTAATGCAACATGGAAGTTTGCCCTATTGCAATCAATATGATAGATGACTAGTTCAATGCAATGACTACAATTACTAACATTTAAATACAATTAAGTTTTTATTTAGTCGTTTATTTTGTTCTATAACACTCTAGCATAAATATATTACAAGACAATTGCAATTTGCAGATTAGTTAAGGAAGAGGATTTATTATGATTCTCCTTTCTTAAGGAATGCCATTCTGAGAACATCTTTGCCTTCAGTGGGCCACAATGCTTACACCAAATAGTGCATTTAGGTTGCCTCAACAATTAGGTTGCCTTACCTTGGAAAATTACCTCATGACCCATCACTTGCCCACTTGGAAGTGCATGCAACTCATTATATAATATAATTTCACTTGGTTTACAACTTGAATGTTACTAATCTGTCTTTCTATAACTACGTAATAGTTGCCAAGCCCTTTGAAAATTATTTACTACAGTAATTATTGCTGAAAAGTACTGTAGCATCAATAAGTATTCAAATAGTGTAAAATATCGAAAAATTAGTGTGGGGCAACCTAAATGCACTTTTTGGTGTAGAGACTTTGCTATTGTATTCAAAGCTCTCTGTCTCTCTATTGCACTAAATTTTCCAGAAATGCTTAGAACGACGCAATTAGTATCCTCGACTTTCACATGTAACGCATTTTTGCTGTAAAAAAATTCAAGTTAGGTTTTCATTCACTCACGAGAGCGCGTCGCGTACTCTTCCGGTAATAACTTATACGCTTTGAGTTTTCGAGTTCCGAAGGCAATTTGAGCTGGTAAGTCTACTCGTCGTCCATCCAAATTTTCCTTGAAAAGCATTATTATATTTATAAGTAGACGGGACAACATTTCTCTCCCTCTCTTTTTCATCTCTTTTTGTGTTATTCAACTTGTGGATTGTAAAAACAAGACGCGACGATCACCGCTCTTGCAGTGTTTCCCGGAATGTAATTGAAGATAAAGACTTAAACCATAATCCTCAGCGTGAAAACTTAACTTCGCTAATTATTATTTTTCTTTTTTCAGATCAAGTAGT
This sequence comes from Ulota crispa, assembly GCA_963920765.1. Lineage (NCBI taxonomy): Eukaryota > Viridiplantae > Streptophyta > Bryopsida > Orthotrichales > Orthotrichaceae > Ulota > Ulota crispa. The sequence continues at coordinate 1,602,274 of OY987249.1, read as the reverse complement.
TTAAATTTTTAAGCCGCACAGAAAATCTCGCAATTCTGTTTCTTAAGCGCTTGAGCGAATGTTTAAATATTTTGGAGAATTATAGGCGGGATTCTTGTCTGTTATATGAGCATTTAAAGTGTTATATGAGCATTTAAAGTAGGAATGGTGTTTTTTTAACCCTTTAATGACCGTGGTTGATTATGGGGGTGGGCAATTGTTTGTATTTCCATTTGGGGATCACAAATCTGACCGTACAGATGGAAGTATCTTGCAACGTTTAATGTTATGCATCATAAATTATGTTCAATCTTTAATTGTTATGGTCATCTTTTTGCATTTATTGGTGTATTTTTAGCCGGTACTCTGTTAGTTTTTTCAACTCTCTAACCACATGCCACCTGAGATTGACATGGTTATTGACCTAAACTCTTCACTTTCCAATTCCCTATATCGTCCCCTTTGCCACGTCAATAAATTCCTTGACATGCTCTCTCTACAAACTGAAAAGAGTCAAAATCGACCAGGAACTGGTCGACCAGTCCTTAATGGGTTAATTCGAGATCGATTAGCATGAAGAGTATGTATACGAGCCACGCTGCTGACTCTATGAGTTATGTAGAAGCTTTTTTAATTGTTTTCATGCGATTGGAACTTTGAAACTATATTCAAAATGTTGCTGTTATATTTTAATGACGTTATTTTTACTTTTGGCAAGAGTTGAACTTCTCTATGGTAAAAATTCTGTGCGGGTTCCGCATTAGTGCTTATTTGAAATCTGGATGGCTTGTGTGGCATCTATTTTGAAATACGTTGATGTGAATTCTTGTGTCGAATGAATGTTGTGCAGAAGAGGCGGATATTGATTGGACGGCGGAGTACTTTTCTGTATGTATTTGAATTGTAGTCATGGATACGGCTCTCTTCTCTGCGGGGAACCTATTCGCCGGTGATGACTCAGGTACGATTAGGTCATAAGTTTAGGGTTTAGGAATGAATTGATACGATTCGAGCATAGAGAAGAGAGAAGATTGCATTTTTTATTTGGCTATTGTCTTGCATTGCTGTTTTACACGGCAGGATTAGGTACATACTGGTGCCCTTATAGTGACTGTCTTTAATCCGAATCAAGCTCAAATTGTGTGGTTTGCAGATGATTCCGCAGATTCAGCTGGTGATAGTGCCTTTGTTGAAAGAGATCATGAGTTCCCTGGCATGGTATGCTCGATTATCTGATTCTGTGCTCATGTCAAATGAATCGTTATGAACAATTTTACATTTGGAATTGATTTAGGGAATTGATATATGCACACCGGGGGTTGATATTTTGCACCCTCTCTGGGGTAAATTTTAGATTTCTACCATCATAAAGTTGAATTTGAGAATTTGGAATTCAGATTTGGACTTAGAGACCATAATTTAGTCTAGATCCAAAAAAAAAGTTGCAATTGAACAACACCCAATGAAAAAGTTTAGCTAGGGAGAAAAGTATTACTTTTACTTTTGTTTGTAAAAAAAGATAAGCTTTTCATTGGGTGTTGTTGAATTGCAACTTTTTTCTTGGTTCTAGACTAAAGCATGGTCTCGAAGTCCAAATCTGAATTCCAAATTCTCAAATTCAACTTTATGATGGTAGAAATCTAAAATTTACCCCAGAGTGGGTGCAAAATATCAACCCCCCAGTGTGCATATATCAATTCCCTTGATTTATTTGCATAACCAGTAATTTGGTTAATATTTTAAAACAAGAGATTCGACACGAACGAGGGGAGCGATGAGTGACGAGACTTTTCTTTTTCGTGATATTTCCCAGTGATGAGTCCTCCACTTATTCTTTTGTTGCAACTTCTCAGTACTGCTTATGGAGTACTAAGAGCATTCCCTTAGTACCTTGAGCTTTCACTATGCAACATTGCTTCTTGTTATTTTGCTGATGCTAGTGATAATCTGTGTATTTCATCATGGCCAGTTGTGTCACTATTGCTACTTGTTCGTTTAATCTTTCTTCCATGCGTCGCCCTGATTCGAGTGTCCATGATTGTTGTGCTTTCAGTCCTGAGGCACCCTGCGTGTCTCCAGTACCATCATTTGGCCTGCAGTATCATTTGTAGGATTTTCTCTGTCCTTATACGTGAAAGTGATTGATTTTGTATGCGCGTGTGTGTATGTGTATGCTTGATTGCGTGCTCATGCGTTTGTAGTTTGTGTCTATTGCAATCAAAATCAGATCTTGAAGATTCGGGAGTTCACTTTTCATCAAGTGAATGCCAATTTGCTATGGCCGGGAACTCGAATTTTTGCGGAATGGCTAGTCAATCATCCAGTTCTTCTCTCTGGACGCCGGATTTTGGAGCTTGGAAGGTGACTATTCTTAACCTAAGTGTGAGTGTCTCCTTTGTGGATGATTCATAATGGCTTAAGTGGTTGCTTTTATGGATATTAGGTGATATTTCTGGCTTACAAACTGCAAGTACTTTGATTTTTAGTGGAACAGGAGCGCTGACCATTTTTTTGAAGAAGATGTACGACCTGGACATCACCACATCCGACTATGACGACCAGGATATAGAAAAGAATATCTTTCACAATCATGTTACGAATGACGTTTCGGTCTGTCCTCATATTCGCCGTAAGAGTCACTCGTACACCCTGAATTTTACTAAGCCCGCTGTCCTCCAAACTATCAGCAACGTACGCATAACGTGATTCTAATGTCTACATTTTTTACCTCGTTTGACTTTGTAATGATGACAATTTGTGATAAACGAGTAAAAATTACAAGTCTGTAATAACTGTCAGGCTTAGAAAGTCGTTGAGGTGCGTTTGACTATAGTCATACTCATTGTGTGATGTTCATGCGTGTATTTCTTGCTCCTTGTTTTATAGCGGTAGCTTTCTTGTTCTAGTACCAGTAGGTCGCTCTGCACAACTGCCAAGTACTGATGCTATGTAATACGTGGCAGATACCTGGGGCGACAAATTTCCAAGTCAATGTGCGGACTGGGACTTGATAATTGCAAGTGATATCCTACTTTGTGAGTTCACTGACTTTCCGCAATTTATGTAATCTGTAGTCTTGTTAACATTGCTTGATTCTTTTTATGGACAGAGTGAAAGCGAATATCTAACTTGTTATAATTACCTCTGCATTGCTGCGGGCGTCAACCTTCTAAATGACCTTTACGATTACCTGAGTTTTAATTCTATTAGAATGGTAGGTTTTATGTTCTGCATATCTCAATAGGTGATAGTACTATTTACAGGTCCTAATTCACAGTGGTTTTTGCCATTTCAGATGTTAAGCAGTACGCAAATTTAGTCAAGACCCTTGTCTTCCTACTACATACATGGAAGCCAAAGGGGGTTGCCATAGTTGCAGATAGGGCTCTCCAAGCAGGTGATCATCTTGGTTCAGACTTGAGAGAAGAGATACAGAATGACAAAAGGAATAATGTAGTCCCTGTCCCATTGTCTCTTCCAAAGCCTTGCTTCTTGATGAGTTGGAGACGAAGGATACCTAAAGAAGATGAAGACCTGTTCTTTCAGGGGTGTAAAGCTGCGGATCTCTGCGTGGTCGACTACGGGGCTCGAGTTTACTGCATATATCCTCAGTTAGTGAAAACTTAAACTAGTTAGGTTACCCAGAACGGTCTTTAGCATTATTCCGTTCATTTGTGGTCAAACTTTCACAATACGCTGTATCTTTATGATCTTCCGTTCAAATATATATATCTGGATCCGGATTCTTGACGCAAAAGGTGATGAAGGACTAAAACGTTTTCAGGGCACATCAGCATGATTAGTAGTACAATTTATGATTGTAATTGTTTCAATTGATCACAGTATCTTTTCTATTTATTGAATTCGATGATTTTTTGACATCTCAAGCGGATCAGAACGTTATGCTGGCAGTATATCACTAACGGGGACTATGATTTTATACTAGGACCACAATGTGCTGTGCACCGTCGGAAGCGGTACTGCGGTGGAGAGCACTCCAGTGCCGATTGCCGTGCTTGGGGTAGGTATCCCATGAGGAGGGCGTGAAGCTCAAGACATGGAGGGTAACAAGATACTCGCCATGTCTGTACCCTGTACAAAGCCTAACTACGCTTGTACTAATTATTTTGTAGCCACTATTTAATACTTAGCAGGCTCAGTTGTACTCTATCTGAATTGCCCTGCTAATGTCCTTCCACTTTGGAATTCAGATTGCACAGGCTAGTGGTGATTGGTGAAAGAAGAAGCTGACATTTTCAGGTTCTTCCTAGAGGTCCTTGCGAAGCCCATGATAGAAATCATTTGCTGTAAGTAGGTGGGGAAGAACTAGAGTAATGCTGCAGTCAACCAGATGCTGTCTTTCTCGTCACTTCTTAGGAAATGTGGATTAGTGACTGCTTTATATCCCGTCCATTCTTCTTGTAAAACTTTCTGTTGGACAAACATTTTGGTGCAAAGTAACTTCTATCGTGATTTAGTTTGAATTTGGGACCTTATCAGAAGAAAAAATTGAAGACAGCGCACATATTTGACGATCTTCGGTGGGGTGTCATTCCTCAGAACCCACTTCAACTTTTTACCCATGCTATCTTGTATTACTACTTCGGTCACTGCTTCTGTGGCAATTGTCTTTAAGATTGTCATTATTCTGTTGTACAATCTTATGGAGTAGGGGAACTAGGTAGTGAATGAGTTCTAGAGGTCTGAACTCTTCCGTTATAATTGCAGTGCGGTACTGAAATTCTTCTATCACACATCCAGGCCTATATGTCATTCGTAGAGCTAGCTCCGTCTGTGTCTGCTCATAATGTAGCAGACCTCGGCTGTTGAAACGTCTACATGGTGTTCTGCATGGAAAGTCACTATTACATTGTACTAAATGGTTACCATTGAGGACTAGATGTATTTGAAAATTTATCCATGAGCCTCAGTCTATAAATATTGCCTTGTGATCTTTCTTGTGCTTGCATCCTACATGTGGATTTTTTCTTGGTTTTCAGTCGAAGAAAGCTTGTTGGAAATGGGCACTCCAGTGACCATCTCAAGGAAGTTCTCTCAGAGAACTTTCAGCAGTCAATTAAGGTATGCTTCAAAATCATCATCTTCAAACGTTGCTTTGAGACTTCAGCAATTGCTAGGTATTTTGATTGCTTCAATGCTACTTGTGCATTAACAATGGTTTAAGCACAGTTTTGTTTGTTCAAAAACGTCCTTGACAATCTTGTCTAGCTACTTCTCCTCAGGCATTTGCAGTGCGCAAATCATATTTATCTTCTCTATATGGCTGGAGTTCTTATTCTCAGTTTATAAAGCATACCTCTGGTCGTGTCGCCCATTGCTTAATAAGTGTCGTTCCTATTGTGGACGCTATGTTTTTTAGTATCGTAATAATCCTTGACTGTTTTACATGCAGTAGGTATTCCCAGCAATTAATTGTGCTTTGTATGATGCAGTAGGCAAGATAGAGGTGAGGACGAACTTCATGTGGACTCAAATGTGCCACTCTCACAGCTAAACTTACCTACGAATATGTTCCATGACAGGTAACTAAAGGAATACGCTTTATTTCTAACCTAATAATTCATTCAACTTGTCCTCGATATTAGCAAGAGTTAAATGGGTTAATGAAGTCATGTGCAACAATTCCGTGATTTTTGTTAGGAGATTAGAAAATTGTTAGAAGCTAGGCTCTGTATGAATTTGGCCTCAGCTTCTTCAACAGCGGCTCTGTTCCTCGTCAACTATATACTCATACCTCTTGATTAATACCATTAAAATGACGTTCTGGAATAATCTGCTTTCTTGCCAGACCATCATGTACTATAATACACTTGTCGCATATTCAAAATTTCAAATTGTGTCGTTATTATTTCGGGACCTCAAGCAGCCAGATGAAAGAGGTCAAGGTGTATCTGGAATAATTCTCACATGAGCTGTATTTCTTGTCAAGGTTGTTGAATCTTTCCAGCAACCAATGTACCCCGAGTAAAGTGGAAGCTACAGCCTCCAATCAATGTTCTCAAGTAAAAGTCTCGGTTGCGAACGCTAGAGAAGAAACAACTTTGGACCAATCCGCCTGGGACAAGTTCAAGAGTTCTTATGAACAAAACCTACATGTAATGCTGAAGTATCATAAAGGCAAAGGGAAGACCATCAATGCTGAAAAGGTATCTTAAACAATCATATATAGTTTCACTTATGTACTCAATTATCCTCGTTCTACTTTCTGTCCATTGCCTCTGACAATGGAGTTCATGTATCACCTCAAGGAGCTTCTCTGATGTTGTATAACAACATTTCAAGTAATGACTCCGGTTATTATTTAGGACGTCTTGTCAACCTATCATGACTCGTACTTGTACGGAGAGGTGCCTCTCACCATCAAAGTGCGTGCAGCAATTCGAGGATGGCCTTTGAAATACATCTTATTATGGGTGCGAAACCTTCATTAATTCCAGTTGACTTCCATTTGGGTTTTACCCGTCAAATTTATACGATTAACTTGTTAATGGGATGGACAGCATTCAAAAACATGACTTTGTGTATCGTTGCTTCTTCAAATTCATATTTTACACATTAAATGCAAAATACTGGAGAATTGTTTGCAGTTGGAGTTCGTTGCGGCCATGCTTTCGGTGGCCCTGTACATTCTCTCCACGTAAGTTTATGGAGTTTAATCCAAACATGACCAAGTGAGAAATCATCCTTCCGCTGGTGATGTGTAGACTATTTGAATTTGAGAATTCGTAGTGTGCCATTTTTATCGGAAAACCTCAGAGAAGTGTAACAAATCGTCGACAATGGAGGTTTTTCGTCACAGAATTCTCTTGTCTGCAATTTCTTTGAACCGCGAACTGTAACTGCTTTTAAACGCATAATAGGCTGCTCTACAATCCCTCTAGTAGAGATTGACTTTAAAGATGTCAACTTGACTGAATGCTTTAGAGCCTGTGAGTACGTACTAAGCAACAGTAAGCGTGACTGTGCCTTGGATATATAGCTTCATACAGGAAAATTCTCATTTTTTACATCTTAATTATTACTTTGGAATACAAACATGCGGAACAGGTACAGGGTGGATAGAATTTCAGAAGAGAAGCCGTGGATTAGGATGGTGGAGATGGTGTGTGGTGGCTTCTTTATGGTGGACTATTTCATTAAAATTTACAGGTGAGAAGTTATTTCGGCTGAATTTTAGCCCAGCTCGATGCAATGTCCTCAGATTCTGATCAAACATTGAATTAGAACGTTCTACTTTGATATGATTTGCTCGAACAACACTCGGAAACAATTACTAGGACGACATATTTATTTACTCAATTTCAATGCCAAACGAGGTATAAATCTGTAAAATTTGAAACGTGCTTTAGATTCGAATTTGTCAAGGTTTAGCTATATCTTATCATCATGTCCACTTATACTCACATTCAGATTTAAAGGGAACTTGTTTGGCTGCCAATTGTGCCTGAGGGTAGTGCTACGGACTTTTTAGGTAGATAGGGTGTATGTAGAACAATTGTCTTACTATATCTGTAGCTCCTTGCTTGTCTGAAAGCGAAGGGATTCAGAATATCATGACCCTAAACAGGTAATGTTGAAAAACATAGCTTCACTGTTTTCGTGAAATGCCTGGCTGTGGTAATAAAAGCCTTCTTTCTTTTGTCTTGAAAAATTGTAGTGAAAGTGGTTGATTGCGTTGTGTGATCATTCCATCATCTTTGTAACGCAGTGCTCCCGTGCGTCTTTATTACGTGTTTTCAACGAAGGGGCTCATTGACTTTATCAGCACTCTACCGATCATCCTTTCTGTGGGGTAGCAGCAAAGCCATTACTCATTAAGTTGCTTTGTTTATTCTGCAAGTTGTAAAGGTTCAAGTTTCTCATTTTGGAATATTTTTGTATCAAAGATCTAGATCAAGTTGCTTTGCCTTTACATTCAAGATCAAGATCATTGTAGCTGTGGTTGAAACCTTTTTTTTCTTGTTAAAAATCTAGGGCCCAGGAGAGGTACAGTGGAGCTGAGATTCTTCTGTTCCTTCGAGCACTAAGGTACGCTTTGCTTTCCATTTCTTATCCATTACCTGGCAAGGTAAAACACGTAGTTGGTTTTGATACGTGGTTGGTGGCGTGTGTTTACTCAGGGTCATGCCTGTGATTTCGTCTGCGGGTGGCTTCACAGGCAGTATCAAAGAACAAATATTTATTCTTGTCATGTATACCCTTGGCGTTGGTAATATCTTATGACTTGCTACTCGCATCTTATTTATCTACTCACAGGGATTTTGATACCGTTTACGGGATTACAAATCTGTACCGTAGATCATCAGCGTTGAACTACACTTGCTATCACAACCTCAGCTCAAGAGTAATTATTTCCTTTTATGGCACTAATTTTTTGTATTGATTGACAGTGTTTATTGCTGGTGGTCTCTTGCAATGGGTTGAGTACCGAGCCACTCCTGAAAGCGTGAGGCAAAGACTCAATTGTCCACCTGAAGGCTGCATGAGCTTCTTCGAGGCATTGTATTTCATGATTGTAACGGTAATTGTAAATAAGCCTTTCTTGAATCAAACTTTTTTTTTTGATGGAGTCTAGACTATTTGAGTTCACCTGTACGTAAGAACCATCACTATAGCACTAGCACGTATGCTTCATAGGCTTTATTATATCTGGAGGCTACTTAGCAACAGAACTTGAAGATGCAGGTTTCAACGGTTGGCTATGGCGATGTGACTTTAAAGTCAGATTGGGGCCGAGTTGTGATTCTATGTGCTATTGTTTCAGCACTTCTTATCCTGCCTTCTCAGATCAATGATATTCTGCACCTTGCCTCTCGCAGGTATGCATGTTCTACAACTACTGAAATATAGTGATAGAAATGAACTCGAAATTCCAGTTATTTTCCAAGGGCTTCTAAACTCGGTACTGAAGTCTAGGTCCAGCAGGGACTAGTTAGTGATTCAGTATTGGTCCATCTCTGGGTCTTAAGTTATCGATGTTTAATGGAATCCTTAGAGATCTTTGCAAGGCTGGAGTCATAATCTTGTGACTTGCTTGATATTAGAAATTGGAGGTCTATGTGTTCCTTCATAAGCAACACAGTTCATGGTGCAAGGGACGTTTCTTTCACGTTATTAACAAGGACTACTATCTTTGGAGCAGTTTTTTCTAAGAGTAAAATGAATCAGAACAATTTCTCTGCAATTTAATAGACTTGGAATAAAATAGGTTTGTCAGTTAGCTCCTTAATTTTTCTGCGTACTTCTTTTAGGGTACCATCACGCCTAACCAAGAGACGGTTGAGTTATGTATAGGCCGTATGGAGGGAGTTTTGCGGTGAAGAAAGTGGTCGGCTCTCGATTCATTATCGTAAGTGGCGACTTGTCGTTCAGAACCATACAAGACTTTCTGGCTGAGTTTTATCATCCCAATCACAACAAAGGTGAGTCAATATTCGGCAACATGCCAATGTAACCACAAGATGATGGTTGATCTGGTTTGTTTCTTTATGAGAATTTATTCAGTATGCATGATGATGCTGCACAGATATACGAGCATTTCCTCTTCGAGTGGTAATAATGGCACCGTTTAAACCCTCGTAAGTAACTTTCGACTCTCTGTTTGAATGCTTGTTTTCTTCTTTTGAGAGAATAAGTTGATGCCAGGGTGAGTGGGTAGGAGTGTATGCTGTACGATAGCTGAAAACAAACAAAATGTCTGTCAGACTTTAATTGCAATCAAAGGAAATCTTGATTTTGACAGGACATGAAACATCGAACATAATTCTTGTACGATGAGCTGTGGAAGAATTTCATATTGGGCAGGTTTGCGCTCAAGAGTTTGTTGATGTACTACAAAGGGAAGGTGGAGTTTATCGAGGGCACTCCTGTCAAGAACTCTGACCTCAATCGTGTGAGCGCCAATGTTGCGTCTGCATTCTACTTATTGGGAAATCAGTTAGCTCAGGTGCAATATCAAAGCACTTATTTGTTCAATGTGGCCGTTAAAAATATGGCTATTACATGAACCTTTCACGAGTTACGTTCTTGCCGTGTTTTGAATCCTTTATTTAAGTGTCTATTCAGCAAGATAATGCAAAAACCGCCCATTGAAACCTCATCGCAGCACACACGAGTAACCGATCAGATTGACCAGGTTGTGAATTACTCTTGCAGGACCCTGATGCGGAAGATTCTGCCCAAGTAGTGCGAGCTTTGTCGGTGCACCGCCATTGTGGCTCCATGGTGCGAGTAATTGTGGAGCTTTTGAAGCCTGAGAAGCAGGAAAACGCGATCTGGGATGACATGAAAGAGGGTATTGAGATCATATGTCCAGATGCAATCCGCTTCAAGCTCTTGGCTAGAAGGTAAGAAATTAAAGCTTGATAAAAGTTCACAATTTTTAAATTCTGACTTAACATTCACGGTATAATTGAAGAAGTTCATTAAACTTGGTGCCGGTTCGTGACTATAACTTCATCGGTCAAGAATATAGCATGACACTACACTGATATCCTATGATATAGCAAAAGTGAGGAATAACGTAGCTGTTACTTTAATTTATTAGTAATTGAATGTCAGTAGACGCTTTATGGACTATATGATTTCTGCGTGCCAGGAGGCTCGAGAAGATTATTGGAAATAAGGTTGTGAATTACAACCTTGGTCTGAATGGCCATTGAGAGAGTGACACAGTTGCCTTGAAATTTTGATTTGTTATTATGCCATTAAGACCTTGTAGCCTGTCTTTCGAATTGATTGTTTAACTTAAGCACATGATCTTTTAATCTACAATTAAATCTGCTATTTTTGGTTTACACAATGTAAACTCTGAGCTTCTTAAGTCACATCGTTGGTTTCTAATTTAACGACTAATATGATAAAGAACAAAGGTTATTGGTAGTGCCATTTTTTTTTTGGTCAACACCACGGCAACGACGAACCTATTGGAGATGAAGCTTGATTTAATCAACAAGTACAATTAACCATGACCCATTGATATGCAGCTGTCATATCAAAGGATTGACCACCTTTGTGGTGAACTTGTTCCGGACTGGGCTGACAATGGCAAAACCCAATTCTTGGATGGAGCAATATTGTTATGGGCTACGCCAAGAGGTTTTCCCCCTGATTCTACCTGACTGCTTCCACCGGGAGGGCCTGTTATATGAGCAAGTAAGAGACTTAAGCCATACCTGTATCGTCCCACTTTTTAATTGATCAATTACAACTTTTTTGTACGTGCTCATGTACTAGTACTCATGTGTGATTCATTTGCCTTTCTGAAGGATGCCACTGAATTATACACAGTAGTTTACTTTTTCAATCAGGTGTGTCAGAAGTATCTGAATCCCACTGTATGGGTGCTTGTGGACTTGTTGCACAATTGCGTAGGTCGTGGAGCTTGCTTATCGCCGATATGGTGTCATTTTATTTGGTCTCGACATTTCAATTGGAGACTGCGATTCAAACTTTTCGCGGGAGATCGTTTTATGCCCAATCGGTCGTCTTATTCAAAGAACGGATGTTGGACTAGTCATTGCCAAAAATCTTGAAACTGCAGAGCTACTTTCCAAGTTTGGACAATATACTCCTGCTAGTGACATGGGAGATGAAAAGATGTCTTGTTTTCCGCACACGCAATCAAAGCTCTGCGGATCTAAGTCTTCAAGTAAAGCATATGAAGAAGCAGTGCTGTTACAGAGAGTGAAATCAACTTCTGGAAGAAGTGCCTCACAGGATGTTGAGACTGCATCTCACGAAGTGGAACCCCCCACCCCTACAATGGTGAAGCTGACCGACTGTGCAGGGAGGTTTGTGCACTCAAGAGATCACCAAGCTAAGAAGAATCATGGCTTTTGCACTCCAACGTTGGATAGCCACTCAACAAATGCTGTAACCTCTGAAACTATCTCAGCGATTATGTCTCAATCATCGTTGAAGTGGCGGGGTCACTCTGATCATTCGTTGGAGGAAGCAGTGGATATTGCGATGAGTTGGCCACCCGTTGTGAAAAGTAGGAAGCCAGTGCAACCTGTAATAGAACGACAAACCCGGAGGATATTTGAAAGCCTTGCTGAGCGGACGCTTCACATGGTCCAGCTGCAAAACGCTCATATCCTTTTGTGCATTCAAGGAACTTGGCCTGTAAGCCTTTTCTACTTCATAGAACAACTGCGGAGACCTATCTTGCCGAACCCGCCCATTGTGATACTGCATCCGAATGACCCCAAGGCCTCGGACTGGGGATGCGTGGGCTTGTTTGAACACGTCTATTTCCTTAAGGGATCTCCAATCTATGAGCTTGACTTAATACGTGCAGGTGTATTGCAAGCAGGTAGTCACTCACATCCCAAACTGGCCGCATTCTTCCGTACTGGTCTGCACGACCAATTATCATACTTAGTTGAGATTCATGATTGGCACAACGGATAGCAGTATCGACTTTATTGATTTTGAAGTTTTGGAGATTGTGCAGAGAAGGTGGTGATCTTAAGTCAAGGAAAGCAGCTGGAGCAACCCTCTCTTGAAATTGCAAATGATCGAGATCGTTTTCATCCAGCTCAAACCTTCAGTCTCGATGTCAACAACCTCATTATTGCTGCAACGGTATCAATCTCTATCTCGATGACTATAAGTTATGAACTGTTCTTTATAGTGGATCTGAAAGTTCAGTTCAACAATAATAACACCTGTATCATGGTCCATGAACTGTTGGGAGTGTTCAGGTTGAGCGCCTCTCGGTTGAGTCGTCACGAGTGATAGTGGAGCTGCAACAGGAAGCTGAAATCCAGTATCTACGCCCCAAACTCCAATTCGATGGACAATGTTTTTACCCAGGAATGTATCGTCGAAATCAAGCAGCCAGATTCCAATTCGCGCCTTCGTATATTGAGGGAAAAGGATTCTGCCCTGCCACACTCGGTTTCCTAATGTAAGTACTTCATGCCTTTCCACTTTTTTGTTCAGAGGCTTGGTACCAAGCGTATCAACTTATTTGTTCAAACTTTTCGTTAAGAATTTTTAGCACAGTAGCGAAAGGTAATGAAATGGAAGCATGTCGTTGGTGTATCAGAATAAGTGGCTACCACCTACAAAAAAAATTGAGTCCATTTTTTCATTTGGGCTTGTTTTTTGAACACCTTCTGTGGCACATAGCAAATGAAGTTTGACATGATATAGATGAACTTTTCCTCTTTTGGGCACAGTCGCCTCGAATCCCAAAGCGAAGAGAAGGGTGAGAGAAATTTTGTTTATTATTCATGTCATCTGGATTGAGTTCAGCGAAAGGAATTTTCCCTTTATTCTTTAAATTTCAAATTACACTTGTAACTGCTCATTTATCATATATTCAGAGAAGCTGGTGTGCCGTTCTCATCTGAACATATGTGACTGAATCGTGAAGTGCATTTGTCTTGTCGAGAAATTTTCACGAGAGTAGTGGTATGTAGCGCCTCAAGCTGAATAATTATCAGTTTATGAGAGATTCAGCGCTAGGGTGTTTCTATTAAAATTGGTTTTTGACAGACGAGATGTTGCATTGTCAGGTATACTACTTTTTACAACCGTCATACAATGGCAATAGTCGAGCAATTAGTTTCTGGGTGCGTCTCAACGCACGTGGGCGAATTCGACAGCAACAGCATCAAGCGCCAGGAAGCACGGAAATTAGACCAAATGCTCATACCAAAGAAATATATTGGGCAGACGTTCGTTGATCTTTTCGTAGGTTTGCTTCAGGAAGATAGCACTATAGCGTTGGGTTTGTACAGAGATAAAGGTACGGATGGATCCCTTATTTCATTTGTTTACACCAACCCTCAACCCAACACCCCACTCTATCATTGCGATCTTGTGTATATTTTACATTAGCAACGTATTTACCGGAGTTGTTACCCCTGAGCGCCCAGGCGTTTTTCACCAAAATCAGGGTTTTGGGAGACCTACAACTTTGATGTATTGTATTTGAGTTAATTGGATGATCCACAAAAGTGATCATTGAAAATAGTGGAACACCTACTTAGAAAACAACTTGCAAATTTGGAGAACAATTGACTGTAGGAGATGGGAGATTATAACATTTGATCAAACAACATGTGATGACAAAATCTCATTTTTGGGCAGGTAGTTGTTGTTCAATGATTTTTACAAAATCCTATAAGCTTCAAATTCATTTCAATTTTTGTGAATAGCAAGATTAGATGTGAATGCACATACTCGTAAATTAAATTATTGAAGATTGCAATTTTTTTATGTCAAATTTTAGGGCTTAAAATTGCTATTGCACGGAAAACAATGACCACACAATGGGTGAGGATTACCATAATAAGGGTCAAGAACATGCTTGAACCTTGGCCAACAAATTTCTTGCTACCTCAAAGCACAAAACATTGCTTACCACCACAACCCATATGGTGTTTCACCCAATCAAATCTTTGAGACGCTTGTACTATATTTAACTTTCCTCACCGTCAGAGTTTTTTTCTGTGAATGAAGGAAGTTCCCTCCAAAAAAGTATTAATGCGAGGACAACAGTCACTCAGAAAATTATAGCCAGATCAAAAAATTAGATATTAAGGTTTCTGTGTGTCAGGGGATTTTTAAAATCGGTGAGCATTTGGTGAGTGGTCAATAAATTATTTGGGGTCAGTTAATTATTTGTGAAGTATGCTTGAAGAGCAAGTGTACGAACAAAAAAATTGAGGGTTTTACAAAGTAAGTTGTAAACCCTTAGCGTATCTATGATTGCGTATAAAACCTTAGCGAGTCAGAAGTTGCGTGCGGATGCTCTAAGATGCTATCTCATGCAATATAAGAACCTTTGCAGATATTGCAGGGCGAAAGACAGGAAATTAGCAGCAAAAATTCATCTCTTTATACAGGTTTGCATAAAATAGACAATATGATCTAAGAGAGACATTGACAGTTATGTCCAAAATCCTGCATATGCTCTACTAGACTAAGGATCTATCTACCATGGATCTGTCCCATTTGGTTGGAATTTCCTTTCGTCTCCGCACGCCCTGGACCCGAGACTTTAGACAGCCCTGGCGCCAGATAATCATTGTGACCTGCATGCTCAGAACCGAAGGTGGCAACCAGCTGCGCCTCTTCAAGAATGTGCCCGTCCATGGCTTCTAGAAGCCTATCTCGTGATGGCTGCACGAAACATTTCCAACATTGGAGCAATAGATTAGTTCGTAACAACCGGGGAAAGGACGATGTTCGAATTTTGGTATCAGTAACAAAGTAGTTTATATACTTTGCAGTTGTATACTATGACGAACTGCATGAGTATTTGATTTTGTTTCGAGAATCGAGAGAGAGTAATATTCTCCCATACTAGGGTAGAAGGCTCTAAAACCGCCCACCTTCTCAAATGTATTTCACGTGTACATGTTATTTTTCATAGTTATGAACAATGTACAAACCGTGTACATTTGAGGTGGGCAGTTTTAGAACCCTATGCCGCTTCAACTTCAAAATTTCATAACTAATCTACAAAGCTTCAAAAATTATGAATCAACTTCGGTTAGATGCCAATTTCCTCTAGTCTATCGAGGAAAATTTACAGAAAAATATTTCAAGAAGTTTCAGTTCCCCGACATTCAGTTTTAGCTCTTCCATGGTCAGCTTATGAGGCCTCCTACCTTAGATTTTTCATTCATGCTAAACTTAGCGAAAAAAGTGCAATATTATGACAAACTAACAATGGTATTCCGTTCTTAATTGCTTACCTTCTTAGGGACCTTGAGCTTCGCATCAAGCGCGTACAGATGAAACTCATAACGGTGTTCGCTACTAGAAGGGACTGGCCCACGATATCCGGTGGACTTGAAGTCGTTTCCCCCTTCCAGGATTTCGCTGGCATCATCTTTATCGTCATCATGGTCCTTGACTGTGAAACCCTCAGGCAGCCCTGCGTAAAGTACAACATTCGAGTAAGTTTTACAGATTTCACATAAAACATCTCTTCTACATTCCAAAAATCTGAGATGTTCTGAACATAGCCGATAGTTAACATTCGATGTTTCTGTTCGTAAACAAATCTGAATATATTTAGAAGTCTACATCATTAAAGAGAACCAAATCGACACTAATTTATCCACCATAAATCAATATTGTTAGCAATAGCCGGACACTTAATATCCAAGCTGTACGTACCTTTCAAGGTGGGCGGGATGTTAGCAACTACCCTGCAAAAAAAATGCAACAAGCCAGCACCTCGCCCGTCAGTTAACCATACAAGATGTGGAAGGAGCAGCACTTACTCTAACATTTTACAAAAATACATAATCATGGAAGACATATGACCACATCATCATGCGAGGATACAGAAATAGACAAAGATGTAAGAGCTTCAAACTTTTCACACAAATCACATATGGTGAAAGACAACATGGCGAAGACAATATTCGTACACCAAGCCAAACATCAACATCTTTCGAGAGTTCACATTCTCTACTCCTTCATCAAACCCGAGGTAACATCACCTTCGTAATTCCTTCAACCTTACTTACAGATTACTAAACTCTCCACTAGCAGCTATGTTTTCCTTTCCTCTTCAACATCTTAAATAACCAAAGACCGGAGTATACGGTGTTATCAATAAACCAATATTGTATCAATAAACTAATATTGTATCTAAAAACAAGAAGAACGAAGATGTGTGACTATACAGGTTGTGCTCAGAAAGCAAAGTGTTTGAAAGTACTTATATTGACTTAACCCCATGAACAACAATAGCAAGTGTAGAAGCGTTACCAGTGCACAAACGGGTTGGGGCTAGGATCAGCAGGATCGGGAGAATCAGGATCCTCCATGATGATCGCCAGGCTCTCAGTGCCTTCAGGTAAGTTGTACCATTCCAGGGGCGGTGAGACATCCTTCACAGCCCCCTGTCCATCTTGCGTGTACTTGCGAGGGATGCGTCCACCGTTGCTGATGCCCTTGCTGCTCAAGATCAATGCTCCTTCTTCCGCCATGGCTGTTGCTGTTGTAACGAACTGTGATAACTCAAAACCTGGGTTTTAGTGAGAGGAGAGAATAGGGAGCGGTGTGTGGAATGGGGTGGTTTGTCGTTGCAAGAAAAAGGTCAAGAGTGGTGTGAGAGAGAGAGAGAGAGAGATTTGTGAGAGGAGGCATGCGGGAGGGCGGGGGGGTTATGACGTGCCGAGTAGCAGGAGAGGAGCAGGAGGGGGAGATGGAGTGGCGCTGGGAGGTGCGGCCACCTGGCAGGCATGGATAGAGTTTATCTTACCGAGCCGCCACGCATCCGACACTATCTCTGGCATACAGATCTTCTTTGTTTGTTACAGTAATTAATTTTTCTCAGAATTTGTGTTATTGGTACCAGTGTTCGGGAAAATTTTAGAACCCCTCCAGCCAGGGTTTTTTTTTTCGTTTTCTCACCAATGCGTGGGTGGCATTTAGGTAGGAGCATCCATAAACATCAAACTAAGGGTTTTCAACATGATGACTATTAATAAACAACTAGCAAATTATAGGATCCTATTAGGAACAGAAAAAAAAAAAAGTTTGCACTTTCAAATGTATTATTTTGGATACTGTGAGAATAAGTTATGAACTTTTAAAGGGTAAACCGTCATTGCACCCATAACCACTTTTAAGAATTCATGTTCACATGTTGTACAATCTTGTCATTGCATCTATTCACTTCCACAAATTTTCCAAGATTTCAAAAGTGACGGTTATGGGGACATTGTTGCTTATGGGTGCTCCTACCTTTTTTGAAAAATGGTTTATAGCTTACTGGCTCCGTCCCTATTTTGGTTGGAGTTGAAGGTGGCCCCAACTCATGGATTTTTGGAGCAGTATGGGATTTTTTTGTAGGTAAAAAATATTCATCGGTCATTTTTTGAAAACATCCTTATAACCATTGCCATTACT
The DNA here is from genome assembly GCA_963920765.1 of Ulota crispa. Lineage (NCBI taxonomy): Eukaryota > Viridiplantae > Streptophyta > Bryopsida > Orthotrichales > Orthotrichaceae > Ulota > Ulota crispa. The sequence goes on along the minus strand of OY987249.1, from coordinate 1,584,385 downwards.
TAACCCATGAAGGGCCCTTGGGCTCTAGAGATACAATACCAAATATGGTCGCAATCAATATTCAAAAGTTTGAATTAGCTGGAAATTAAGTGTTACAACCATACATATTGAAGGGTTGTACGATGGTGGGTGCATAATTTTTTTGGAAAGCCCTCAGAGTAACTCAAATATGGTTGTATACACGACCATACATATGGCCAAAGATGGCCGATGGGCCGTTCACGGGTTAAGTATTGTATTAAATTGGAATAGGCAACACCTCAAAAAAATTAAAATGCTCAAATAATTTTAAAATGATGACATCAATTTTCAATTTGATAAGGATTTCATGAAAGCCTAGGCTGCAACACAATTTTCATTATTGCAATCTGACATTTTTTGAAAAAAATTCCCCTTTTTTTTCTATAGGCTTCAAGCTCACCTTTTTTTGAAGCAATCAGGCCTTTTATTACCCGAAAAATAACCTTGGCGGCAACGGATGAAACAACCAGTGTTTATGAGGATCAGACATCATCCAAGAACAGGACTTTGGAGGCCATGTTGGATGCTATATATCCCAAAGTGAAATCAATACACAACATATTTAATAAGCTAAGTGCGATTGACTAGGATTCTATCATGACTTATGCAAGTGGCTTACATAGTGGAACTCAAATGAGATGAATTATGCGGCTCTTTGTTTTGTCACTCAATCAGCAACAAAATAAAAGTTGAAAGCTCGACTACCAAAGGCTTTTTTCAGAGCTAAAATGTATTTTTGATCTTCAAACCTCCATTTTAGTATTTTAACTTTTTGGTTTAAGTCATGATAGAATTCATTAAATGCTTGTTACATTAGAAGCACTTTATGAAGTTCATATTTGTTTTGGTCTTGTGTTACAACTTGAGGAGGAGACTCTTATATGGTGAAGACATGAAGGCAATTCAGAAATTAGAGTCTATTGTAGTGAATTAGAAAGCTGATGACTTAATGGACAAAGTTGGCCACTATGTGGAGCAATATCAAATGATACTTTGGGATTTAAAGTATCTTTTCATTCTTTGGAAAGGATGAAAATAATTCACAATTTGTACCTTTCTTGAGCTAAAAATGACAAAAGCATGCCATGCAACATTAAATGTACAAGAAATTTTTTAATCCTATGTGCTAGTCCAATTATTTGCAAAATCATTTCAAACAAGTTTCTTTTGTTAGATAGAAAATATTTGCATTATGGAAATTAATTCAAAAATGGACTATATGGTTCACATGGATCTTCACCTAACTCAAAAATCACTAATTATGATATGAGATTAACAACACAATTTTAAAAAATGCTTAATAATTGTTGTTTCCAAGAAGATAATTATACAAAAAAGAAAGCACTCACTTTTTTAAGACACATGACAATGTATCAATAAATATTATTTTAAATGGATTGTGGATGGATGATAGATGCATGCAAGGATGATGGATGGATGGATGCATAGCAAGGATGATGGATGGATGGATGCATGGCAAGGACAATGGATGGATGGATTCATGGCAAGGACAATGGATGGATGGATGGATGGATGGATGGATGCATGGCAAGGATGATGGATGGATGCATGGCAAAGATGATGGATGGATGGATGATGCAGAGATAGACACTGGATGGATAGATAGATGTTAATTAAATGATGGATGGATAGTGGATGATGGATGATAGATGATGAATGCTTAATGGATGACTAAAACCAAAATTTCTATAGGTTTGTTGGGATCAATTTTTTTTTCTATATATCCAAATTCTTTATTTTGGGATCTAACAATTGTATTTATCACTCCAACAAGTTCATTTTTATAAATAAATCATCACTCGTTGCTCAAATCTAATTGCTCATTGCTCTATGCTCATCACATGTTGCTCCTTGCTCACACTCTAATGTAGTCGTGTTGAAATATTAGGGTGGTGGATGTTTTTCAAAATCAATACTCAAATTTTATCCTACTCTCTTCACTTGTATTACAAACACTTATCTCTATTATAAAATATAGAGTATATATGACTTAACCCCTAAAGGACCATTGTCCGTTTGGGGGACATATGGGATTTCGGGCAGGTACCTACGGCCTCAATTTTTGTCTTGATTTTTTGAAACTTTTTTTGAAGATAGGAAATCACATTAGCTTTTGAGGAATATAATTTTTATTCCAATCAATGCCAAAGAGCAAAAGTTATGCCCAAATAAGCAAAAATTTGGGGGGTTTGGGTAGCAAATTTTTTTTACAAAAACTTGATTTTTTTTAATATTATTTTTCCCTTGTAGATTATATCTTTTTTTACATCTAAAGCTTTGATTCATTCCATTTGGACTAGTTTTGAGAAAGTTATGGACAATCTTGTTTTTTGGGCAATTCAAGCATCCTCTTGAAAAAATTACTTATACAATTCATTTTGGAATGGAAGCTTAACATTTTTTCAAAAAAAATTATTGGAGAGGGTGAAGTTTTCTTTCTAGAACAACCTGACCATTGGGATTATTGAGTTTCAATTCCATTGCAAGGTTATTAGCAATTTAAGTTTTTGTTCAATCTCATACCTTCTTACCTAATGTTTTTTTAAAGAATGAAAATTAAGTACTTTTTGTTTTGGTTTTTTCCAAAGATTCTCAACTCAATTCCCCAGCATAAAAAAAGAAACCTCAAAACTCCATGGTGCAAAAAAATTAAGTTAAAAAAGTTTAGAGTCAAATAATCTAGTCGTGCAAGGTGCAAAAAAACTTATTTTTTATACTTTAAACACAAATATCTTGCAATCTATGCTAGTTAAGTTTTTAAGTTTTGAATGACACATTCTTATACAAGTCTAGTAGAAGATCCTACAATCAGATATGTAGAAAGGCCAACTTTCAAACATTTTTACTCTTTGCCATAGAAGTGGCAATTCTGAGTGTCTTTTGACAAAATAAAGGCCATGGTCCTTTAGGGGTTAAAATCCACTACTAGAAAACAAGACCCATATCAATAATATTGTATTTAATTAGAAGTCTTGATTAGGGCATTTTTAACCTCTAAAGGCCCAAACAAGATTTCTTGGCAACATAGCAATTTTGGATAGCCCACTACAAATGGATTTTCCACCTTTTTTCTTTGAAATTTTCACACATGATGTGCTCAAGGAATAGCTTTAAGGTCCAACAATTTTCATAACTTTTGACTACATGGTTCAAAAATCATTGCACAATATGTTGTTTTTTTGGAACTCCACACTAGTAGAAAACTCTGTCCAAAACAATAGAAACCCAAAAGTTTCTTGTTGTTTTGGGCACTTGCCCACGCTAATTGACTAATTTAACAGAATTCTATAAAAAACAAAGTACATTTTGTTGATTTGGACACCATTATCTAAATCAACCGAAATTTTGGAATCTTTGAGAATCTTTTGGGAATTTTTGGGAATCTTTAAGAATCTTTGAGAATCTTTTCAAGATTTCTAAGAATACTTAAGAATCTTTTCAAGATTTTAGAATCTTTGAGAATATTTGAGAACATATGAGAATCTTTGAAAATCTTCTTGAAATCTTTGAAAATCTTTTAGGAATCTTTGAGAATCTTTAGAAATCTTTGGGAATCTTTTCAAGTTTTTTTGGAATCTTTGAGAATGTTTGAGGACAATTGAGAATCTTTGAGAATCTTTGGAAATCTTTGGGAATCTTTTCAAGTTTTTCTAGAATCTTTGAGGATGTTTAAGAATGTTTGAGAATGTTTGTGAATCTTTGGAAATCTTTGAGAATCTTCTTGAAATCTTTGAGAATCTTCTTGAAATCTTTGAGAATCATTTAGGAATATTGAGAATTTTTGAGAATCTTTGGAAATGTTTTAGGAATTTTGAATTTTTTTGAGAATTTTTGAAAATCTTTAAGAATCTTTTTGGAATCTTTTTGAAAGCTTTGAGAATCTTTAAGAATCTTTGGAAATCTTTGCAAATCTTTTTGGAAATTCAAAAAATCTTTGAGAATCTCTAAGAATTTTCAAGAACCTTTTTAGAATCTTTGAAAATCTTTTTAAAATCTTTATGAAATTTGTTAAAGTACTTCAAAATATTTATAGAAATAGAATCTCTTAGACTGAATTAGAGTCCTTTAGGAATCTTTTTGTAATTCATCAAAATACTTTAAAATATTTTTAATTAAAAAGCTATCACAATAGTTTAGGTTTGTTTTTGAAATCTTTCTAAAATCTTTTTGGACCTCATTAAAATGTTTTGAAGTTTTAAAACATAAAATAAGTTTTCAAAAAAAAAAATCTTTTAGAAGTTTGACTGTACATTGACTGGATTTATTTTCTTTACTTTTCACAATTTGGTTAAATTTAAAATTAGCAGCCTTTAAAGTCAAGTAAAAACATGACCAGAATAACAAAAAAATCAATAGTTTTCTATTGATCCGAACACTTTTGGACACAACTTCACTAATTCAACAAAAATTTATATAAAAAGTACAACATTCTGTTGTTTTAAGTACCAAAATTTCTTTACAAACAAATATAAAAGATGCTCCTCAATTATTTGAAGAAATCATATATGTCCCTCAAGGATTAAAAGTACCAAAAATATCTTTCCTTATCGTATAAATATCAACAATGCTTCTAATATATAGGGAAAATATTAAAAATGCTCTTCAACTATTTTAAATTATTTATATCTTTGTGTTATATGATAACCAAGTGTATAGTTTAATGCAAATTCTTACAAGAAACCAAGGTGATCTTTACATTTCAAATAACACAAGGATATATTTAATATTTCAAAGTAGAAGAGCTTTTATATCATTTTTCCAAAATAATAGGAGTGTAATTGATATTTCTACAAAAAATAAGAAATTTTTTTTATGTTTCAAATATTTTTGGCGTAAATTTGATATTTTGAAAGACTTAAAGGGTATTTTTAGTATTTTTCTTTCTATTACTAACCAAATGAATTAAAAGAAACCAATCTTATAAAATATTTTTATAAGCTTTAAAAGATAGGAATTGATATGTGTACCACACCCTTCCAATTACTATACCACACCACGGGGTAAATTTTAGATTTCTACCATCAAAAAGCTGAATTTGAAAATTTTGAATTCAGATTTGAACTTAGAGACCATGGTATTGTGTAGAACCATAAAAAAAGTTGCAATTCAACAACATCCAATGAAAAAGTTTAGTTAGGGAGAAAATTGTTATTTTTACTTTTGCTTGTAAAAAAAAAAAACTTTTTCATTGGATGTTGATGAATTGCAACCTTTTTTTGTGGTCCTAGATAATATCATGGTTTCTAAGTCCAAATTTGAATTCAAAATTCTCAAATGCAAATTTTTGATGGTAGAAATCTAAAATTTACCCCGAGGGTGTGGTACAGTAGTTCAAAGGGTGTGGTTCACATATTAATGCCCTTAAAAAATATCCAAAACTATTCAAAAGTCTATAGAATTTTGATTTTATAATTGTAAGGTTTTAATTCCGTAACTTTTCACAATTTCATGTTATTTGAAGCTATCATACTATGGAGGCTATTTTAACAGAATAAGGTTTTTTATACAAAAAAACTAGCACTAAATAATAATTATTAATGAATCTAACCTTCGCTTGCAGCAATCTTGTTGAAATTTGCAAATTCCAAAAAAAATTAATAAACAAAATCAAAAGGATGGAAATAAACAATTTTTTTATAATTTCTAAACACCTTTTGTGATTTTAGCTCATAACTTTTGATAAAAAGATTGAAATCCAAAAAAAAATATTGGAGGTGAAAGTGAAATACATTTACCTACTTTTTTTGGTTTTAGCTTTTTTCCAAAAAGTTCTTTAATGAGCCGAAATAACTTCCAAAGTCTACTGGCGTACTAAGAACATGAACATTTAATGTACAAATACAATCATGATTCTATTGTGCACATGTGTGAATGCATGTGTGCTAGTGGTTGTAAATGATGTGATATTCTTGTGGTTTGTGAACCCAGTGGTAGGGGGTTCAAACTCCACTGCCGGCAGCCCTGCTTGGTGTCGTGAGCAGCGGCTTGGCCCGTAAAAAAAATTTGATTTTTTAATTAAAAAAAAAAATTCTATGAAAAAATAACGTTTAAATTAAAAAGAAAAGAATTGAATAACATAAAATAAGTGAAAATTAACAAAAATTCAACAGAAGTTTAACAAAAAATAGCAAATAATCAACAAAAAATCAACAGAAAATCACCATACTCTTGTTGAAAAGTATCCAAATCAACTTGACTAAATCAACAAAAAAATCAACAGTTTTTGGTTGAAATTCTGTTGATTTTGGGCTAAATTTTCTACTAGTGTCAGAAAACTTCTTCTAAAATTACATTACATTATTTTGTTTTTTTTGTTTTTAATCTGTTCTTTAGACTTTTATTTACATAGGAAGCTTTGAATCATTCAATTTTGATCAATGAAGTGAAAGTTATGAGAAGTTTTAGTTCATGGGTAGATATAGAGTCTTTCAAAACCATACCTAAAACCTTTCAAGAATTTCATCTCATTAATTGAAATCAAATAATTCAAAGCCTCTCACATGTATATAAGTCTAAAGAACCAACTTTAAAAAATACAAAAAAACAATGTAATTTTTAAAAAAGTTATGGAGCTGCCCAAGCTGCCTGGAGTTCCAAAAAAACAACATATCATACAACAACTTTTGAACCATGTAGTCAAAAGTTATGAAAATTGTTGGACTTTAAAGCTACTCCTTGGGCACATCTTGTATAAAAATTTCAAAGGAAAAAAATAAAAATTCCATTTTTAGTGAGCTACCCAAAATCCAATTTGTCCCTTGTAGAGACAATGGGCTTTTAGGGGTTAATATAGTAACATTAACTAGAACGTGCTTGTGTGGATTAGGACCACTTGATTTGGACCCATATTCTACTAGTGATTCAAGCTCTAGAATTCATTGGGTCTCCTTTAGCTATTGGTTATTTGCTTGTAATCTTTAGTGCAAAACCTTGCCAATTCAAGTAGTTCAATGGTTCTCAAAAGAATATTTGACTAGTATCCACAAATCATTTGCAAATGAAGGGATCTAGTATTTAGAGCTATAAAGTGGCAAAAGTAGTAGACAGATGGTAAAGGATTTCATTTTTTTAATATGAAAACTAGCCATTTGTCAATTGTTTTGTATCATATGGCTTAGCCAATTGTCAATGTATGCCATTGACTACAATTTATTGAAATTCATTCAAGTCATATTTCATATTCCTTGGATTTCTATGATTTTATTGAATGCCCAAAATTATTGTATACTAATTTTTACCAATTTTAGTCTTTGGATTTCCTTATTTGAGTTATCACGGTGACGTAAATAGAGATTATGTTGTGTGTTAAATTTCTATATTTTTTTAAACTTTTGATTGAAAGTCAAAAAACAACTTGTGCTAAACCTAGTTTCAATTCTACTAGCTAACTATAAAAATTTCCTTGTAAGAATTGTGTTATTGCAATTTGAAGTATAGGGCTTATAACCACATGCACTAGAAAAAAAACATGCCATAAACAACTGTCACAAATTTTCATGACTAGGTCACAATAATTGCTTTACAACTGCACAAGTACTGCATAATTACAATCTAGTCGTGTAATTGTTGTACAGTTGTTATGTAGTTATTTGTGCAATTATAAGGTAGTTATTGTGATCTAGTCATGAAAATTTGTGACGGTCGTTTATGGCATGTTTTTCTTCTAGTGATGTTCGACTCCTAAACGCCAAACTCATTTTTCCTAAAAAATATTCAAATCTGCCATTTTCAAACATTTGATCCCACAAGAATTTGTTTTTTACTAATTTAGCTAGAGGATCTTGCATTAGACTAAGTTAATCCTTAAACGTCACAAGGGCATAGTAGATACGTTGCCTTATATGTGGCACTTGCTACTAACAAGAAATTTTAACTTGGGATCTCAAATAGCTCACTAGAACTGCGTTTATCTATATTCAAACTTGTTTGTTGATCTCAAATGTAGTTGAGAATGTAGTAGAAGTGTGCATCCATTCCAAATACAAGAAAAATACCCTATATTACTGGTTGTAAAGGGCCTATCTGACGTTTAGGGGTTAAGGAGCCATGGTGAAAATTTTATGATATTTGACTTTACAAATTGAGATATATAATGATTTGAAGTTAAAATATGAAGTTCTTTTGGACCTCTGCCAAATATTTCCTAGACCCCTTTGACTACATGTTATGAACTTTGTTTTGTATAGAGTTGTCTAGCATGGTCTCAATTGCGTTATGCATATTTTCACAAATTTTTAAGGTCAAAGAAGACACAAATTACACTTTATATCCGTGTTTTTTTGGGCCTCATGAGGCCACCATGTCATAAATTTAACCAATGTGCTTGCCTCCCTCATAAAACTCTCCATTCTTGGGAGGGCACGCACGTAATGTCAAATTTTAAAAAAAAAATACTGTCACATATGACCTTGCATGGCAAAAATGTGCTTGTAGTTCACACTACATTGGGGTTTTCTACACACCAAATTTCTGAGGAGTAATTTTGAAATTTTGAAATCCAAGCAAAAAATTGAGAAACTTTATCTTCATTCATCACAAGTTTTTTTTTGTAGGAAATAACCAATTTTTTGACAACTGTTACATTTCAAATGCTACTACATTTATCAAAAGTAATATCGCGTCCATCCAATACACTTTTGTTGTGGATGTACTCCACTAAAAGGCATGCCTTCATTGGTTGCTTTTAGGAGAAGTCCATGGGAAATGATATACTCAGTTTGCCCTTTGATTAGGAAGAATCCACAACACAAATATTATTTGCACCATAAATTCAATTCCAATAAAATTGTACTCCTACATAACTCTTTAAAAACTCTTACTCAAAATAATAATTAGAAAAAACCGGTCACAATCCCAATAGGATAATCTTGTTTAGAATCCATTTTGTTCCCTCTGGGAACAATGGGCATTTAGGGATTAAATATACATTTTCACCAAACTTTAGTTTTATGATATCACATCTTATATTATAATCATAATAAAACCTTGTAAATTGTTTTTAGCATATGTGAACTACCTTTGCATCTTCTTCACTCTTTTTGCAAAAAATTGTGGTAACGGCAAATTCTCACTCAACACATGTCTAAAAATCAAGAACATATACCAGACTTTGACTTACATCCTTGCACAATAAAATATTGAGAAATTGCATTAAAACAACAACAAAATAGAGCTTAATCCTGAAACGCCCAAGGCCTATCTGAGCTTCTTGGAAATTTCTTGAAGCTGAACAATCAACAAAATTTTTCATAAATTTCATAAAGTTTTTTTCAATTGTAATTGTACAAACTTAATGTAAACATGATAGATGGTAGAGATTTACATGAAAAAAAAAACACAACAATATCACTTACAGTTTGAAAGATAATATTTGAACAAGAGGGTGTTAAAACTGTATACGTAACTTGAAGTCTTCTAATCCTCATTTCACATGTCAAAATTAAAAGTTGGTCACCAAAAAAATATGAGGTTGTTCATTACATGCCTAATTGTAATAAAAATATGGCTATAAAAATCTACTCCTATATTTTTTTTAATGGATTTTTAATGTGGATTTTCCTCCAAGCTCTAGTGTTTTTGAGGCTCATCTTCAAGATCTTCCAACACTCAAAAAAACTCAAGATTGCAGTGGACACCTTTGTAAAAAAGCTTGAGTAGAAAAATCATCAACTTTCATTTTCAAAATTAGATTTCTAACGTTGAAAAAAGAATTCAAAAAAAACTTATATTGAAAAAATAATATTGAAAATAGTAATTTCACTACAAGAAATTGTGTCCTAATTGACATGTCCAAATTGACTAAATGTGTCCAAAATGACAAAAATTTGTCAAATTGGACAATCTCTATAGATTTGACCATGTTGATTTGGACATGTTTTTGTCATTTTGGACAGTTTTCCTTGTAGTGTCCGATAATGTTTTATTTGTCTTCAAAGTTTTGTAGGGACCCAAATGTGGTTGCTTGGGTATTTAGAGGTTAACCTCTAAAAGACACAGCGTGCCGCTTGAGGTGCCGCTACAACTAGTAGAATACGAGGTGTTTTTCTTGTATTTGGACTAGATTCACTCCTTTGCTACATTTGAGATCAACAAAGAAGTTGGAGAATAGATCAAAACCGTTCTAGTGAGCTACTGGACATCCCAAATTACCCCCTAAATGGCCCAAAAGCCCTTTGCAACCGAATTTACGGCCGTATGTACAGATGTATTTGAGTTACTATGAGGGCTTTCCAAATTGTTTTATGCACCCTCATCATACAACCCTTCAATATGTATGGTTGTAACACTTAATTTCTAGCTGATTCAAATTTCTAAATATTGGTTGCAACCGTATTTGGTACCATATCTCTAGAGCCTAAGGGCCCTTTAAGGATTAAAACCTCTTTTTAGTATCAAATGCCAATTATACGGCATGTTTTCACAAAATCCACTACAAATAGGGGCGATAAACTTAGATGTGCAATTGAATCAACCATGCATGTACTTAATATGAATAATCCAATTGCATAATGGGAAGGAACAACTTGTTTATTGTGAAGTATCAAGACTTCAACCAAGTCTATAGTTGGAGGTAAATTATTACAATGATTGAGTGAGATGATGGTTGTAAACCTCTAGTTTTTCATGCTTATGTGGTTTTGAATGGTAATGCTTCATGCAAGTTGTGCTTGAGAAGAGCCTAGTTAAATTTTTAGAAAGCATAATTTCCCACCTTTCCTATACAACTAGTTTCACGCATAATGGATAAAAATAATAATCACAAGGTGTAGCTAAGTAGATAAAAAGGATAAAAATCTCACCTTATTTGCTACCCTAGTACAATTTTACAAGAAATTTGGTAAATGCCATGGAAAATTTGAGTGGTGAAAAAAAAATCAAGAATTGGCTTTTACTGTAGGATGACATATATTTGAAATGGAATGACAACATCATTTCAATAGATCTTCAAATACTGCAATCGTACTACTAATGTATAACAAAACAATGCGAGCATATTTCTTAAGCAAGTTTAAAAATTTTGGGTCCACACATTTGAAATGTTGCATTTTTTTTGAATTTATGATGTATTGTGTTGTTGCTTTGATCCACTTTTGACCAAAAATGTATATATGTTTTGAGGTCATGTTGTATAATCACCATTACTTGTCAACTCACATATCCATTTTCATTATTGTTTTTTTAGTTGGATGCAAAGATCATGTGGTTGCATGCGTTTTTCAAGACTAGTTTCCAAATTTTTGAGCAATTTTTCTCTACAAGCCAAAAACCATTCTTTGCAACCAAAATATGGTTGCTTGGTCCTAAACCCCTAAAGGATCCTGAGGATAGAATGTGTCCTTGACCAATTTTTGAAGTTAAGTAAAACCTTACCAAATTACTATTTTACTTGTTTATATTTTTGAAAAAGTCTTCTTGAAGTTTAGTTTTAGCTTCAACAATTTGATTTTGCAAATGATTAATTATGACTGTTCCATTCAAGATTTTGTGCACGGGTGTCCATTGCAATCTTGACTTTAAGTAGTGTTGAGGGCTCTTGGGAATGAGCCTCAAGTACATTAGATCTTTGAGAAAAAATCAGATTAGAAATTCATTTAGAATAATTGTAGAGTAGATTTTGAGAAGCCATAAATTGATTGGGGTTATGCAAATTAGGCCCTTTAACCTCATACTTTTTTAGTGACCAACATTTTAAATTTAACATGTGAAAAGAAGATTGAAAGACTTCAAATCACTTTCATACCTCCAACACCCTCATTATCAAACATTATAATCTTTCAATCCATAAGAGATATTGTTGTGTTTTCTTTTCTAATTGATCTTTATACGGTTACAATTCAAAAAGAATTGATATAATTTATCAAAATGTTGACTTTTTGTTCAAATTAGAGCACTTTCCTAGAAGCTCAAAAAATTCTAGGGTCCTTTAGAGGTTAAGGGTTAAGATAAAACATTGGAAATTTTTATAGCATATCTAAATAAAAAATGCATTTATTTCACTTTCCTCAAAACAAATTTCTTTAGTTGCCAATTTTCACAAAAATAATAATCTGAATTGCAAGAATGCACGAAAGATTTTTCACCTCATTCTTGAAATGTTTTTTGGGGAATTGCAATCAAATAGCGGCAAAATGGAACACGAGTAAGAGTTTGTGAAAGTGTTGTGAACTTTGCCTTCATACTAATATTTGAAATGAGTAACTACTACAAAATTCACGTATGATGCAAAATTTACAACCATGAGAATTTGCCATGAAAAGAAAAAAGTATAAATTATGTACTGAAGAAAATGGAACCCATGTTTTGCAAACGTTGCATTAGACTATTGCCTAAGACAAAGGAATATCATGATTCTTGCAAACAGAAATTCCATCTTCTCTTAACCCCTCAACGCCCCTCCCATTTCTACGGTGGCTCTGCGGTTTGAGAGTGAAGGATACAAAGCCTGGACTTGTGGGTTCGGCATGAATTTGCTACCTAGTTCACTGTTGAATGGGGTTTAGACTTCATTTTTGCATCTGCTGAGTGAAAAATTACACGATTTCACCGTTGCAATGAAAAGTTTATAAACGATCAAAGGCGGCACCTTTTCTAAGCTGGAGACAATATTCCAAGGGTCAATGTACTTTTGGGATTGGTGCCCGTCGACTGAGTGCAAATGAGAATGCCAAAATTTGAGGGTTCCTAGGTTGGGCTGATAAGAATGCAGGGGCAAGTTTACAGCACATTTGAAGCAAACAGTGAGCTATGCGGTTCATGAATCTCACCATCACTCTGCGAGGCTTGCACAAGGATCATCGTTTCAGCGGATCATGCGGACCTGGTATAAAATGACATGTGGCACTTTTCTAGGCTGTGCGTCCTATTCAAGATCAGCTTCTAGGCATCGACAGATTTGTGAGGTCAGTGTCGATGCTCGCATTGACACTCAAACGATGACCACATCAATAGGGAACGGAAACACTCCGATTCTTGAAGTTTTGGAAATTTGTCTTCTCCGCTTCCCCATGGCCATCACAGATTCCCCTCAAGGACTAGTACACACTGCTAGCAAGAATGGAACATGAGTGCAATATGCTCCCAAGAAGAAACGAGTACACTGACCTCCCCTGCTTGCATTGGATTCTTTGTCATAGCGCAACCAACGATTTTGCACCTGCTGGAGCCGGTCAAAATTCGGAACCCTGGGCCAACCGCCATGTCCTAGAATACGCTAGGAGCTCTTTTGAGCAACATTGCAAGATTTTCACTTGATCACAAAATTGGAAAATCGCATCAATACATTCCTCTAGAGGCAGCGCCCAATTTTTGTTTGAACATCCCTCTGCCTCTCAAAGATCCCAGAGCGTGATAGTCCGATAAAGAAACAGAAACAGCGAGAAAAGAACCGCAAGGGTGTTGAGGGATTGACAACAAACATAATGACTCCACTTTTGAAGAAACACTCCTTCCTTCAAACTTTACGGTTAATACATATTTTGAGGTTCATATTTGTTTTGTGATTTATACCTATGTTGCGTACTTTGAGGGATCTCTCTATTTTGCACCTAAGGTAGGAGGCTCTAATTTGGACCATGGCTCTAACTCGGTTCACTTTTAGGAAGGGCCGACATGTTTCTTCATATATCTACTATTGTCATTGATGAGTTAGGTGGGCTTAGCAAGTTAACCTAATTTGCTAAACCCACCTAACTCATTGACAATAATAGATATATGAAGGAACATCTTGACCCTTCCTAGAAGTGAACCAAATTAGAGCCCTAGTTCAAATTAGAGCCTCTTCTACAATTAATTAAAAAACTCACATTGGCGACCTGTCCGTACAGTCATTCGTGACCAGTTTACTTGTTGTTAAAAAATAGTTTGTTATCGGTATTAAGCGGTTAGGTTGCTAGCGGTTAGCTTGCTGGCGATCAGCTTCAATTTGTCTCTTTCACGTAACCGATGTTAAGCGGTTAGGTTGTCGATGAAACTTTGTCTCTCCCATAATGACTTGCTAAACCCTTGCAATTGTACTTGACAGTTAGGCGTTTTGATTGTGGATCTTTACACTTTCTTTGTGATTGCATGTGAGAATCTGAATCTTTGCATCTTCAATTACTTTATAGCATTAAAGCATTCATTTACCTTAGTAAATGGGTTTACAAGACTCGTACCTTAATAAGTATTTCGAGTATTTTGAGAGCTATGATTTTGCGTACTTTGAGGCTTATATTTACTTTGAGACTCAAACGTACTTTGCGGCTCATACGTATTTTGCTGAATGTACGTATTGTCCGGACTTCACGTAAATTTCGGACTTCGCGTTTTGCGAGTTGTGCAGTTTTTCGAACTTTTGTGTGTCTCCGAAATTGTACTGCTGATGTTGAACGTGAGCTTCCAGAGACTACTGTAAACTTAATGAGTACTTCAGTTTAGGGTTTAGGATTCACTGCAGTGCAGATTTTGGAAACTTTCTTATAAGAACGTTCAATGGATAGAAAGAATGGCAGGCATTTATAAAGCTGGAGCGATACTGCAGAAGCGACGCAAAAGCTTCACAAAAGCTCCAGTTGGATGCACCGCATGCGGCAGTTAAGCAAGGTTGCATAACCACTGGCCTTTCGAATGAAATCAGGAGCGTCGACGTTTTGGAAACGGATGTTCGTGTTTGTGGCAAAATACTAGCTATGGCGTGAATACTCCGGGGCGGTGGAGGTCGCGATCGAGGTCCGTGCTGCTGCTTTGGTAATAACGCAGGGTTTTAAGGACGAGATTTTGTTTTATTTTGCCCGTTTTGTTTGCATAACATGGTGTGTGAAGTTTGATTGCATCCCTCCGAGTCCTGCTGGTTTTGAGTAATGCTAAATTTGGAACTTAGAGTTTATTGGCACTGGACCGTAGGGGAGGAAGATTTGCATTCAGACAAGAAAAGCTACCGTGAAAGAAGTTTGGTACCTTACTCGAAAAGCAAGCCACTCCTTTCCATTTTTAGGATTAAACATATGACGAATGCCATAGTCTAAACCACAAGCCACAATGCTAAAATGACACGGACAGAGCGTTTCATAGCGTAGCTGCTTGTTGTATACTCTGTCGTTGTGTTTGTTTTATCATTTTGTAGGATGTGAAGAATTGTGAGAGACTTACCCGAATTCTTTTTGGTGTACACTGCAGATTGCGTCTTGCTCTGGTTTTAGAGTTGATTACGACCTTGAGAGTGCTGGATCAGATTTCGGTGAGGAAAACCCTAAACCTTGTGTCTCATTTGATTAGCATTTCACCGCATGTCTTTGCGATTCCGAGTTATGAGGCTGTGCACTTGAAAACGACAACTTCTGTGATTATCGGTCTGGAGTTGCTGCGAGTATGGGTAAATAAAGGGTTGTGTGTTCATCGCAGGTTGAATTGTGAGGCTGAGCTTCGAGGGTGCCTATATGTTTTTTTAGCAGTTGGAACCGGCGTCTTTGATTGTGACCTGAGGTACTGGTTCTTAAAATTGTTTTGAAGGTCTTGAATTCATTGGCGTTGTTTATTTCTACGACAGTATTTGAAGATGGGACGATGTTTTGAGTTCTGTGGATGCCAAGCTTTAAAACGCAAATAACAAACGTATTAGGGGTGGAGTTGCTGCCGTTACGGGGAAGGAAAGAGCTCGACTGAATGTTTGTTGCTGGTTGAATTGCAAGCTTGAACGTCTTTGGCAAGCGTGGATTGCATCAATCAAGACTGCTTTTTGGTTGTAATCTAAGCAAGGTGTGTCTCTTTACGAGGTTGGATGCCAAGGGGAAAAGCTTGAGCATTCATATTGTGATGAGGGTAGAAGCTTGATTGTGAATGCTCTTTCTTGCAGTTTTAGTGTAAATGTTCATTGATCGAGAGAGGTGCTAAACGGACGTTGTATCGTCCCTCGAATGTTGAATATGTAATCTCAACATTCTAGGGCTGGTGCAGGTTAAAGGAGATTGGGACCTGCTTCCGTGAAAAGCTGGTGTAGTGCGTGTTCATCGTAACCAAGATGGAGACCATAAAGAAAGCTCCAAGATTGAGAGACGAGGAGGATAAGGGCAAGGAAACATTGGAAGCAAATTTATGGGGTCAGTTGCAAGAGCATATCCCTTTGCAATCTATATACGAGAAGCTTTTGCAGCGGGATCTGTTCCGATTGCGCATTGTCAGCAAAGAATGGAACCACGCTGCATTGCAATGGATATTGCCGAAGCCCTCTTTCGTGACCATTGCTCCACTCGTTTTTTTTGGGAGACGGTGTTTTCTGAATGGGATTGTCATGTACAACAGTGCCTCTGGCAAGTTCAAATTCGACCGCCAACTGCTCCGCTTGGGTGGTGTCGAAACTCATGTTCCATCGTTTGAAGTGGAAGGGCTCATTCTGTGCCACAATCCAGATGATTTGGTGGAATGGGGTGTTTTCAATGTCCACAACCAAACATGGCACGCCATTCCTGCCGGCCCAAAACGAAGTAAGACAACTTTGTCTGCTTGTGGTTTGGTGGTGGATACAACTGTAAGGCCGTATACCTTCAAACTGATCGAGGGCAACCGCCACTTTAACACACAAATATATGATTCCAAGAGCAGATCATGGCGCAGAACCTCCTCTCGGTTACCGTCCTCAACTAGGAAGTTTTTGTGGAATACTTATGTGTACTCTTGTATATGCAACAATGACAACGTATATATATCTCAAGACACGAACATGATTTGGAAGTATTCCGTGGAAGATGACAAGTGGACGAGGGTGAAGTCTCCAACTATGAGTCTTGACTTATTGCATCCATCACGGGAAAATACGTTGGGGATTTGGGAAGGCCGGATTTTCACCACCAGGGTGATGTCCACAGAACAAAGAGTTACTGTGTGGGAGCTTGTTGATTCTGAAGGGCAAGAGTGGGTGGAGTATGCTCGCATGCCCAAGGAGCTGTCCGAATGGTTTTGGAAGTTTGACTATGATAATTACGATAATTACGGTGGTGACGAAGTGGGTTTGAGATCGTTCTTCCGCGACGGCTACATGTTGGTTTGTTCGTGGCGGTTTCTGAGTGGCTATGCGTATGTGCTTGCGCTCTTCGATATAGCAACAAAAATTTGGCAAGAAGTGGACCTGCCTAGGGGAACTGTGGCAGTCCATGAGCACGAGCTTTCAGAGCTTGAAAGCTCTAATGAAGGCAAAGATGTAGATTTTGATGAAGTTGGCGACAACGATGAAGTTGACGATTATGATGAAGGTTGACGATATCGATGAAGTTGACGATATCGATGAAGGTTGACGATATCGATGAAGGTTGACGATATCGATGAAGGTTGACGATATCGATGAAGGTTGACGATATCGATGAAGTTGACGATTATGATGAAGGTTGACGATATCGATGATGTTGACTACGTCAGCGTTGGCAATCGTGTATGTGTTCCAGATTATTTTCATGAAAACGATGATGAAGATGATGATATTTACCTGGAGGATGATGGTGAGGAAGGTGAGGAAGTTGAAGAATAAATGATGCCTTTTAAAAATGCCTTGGATGCAAAGAGCAGTTGGAGGTAGGTAACCTTTGTCGTGGCTTTCAAGTGCTTTTTTTTTCTTAGTGCTTGTACTTGACCAGCCACTTCCGCTGTAAGCACTCTGCTCTCAGTCTCTCCCTCTGGACAATCAATATGCCTCCGCATGTCGCAGGTTCTCAATCAAGGAGAATTTGTCATCTCCTATAATTTGCATTGCACAATTAGAATTGATTGCAAGGTTTTGAATGGTGCAACGGAAAACCTTAAAACAATTCTTACCTCAGCTAGTTAATTTTTTTCATTATGTAATCTTCATGATTTCAGAGGAACACTTTTGCTTGTAGGATTTATAGACTCACTGGGTTTTCTTTTTGCGACTCTAGGCTCATTTGTTGTGAGTCTTGATTGTGCATTTCGGCTGTCTCTAAACCCAAAACCCTTTTCTCTCGCAGCTCTCGCAGCTTTCAGGTTGGTAGAATTGTGGTTTGGGAGATTGCTATAGAAGTATGGAGAGATCACTTTGGACACAAGAGCCAAATCCTTTTGAGATCATTTCTTTTTTGCTTTGTGAGAAATTCTTATGTAATTTCAATGTGGGAGGTAAGTAACGCAAAAAATTCCATTTCTATTCAAAGATCAGTTTCTAGAGGCGTTTGGTCAACTCTTGCTCACTCGCTTATGAGCTCAATGAATCGCTAAGCTCTGGTGGTAAATGAGGATCGATATAGAACACGCGATGAGGAGTCTTAGGGTTTCAATATGTTCCACCTTGTATTCACTTTAGTCAACAGGATTCTAGTTCTAAACTTGTCCTCCTAGAGAAGATGATCTCCTGATTCATGTCACCCTACGTTTTAGTTGCGCTATGATGTTCCATTCGAAGCAAGTATATTAGTTGAATCATCTTAATCCTCATGATTTATTGTTTTTTTGACATCTTTTGCGTTCATGTGTTTGCTCTAGCAGTGGCTGAAGGATACTGGCGGGAGTATGTGTTGATTTTAGAGAGTCACACGTTTTGTATTGCAGAATTAGTTTCAACAACGATTTCATTGCCTCCTTTTTGACTCCGACAAGACCATGCGTTCTTTAGCAGATTTGAATGCGGCTTATGCGAATGTTTATTCGTCAAAGTACATTGATTTTTGGGCCAAACGTACGCAATGTTCTTCACTGTTTTTGGTGATACAGAGTTTAGCTTTGTTCTATTTTTATTTTTCCCAATGAAGTCAATCAAATCGGTCATTTTGTAACACAAATTTTTATTGTTGAAGGGCTAATGGATGCAAGTTATCTGAGTTTTATAACCAGGAATCCAAGTTCACCAGTCTTACACGATTTGTATGGTTTCTGCATAGAGAGTCCGTGGATTTTGAACAACACATTGGGTAGTGATAGTTGTTTTCTTGCTGTTGACATGATGCACATGCAAACCCTAAATCTGGATTGAGCACACAAGAGGACATATTGGGACCCGTAATTTGTATTTGCCCTAGGCATTAGTGCATTTGATATATGTAGTAGCCGTTAAAATGCTATAGTTACTAGATGTTTCACTTTTTGTTTTGTTTTTGTGATTGTCAATTAAGATGAATCCTTCCAATCGACTATACGGATTCCTATATTTCAAGAGTAGCCTTTGCAAATTTGATTTGCAAGAAACCTCAATGTTGTGTGATTATTAGTCACATGTTTGCAATGCAAGGCCATATAGGGTGTGTTCCATGTCTTCAATGATCTTGAAAATTTATGAAGGTATGCCTAACATGAGATAGGTCATGTTGGACATGTTTTTCTTGCATCCATAGTGAAAAAGTGTTAAAGGTTTCAACACCCATAAGCGTGAGTTTAAGCTTTGTAGGGTATGTACCAAGATTGAACAAGCTTGAAAATAATATTGCTAGATTAGCAAGAAGGAATGAAAAATACTAGCATCAATTTCAAAGTTTCAATTGCAAGCATTTGTTCACAAAGATTTTCCAAAGTCCTAAATCATTGAAAACGCATAGTTGTGAGCAGGTGATGCTCAAAACAACGAGATGGGGCACTCAAAACTGTCATGCAAGTTACCTACAACCATCACTTTTTCACCCAAAACCATCACTTAAGTACCCATAATTAGGTTTTTTAATAATTGTAAATTGTTGACAACCTGTGTCAGGCGTAGGTCATGCTTATGGATACAGTCATGGGTGCTATTACCTTACCACATGTGGTCAAAGGGGCTTGAAAATTTAGTTAGAGTTCACAAAAAGTTTTACACCAGCTTCAAATGATCTTATCTCTCAATATATACAACCAAACTTCATGAATGTTTCACTATGACTCTTTGCATAGATCTCAGGTAAGATCCTATGGCTAGATTTGGAAAAGTTGGAAACTAGTTCTGTTTGGATTCAAAAGTGTAAACAAATACAACTTTTTCTATTGATTTTTAGGAATACTGAGCTTGTGCATTTAGAAGTTAAGTTGGGATGTTTGTATATGAATGAGGTGGTTATAATGAAGGAGACTCAAACAATTCATTAGTGCAGCTCTTTAACCCTTAAATGTTGAAGCGGACGATTATCATCCAATGGGCATTAACAAAAACTATGTGGGGCATAAAAAAATAGTTTTTTGTTTTATTTTTTTTCCAAAAGTGATAAAAAACAGATGGTCCATCAAAGAACGCAAGAAACTACTTCATTAAATGCACTCATATTTTGAAGTAGCCCAAATTGTGAGAAAATTCAAAATCATAATGTTAGGTCCCAAGCTACCCTTATTGTAATTTTCATGAGGGCACCATGCACTATTGACTTCTGCAACTTTTAAAAATAATATTTTAACGAGAGGGCACCACTGTAGATGTCACTGTTCATTGTGTAATATTGTAGATGGGCAGGCACAATGACCACCCGACGTTTAGGGGTTAATGTTTATTGTTGGAATACCATAAGAGCTCTTTTGTTAAGGCTAACTTGGAAGGTGAGATTATTGGCTTCAGTCTTATCCTTTTAACCCTTGAATATCCAAGGATACTTGCCTTGTTTTTAGAAGCCGCATGTTTGAAGTTTTTGAGCTACCGTTGTAAGAGTATTATAAAATATTGAAACAAAATCCTAATTGTAAGATTTTGAACTGGAAAGATTCTAGATGATATTGCCAAAAAAAAGCTCCAAAAAAGTCATGTGGATGCAAAAATGTTTGTGACGTAATGTGGATGAGTACAATTCCTATTTTTTTGGAGTTACTTAAAACTTGTTATACAAAGATGGCAACTGTAGAGTATATAGTTGGAAAACAACCACTTATGATCATTTGGAATTTATGAATGATACTTCAAAACTAACAACTTCCTTTCCAAATTTGTCACAATTTCACAAATGGGCTTGCAATGTTATAGTCAATATGCTACCACCTAATACAAAGATCAAATATAGTTCCAATTATTGGACAATAAGCATTATGAACAAAGAAAATTCAATGGCGGTTAAATTTTGATTTGTATAACAAAGATATTCTAAGTGAAATTAGCCCAAAAACACACTTGGATTTTATTAGCATTTTCAATAAAAAGGCCCTCACTACCTAGGAGGAAATTTCAATTAATTTTATTCTCAATTTGCTATCCATTCTTTTAGTGTGGTAGCATGTCATAGGCTTTTTAGTGACACTATTCTTCACATATTTTAGTGCACAAGCTTGCATTTTAGTATCCACCAAAAATGATTGGAAGGTAGTATACAAGGCATTCAAATTGAACATTCAAGATATCTTCAATATGCAACTTCTTCAAGGAAAAAAATTCAAATCTTCATGTCTTTGCCTTCAAATGGGTCTTAAAGTTTCTTGAACACCAAGATTTGGTGCCTTAAGCATTTACGGGTTGAAGTGAACCTTTGTAAAGCAACTACACTTTGTTGTGGTGCCTAAGACAAAAGTGTAATTCTTATTTTTTGACAGTTTCTTAAGTTTCTAGAATATCTTTGCTTTTGCAAATCAAAAAGAGTTACTATGCTTTATAGAGTGCACTTTTTGCCTGCACATTATGTAGAAAAAACTCTTATACCATAGGAGTTGGTGTTGTTTGACAACATAGAAACAAAATGGACATTTTACTTTTGGATGATTAGTTGGACATTTGTTTTTGCTTGAACATATTTTTGGAACTTTGGAAGTGTGGTTGTGCATTAAAATATGTGTCATGTTACACAAGTTACAATTGAGATTGTTGGAAACACTAACACTAGTGTTTACCAATAATTGATAGTTGTGAGAATTCTAAAGCCACTTGTTTAAGATTAACATCACAACCATGTGTTTATTGGAGTTTGCATATTTGTTTTTTTATATTTCTATTCATATTCATCACTTCATAAACAATGTTTCATTTTAATTTGGATTTACCTCAAAAGAAGTGTTTAATAACAAACAACACTAGCTCTCACAATATCAAGTTATCATTGAGTTATAGTCTTCAGGTATGAGGGTGGTGGACAATTTTCAAAATTAACACTCAAACTTTGTCCTATCTATTCACTTGTGTTACAAACACTTATCTCTAATATAATGTGTAGGACATAAATTTCTCAAAATCTAAATCATGAGGTCTCCTTTAGGTTTTGAAGGGTTTGCTTGTAATCTTTGGTGCAAAACCTTGTGAATCTACGTAGTTTCATAATTCTCAAAAGAATATTTGACTAGTATCCACAAGTTAGTTACAAATAAAGGGATTTATAAGTTCAAGCTAAAAACTGGCAAAAGTAGCTTATAAATGGTAAAGAATTTCATTTTTTTATCATAAAAAGTTGAGATTCTTCAACTACTTTTTATCATATAACTTTACCAAATGTCAATTCATGATCTTGCTGGCTTTAGTTTATTGGAATTCATTCAAGTCATGTTTTGAATTCCTATGATCTTACATGATTTTTTTGAATGAACAAACTTTTTGTACACAATATTTTACCAATTTTTCGTTTTTTGGAAGTTTTTTCTTAAGTCTCCAATTTGACATAAATAATGATTACATATTTTGTAGTGATGTCTTTATTTATTTTTAGTTTTGACCTCAATTTTGACTATAAATAAGAAAACAAGATTTGCTAAATCTAGTTGCAATTTGGCATCCTAACTACAAAATGCATTTCTTATAAAAAGTACTTTAGTGCATTTTGAAGTAGAGGGCTTACAAGTTACAATCACATGTTTAGATACATACTAACACCAAAATTTTAGTTTTACAATATCAAGTTCCTTACTTAAGGGGCGGTTCAGACTACATCCCACGTCCCATCTAACAAAATCCCACGGGAGTGCAAAATCCCATCTTTCTGGGCTAGAGAAGATGGAAAAAGATGGGACTTGGGCTAAAAGATGGGTCTGCCAAAATGCTAAACTCAATTTTGGAGTGAAATCCCACTTTTTTTAGCTCCAAAACTTGGAAAAGTGCTGCCATTCAGGCTTGTAAGCATGTGGGACTTGGGACTTGGGACATAGTCTGAAATGCAAAGTTCCATCTTTTGCCTCTCCGCCAATCAAATTCTTAGATTTTATCAAATTTCAATGGGACTTAGGATGTGGGACATAGTCTGAACTGCCCCTAAGTCTACATCTATGATAGAACATTATAATAGTTTGTAGCATAGGTAAATTAGCTATACATCTTCTTCACTTTCTCTACATTTTTTTTGAAAATTGCAAATTTTCACTCAAAGCAAAGTCTAAGTTTCAAAAACATACAAAAAAAATCTGAGTTTCATCCTTGCCAAATAAAACACCGAGAATCTGCAAAAAAATGAGAGCAAAATAGAGCTTAAATAGGAGCTTATGGGTTTTTGAATTTTACCTTCATGATCACATATTTAATTCTTGTAATATGAAATGAAGCGACTTTTCAGAGAATCACGTAAAATGCACAATTTATAACCACGAGCATTTTCTATGAAAAGAACTATGAAAAGAAAAAGGGAGAAAATTCAAAGGGAAATTACAAATAGGGGCATGAAAGTGTAAAGTATTACAAATAGGAGCGCAGTTTCAAAATAATTACAAATAGGGGCACAATTTCAAAAAAATGCAATTTTTTGTAATTTTTTTGGTTTGGACATTGATTGATTTAGGTATATCACAATAAATGTTAGCTAACTTCCAAAAAACTTAAAAGTTTCCAAAAATTGCCATCTCCTTTACTAAATTTTCTTTATTTAGACTAAATTTGGAAAATCCTTTAAATTTTTTGGAAATTAACTAACATTTAATGTGATGTGTCTAAATCAACCAATGTCCAAACCAAAAAAATTACAAAAAATTACATTTTTTTTGAAATTGTGCCCCTATTTGTAATTATCTTGAAACTGCGCCCTATATGTAATATTTTACGTTTTCATGCTCCTATTTGTAATTTCCCCAAAATTAAACTCTTAAGCAAATTGGAGTCCATGTTTTGCAGATATTGCCTCCGATTTTTGACTTTTAGTGAAGGAAATCTCATGTTACCTACAAAAAAGAACTTCATTAATTCTCAATTACGTATAGTTTGACTCCAATTTTGAAGACATACTCCAGTTTTCATGTTTTATGGTTCATTTGTATTTCGCGTACTTTGAGGGGTATACATATTTGCGTATTATGGGTCGAATACGTATTTCACAGCGAATATGTATTTTGAGGGTTTTGGAGGTCTTCAAACTCTGTAGTCTCCGAAATGCTATTGCTTAAGGTAGCTGCACCCATCAGCGTGACCGTCCCATGTCTCTGACATCATAATTAGAAAAGCAGATGCTTATGAGTGCACTAAGTGATGATTATGGGTGACAAAGTGATGATTATGGGTGACAAAGTGATGATTATGGGTGACAAAGTGATGATTATATGTGACAAAGTGATGGTTGTGGGTGATTGGTATGACGGTCTTGAGTACCCATCTCACTATTTAAGAACCAACAAGCCTTGTTTTTAGCATCTCTTACACATGGTTCTTACAATTTCAGTGATTTACCACTTTGAAAAATACCCACGCACACATGACTGTGTGGATAACTTCCCAAACTAAACTAATATTTTTTGTTCTCTGTTTTCAATCTGTTTTCAATCTAATGATATAATTTTTGCGCTTGTCCAACTACCTCACGCTTATGGGGAGCGGCTACCTTATGTTTTTTCTGCAATGGAAGCAAACATGAACTTCGAGAGAGTGCGGTACTGAGAATTTCAGTTTAGGGTTTAGAAATCACTGCACTGCAGATCACTGCAGATTTTGGAAATTTTCTTTAAGAACGTTCGGCGGACACAAAGAACGTTCGGGACGGTAGGCGTTTCAGCTGGAGCGATCATACTCCAGCATCAAGGCAAATGCTTCACGAAAGCTCCAGTTGGATCACTTGGATGCATCGCATGCGGCAGTGAGCAAGGATGCACAATCGTTGTACTTTGAAATGAAATGAGGAGCGACGACGTTTTGGAAACCGACGTTCGTGTTCGTGGCGAAATACTGGTTATGGCGTGAGGAATCGGAGGCTGTGAAGGTTGCGAGGTCCGTGTCACTCTGGTAATGATGCAGGGTTTCCACACGACAAGATTTTGTTTTATTTTGCTCGTTTTGTTTGCATATCACGGTATGTGAAGTTTTGATTGCATCCCACGGACTGCTGCTGGTACTGAGTAGCGAAGTAAGAGAAACCCTAAGTTTGGAACCTAGAGTTTATTGGCACTGGACCGTAGGGGAGGAGGATTTGCATTAAGACAAGAAAAGCTATCGTGAAAGAAGTTTGGTATCTTACTCGAAAAGCAAGCCACTCCTTTCCATTAGGAATAAACATAGGACTAAAGCCATAGTCCAAACTACAAGCAGCAATGCTACAATGACACGGACATAGCGTTTCGTAGCGTAGCTGCTTGTTGTGTACTCTGTCGTCGTGTTTGTTTTATCATTTCGTAGGATGTGAAGAAGTGTGAGAGACTTACCGGAAGTCTTTTAGCTGTGCACTGCAGATGGCGTATTGCTTTGGTTTTAGAGTTGATTACGACCTTGAGAGTGTTGGATCTGATCGGTGAGGAGGAAAACCCTAAACCTTGTATCTCATTTAGTTAGCATTTCGCCACATGTCTTCGCCATTTGCAGTTGTGTGTGTGTGGCTGCGCACTTGAAAACGACAACTTATGTGATTTTAGGTCTGGAGTTGCTGCGAGTATAGGTAAATAAAGGGTGGTGTGTTCATTGCAGGTTGAATTGTGAGGCCGAGCTTCGAGGGTAACTTTGTGTTTTCAGTAGTTGGAACCTGCATCTTGGATTGTAACCTGAGGTACTGGTTCTTAACCCCTAAACGTCCCAGCGTGCCACTGCGACCAGTACAATACGGGGTATTTTTCTTGTATTTGGAATGGATCCACACCTCTACTACATTTGAGACCAACAAAGAAGTTGGAGAATTGAGCTACTAGAGATCCCAAATTAAATTTCTTATTGGTAGCAAATGCAAATGACAATTATACGTCAGCATATATACGGTTCCCTAAGGGTTAAAGTTGTTTTGAAGGTCTTGAATTCACTGAGATTGTTTATCTCCATGAGGGTCTTTGACGATGGGAAAATGTTTCGAGTTTTGCGAGTGCCTGGTTTGAAAGTGTATCTAGCAAATGTCTGAGGGATGGAGTTGCTGCCGTTATGGCGAAGGAAAGAACTGGATGCTTACTTGACTGGATGTTTGTCGCTGGTGGAATTGCAAGCTTGAACTTTTGAATGGCAAGCATAGGTTGCATCGATCACGATTGCTTCCTAGCTATAATCTAAACAAGGGGTGTCCTTTTACGAGGTTGGCTTACAGGGATAGAAGCTTGAGCATTAGTATTGTGATGCATATTTCTAGTGTGGACTCACTTATGAGGGTAGGTACTGCATCGTGAATGCTCTTACTTGTATTCTGAGTGTACATGTTTGTTGAGCAAGAGAGATGCTTAATTGATCCCTCGGATGTTGAATGTGTTATCTTAACTTTCTCAGGCTGGTGCAGGTTAAAGGAGATTGGGACTTGCTTCCGTGAAAAGTTGAAGTAGTGCACGTTCATCGTAACCAGGATAGAGACCATGGGGAAAGCTACAAGATTGACAAACGAGAAGGACAAGGGCAAGGAATTATTGGATGCAGGTTTATGGGGCAAACTGCAAGAGCATATCCCTCTACAAACTATATACGAGAAGCTGTCGCAGCGGGATCTCTTCCGATTGCGGCTTGTGAGCAAAGAATGGAACCACGCCGCATTGCAATGGGTATTGCCAAAGCCCTCTTTTGTAACCATCACTGCACGCAACGATAACTATCATACGCGGTACCTGAACGGAATTGTGACCTACAACAGTGTTTCTGGCATGTCCAATTTCTACCGCCGACGTCTCCGCCTGCCTCACGGTTCCCCATTTGAGGTGGAAGGTGGAAGGGCTTGTTTTATGCCACGATCCGGATGATTTGGAGAAACGGGGTGTTTTCAACGTCCACACCCAAACATGGCACGCCATCCCTCCCGGTCCAAAAAGGCAGGAATATGATGGTGGACACAACCGTAAGGCCGTATACCTTCAAACTGATTGAGGGCAACTTAAACTGCAGGACACAAATTTACGATTCCAAGAGCAGATCTTGGAGCATAGCCTCCTCTTGGTTTCCGTCATCAATCACTGGGTTCCGGCTGAGAACTTCAGGGTACTTTTGTATATGCCACAATGATAACGTGTACATGTCTCCAGACATGCACTTGATCTTGAAGTATTCCCTAGCAGATGACAAATGGACGGTGTTGAAGTTTAGAGCGGAGAAATGCTGGGACTATCCACGACTGGACAATGCCTTGGGAGTTTGAGAAGGCCGAATATTCACCATCAGGGCGAACCACAGCAAGCACAGATTTGGTGTGTGGGAGCTTGTGGATTCCAAAGGGCAAGAGTGGGTGGAGTATGCTCGCATGCCCAAGGAGCAGTACAAATGGATGTGTGATTTTGATGGTCTTGGAAGGTCTGACAGAAACCAAATGTGTTTGAGGTCGTTCTTTCGTGATGGCTACTTGTTGGTTTGTTCGTGGCAGTTTAAGCGTGGCTGTGCGTATGCGCTTGCGTTGTTCAATATAGCAACAAAAATTTGGCAAAACGTAGACTTGCCCAAGGGAACTATGGCAATTGATGAGCTAGAGTTTGAAAGCTCTCATGAAGGCCAAGATGATGAGTATTTTGATGATGATGTTGACAACTTCGAGGAAGTTCAGAATGTTTGTGATTATATATATGTTCATGCTCATTTTCATGAAAGCGATGATGAAGATGAAGATGACGAAGTTGATGAATGAGGGAAGGTGACTTTTGGAAACGCCTTGTTGGATGTATAGAACATTACAAGGTATGTAATCTTTCTCGCAGCTTTCAAGTGTTTTTTTTCTTGGTGCTTGTCAGCCTCTTCCGCTGTAAGCATTGTGTTCTCTCTGTCTCTCTGTCTCTGGACAATCGGTATGCGTGCGGATGTTGCAAGCACTCAATCAAGAAGAATCTTTCATCTCCTATAATGTGCATTGTATAATAACAGTGGATTGCAAAGTTTTGAATGGTACGATGAAAAACCTTGAAAAAATTTGTTCCTCAATCAGTTAATACTTTTGATCAAGTAATCTTCATGACTTTAGAGGAAAAATTTGGCTTGTACGTTTTATAGACATACTGGGTTTTTTATTTTTGCAACTCTAGGCTCATGTATTGTTAGTCTTGGTTGTGCATTTCCGGCTGTCTGTAAACCCTAAACCCTCTTCTCTCGCAGCTTTCAGCTTGGTAGAATTGTGGTTTGGGAGGATCGCTAGAGGTTTGGAGAGATCACTTTGGACACAAGAGCCAAATCCTCTTGAGATCAAGTTTTTTTGCTTTGTGAGAGTTTCTTATGTAGTTTCAATGTAGGAGGTAAGTGAACGCAGAGTCCCATTTCTATTCAACTATCAGTTTCCAGAGACGTTTGGTCAACTCTTGCTCACTCGCTTATGAGCTCAATTAATTGCTAAGCCATGGTGGTAAATGAGGATCGATATGGAATACGCAATGAGGTGTCTTAGGGTTTTAATATACTCCACCTTGTGTTCTCATCAGCCAACAGACTTCTATTTCTAAAAGAGTCCTCACAGAGAAGGTGAACTCCTTCTGATTCATGTCACCTTACGGTATCAGTTGAGGTATGTTGTTCCAGCAGAAGCAAATATAGTAGTTAAATCATCGCAATGCTCACGATTTATTGTTTTTTGGCATGTTTTACATTCATGTGTTTGCTCTTGCAGTGGCAGAAGGATACTGGCTCAAGGAGTATGGCATGTCACCTTCTGCAGGTCAGTGTTGATTTTAGAGATTCACACGTTTTGTACTGCAGAATAGTTACAGAAACGATTTCATTGCCTCCTTTTTGACTCCGACAAGACCATGCTTTCTTTAGTAGATTTGAATGCGGCTTATGCGAATCTTTATTCGTCAAAGTACAATGATTTTTTGGGTGAACTACACAATATGCTTCCCTGTTTTTGGTGATGTGGAGTTCAGCTTTGTTCAATTCGTACTGTCCATAATACAGTCAATCGATTTGGTCATTTTGTAACAGGAATCTGTAGTTGAAGGGCAAATGGATGCAAGTTATCTGAGTTTTATAACCAGAGATCCAAATTCACCAATCTCACAAGATTTGTATGGTTTCTGCATAGAGAGTTCAAGGATTTTGAACAACACAGTGGGTAGTGATAGTTGTTTCCTCACCCTTGACATCATGCACATGCAAACCCTCAACCTGGATCAAGCCTTTATGTAAGTTTATCTATTATACTTGCAGGTTTTGCATGTCACAGGTCACCATTGCTTCTCTCCTTACTTGGTCCTATCATTGGTGATAGGGGAAAGCACTTTAGAGAACGCTCATGAATGCCACTTGCAAATACTTTTTTCATCCTATGTCGCAAAACGGAGTTGAAAGTTTGAGATCCTTTTTTTTGGCTCGATTTCCTCAGTAACTGAGTTGTTCGTTTGTTGACTACTTAACCCCTAAATGCCCAAGGGTGTTTTTCTTGTTTGCCGAAGGTAGTTTTGAAGTTTTTGAATTGTCCTTGGAAGATCATTATTAAACATCAAACAAAATTGTAACCGTTGAATCTTGAACTTCAAGGTTTCTAGATGGCACTACTCAAAAATAATCCAAAACGGCCGCACAGATTTTAAGATATTTGTGATTGAATGATGATGAGTATGGAATTTTTTGCTTTTTTTGGAGCTGCTTGAAATTTCTGATGTAAATTGATAACTTTTGGATACAAAATTGGGAAACAACCACTTAGGATGCTTCAATGTTTATTGTTGTTACTTCAAAACCAATGGCCCGTCTTCCAAATCCATGACCACAATTTCACAAATGAGCTTGCAATACAATTGTCAAAACGCAACCGTCTAATACAAAGAAATTTTCAACTTCAATTATTAACCAAAACTCCTTACAAATGAAAAAATTTCAACGGTGGAAGTATTTTGATTTCCATAACAAAGACATTCCAAGTGAAATTAGTCCAAAAGCACTTTTAGATTTTGTTAAATGTCAAAATTTTAGTAAAAGGGCCCTTATTGCCCAAGGGAGTGCCCAAGGGAAATCTTCACCTTTTGCTCAACTTGATGCCTTCTTTTCAATGTGGCAACTTCTCATAGGCTCTGTGACACTATTCACAACACTATTCATGACAGAAAATGTATGCTTCTACTTAACCTTCCACCAAAAACAAATGGAAAAAGATATGAAGGAAGTTGAATTTGAACAATGAAGCTAACTTGAGCACGCAAATTTCCCAAAAAAGAAAACCTCAAAACAACAAAATCTATGCCTACAACAGGGTTTCAAAGTTTCTTGAAATTTTTTGGATACCAGAATCTGGTGCCTTGGGCATTTAGGGGTTAATTAGAGTTGTCTCGTCTGTAGACAAGGAACATGTATGGGTTAATCCCTGAAGGGCCCTTGGGCTCTAGAGTTATGGTACCAAATATGGTCAAAACTGCATCAAAAGTTTGAATCAGCTAGAAATTAAGTGTTACAACCATACATATTGAAGGGTTGTATGATGGTGGGTGCCTAATTTTTTTGGAAAACCTTCAAAGCAGCTCAAATACATTTGTACATACGGTTGCAAAGGGCTTTTGGGCCATTCAGGGGTTAACAAGAACATGTATGGGTTATCTTATGTACCGCAATCTATAGCCCGTTTTTGTTCACCATGTTTTAAAATGCTTTACGTTTTTGAACCTGGGCATTTTATACAATAAAATTAGCAGTTTAGAATCTTGTATCATTAGCATTTAATTCTTACTCAATCCTAATCAAGCATACTAGATTTTGAGTTTCAAAAAACAAAAACCCTATTTTTGGTGAATTATTTTACATAGGGGATTGATATGTTTACCACACCCTTTCAACTATTCTACCACACCCCGGGGTAAATTTTAGATTTCTTCCATCAAATAGTTGAATTTGGGAACTTGGAATTTAGATTTAGACTTAGAGACCTTGAGTTTGTCTAGAATCATAATAGAAAGGTTGTAATTGTACAACACCCAATGAAAAAGCTTAGTTTGGGGGAAAAGTATTGCTTTTACTTTTGTTTATAAAAAAGATAAGCTTTTTCATTGGGTGTTGTTCAGTTAGAACCTTTTTATGATTCTAGACTAAATCACAATCTCTAAGTCCAAATCTAAATTCCAAATTCTCAAATTCAACTATTTGATGGTAGAAATCTAAAATTTACCCCGGGAGTGTGATAGAATAGTTGAAAGGATGTGGTAGACATATCAATCCTCATTCTGAGGTTCACATTTGTTTGGCGATTTAGACCTCCTTTTGCGTACTTTGAGAAATCCCCGTAATTTCTAGCTAGTAAGTATTTCGAGTATTTTGAGAGCTATGCGTTTGCGTAGTTTGAGACTTATACGTACTTTGAGGCTGATACATACTTTGAGGCTGATACATACTTTGAGGCTGATACATACTTTGAGGCTGATACATACTTTGAGGCTGATACATACTTTGAGGCTGATACATACTTTGAGGCTGATACATACTTTGAGGCTGATACATACTTTGAGGCTGATACATACTTTGAGGCTGATACATACTTTGAGGCTGATACATACTTTGAGGCTGATACATACTTTGAGGCTGATACATACTTTGAGGCTGATACATACTTTGAGGCTTATACATACTTTGAGGCTCATACGTACTTTGCTGTATGTACAAATTTTCCGGTGTTCACCTAATCTTCGGACTTCACGTATTTTGCGAGTTGTGCAGGTTTTCGAATTTTGTGTGTCTCCGAAATTGTACTGCTGATGTTGAACGTGAGCTTCCAGAGAGTGCGGTAAACTTAATGAGATTTCAGTTTAGGGTTTAGGAATCACTGCAATGCAGATTTTGGACACTTTCATTAAGAACGTTCAAGGACAGGAAGAACGTTGATTCGGGACGGCAGGCATTTGAACTGGACAGATACTACAGCAGCGAAAGAAAAACTTCACAAAAGCTCCAGAGTTGGATGCATCGCATGCGGCAGTGAGCAAGGATGCGTAACCATTGGCCTTTGAAATGAAATGAGGAGCCACGACGTCTTGGAAAACCGAAGTTCGTGTTCGTGGCAAAATACTAGCTATGACGTGAGGACTCGGTGGCGGTGAAGGTCGCGAGGTCCGTGTCGCTCTGGTAATCACGCACGTTTTTAAACGAGGAGATTTTATTTTATGCAGCTCGTTTTGTGTGCTTATTACTAATTGTGAATTTTGATTGCATCCCACCGAGTGCTGTTGGATCTGAGTAGCGAGTAGGAGAAACCCTAAATATGGAACCTAGAGTTTATTGGCTCTGAGACAGCAGGAAACGAGGCTTTGCCTGAATAGAAAAAAAGCTTACCCTGAAAGAACTTTGGTACCTAAAGCAAGCCATTCCATTTTGAAGAATAAAAGTAGGAAGAAAATTATTGTCCATGCCACAGTGGTACAAGGACAAGGACAGAGCGTTTCATAATGTAGCTGCTTCTTGTGTGCTCAGTCGTCATGTATATTTTATCGTTTCGGAGGATGTGAAGAAGTGTGAGAGACTTATGGGAGCCCTTTTTTGGTGTGCGTTGCGAATTGCGTATTTCTTTGGTTATAGAGTTGATTGCAACCTTGAGAGTGCTGGTTCTGCTCGGGGGAGGAGGAGGAAAACCCTAAACCTTGTGTCTCATTTGGTTAGCAGTTCACCACATGTCTTCATGATTCCGAGTTATGTGAGTGGCTGCTTACCTGTAAACGACAACTTACGTGATATTAGGTCTGGGGCTGCTGCGAGTATGGGTAAACAAAATGGTCGTGTGTTCATCGATCGTAGGTTGAAGTGTGAGGCTGAGCTTCTAGGGTTGCTTTGTGTTTTCAGCAGTTGAAACCTACGTCTTGGATCGTAACCTGGATCGTAACCGAGGGTACCGATCTTAAAAATTGTTTGGAAGGTCTTTGAATTCATTGAGGCTGTTTTTTTTCTATGATAGTATTTGAAGATGGGAAAATGTTTTGAGTTCTGCTGATGCGTAGTTTTTAAACTGTAAATAACAAATGTATCAGGAGTGGAGTTGCTGGCGTGACGCTCACTGGACTGGATGGATGTTTGTTGCAGGTTGAATTGCAAGCCTGCACTTCTTTGGCACGTGTAGGTTGCATCACCGATCATGAC
The DNA here is from genome assembly GCA_963920765.1 of Ulota crispa. NCBI lineage: Eukaryota > Viridiplantae > Streptophyta > Bryopsida > Orthotrichales > Orthotrichaceae > Ulota > Ulota crispa. Next base: position 1,551,117 of record OY987249.1, on the reverse strand, counting down.
TGCTTCCTGGATGTAATCTAAGCAAGGTGTGTTTCTTTGCGAGGTTGTCTTACAAGGGTAGATGCTTGAGCGATAATATTGTGATGCAGAGCTCTAGTGTGGATTTACCTGCGAGGGTAGAAGCTTGATGGTGAATGCTCTTGCTTGCAGTTTGAGTATGCATTTTCATTGAGCGAGAGAGGTGCTGAATGAACGGACGTTGCATCGTCCGTAGGATGTTGAATATGTAATCTCAACATTCTAGGGCTAGTGCAGGTTAAAGGAGATCAGGACCTGCTTCCGTGAAAAGCTGGAGTACTGCGAGCTCATCGTAACCAAGATGGAGACCATGGGGAAAGCTGCAAGAGTGACTGACGGGGAGGACAAGGGCAAGGAAACATTGGATGCAGATTTATGGGGCCACTTACAAGAGCATATCCCTCTGCAATGTATATACGAGAAACTGTCGCAGCGGGATCTCTTCCCATTGCGCCTTGTGAGCAAAGAATGGAGCCACGCCGCATTGCAATGGATATTGCCAAAGTCCTCTTTTGTGGCCATCGATGGAGGCCTCAGTCGTGGTGACATGCCGTCCGTGAACGGGATTGTCACGTACAATAGTGCCTCTGGCAATGTCAAGTTCAGCGGCCAACGCCTTCGCCTCCTTGATGTCAGAACTTATATTCCACCATTTGAAGTGGAAGGGCTCATTTTGTGCAACAGCCCGTATGTTTTGGAGGAACGGGGTGTTTACAATGTCCACACCCGAACATGGCACGCCATTCCTGTTGGTCCGAAACAAAGTGAGACAAAGTATGGTCCAGACCGGAGCAAGACTTTGTCTGCTTATGGTCTGGTAGTGGACACAACCGTAAAGCCATGTACTTTCAAACTGATTGAGGGAAACAATAACTTTAGGACACAAATGTATGATTCCAAGAGCAAATCATGGAGCAGAACCTCCTCCCGGTTACCGATCTCATGTGCGGTGCCTGTGGAGTTCTAGAGAGTACTCTTGTATATGCCACAATGACAACGTATACATATCTCTGGGCACGCACAGGATCTTGAAGTATTCCTCAGAAGATGACAAGTGGACGACTTTGAAGTTTCCAAAGGTGAGGACTCTCAAGAACAATCCACTGTTTGACGAACCCTTGGGGGTTTGGGCAGGCCGGATTTTCACCACTGCGGAGAACAAAGAGGAGCAAACAGTTATTGTGTGGGAGGTTGTCGATTCCGAAGCGCAAGAGTGGGTGGAGTATGCTCGCATGCCTGTGGAGCAGTACGAATGGCTCTCGGATCTTGACTATCATTACTATGTTGTTGAGGAATCGTATTGTTCAAGGGCGTTTTTTTGCGACGGCTACCTGTTGATTTGTTCTTGGCAACGGTACGGTGCCCGTACCCTTGCTAAAGTGCGTGTGTTATTCGATTTAGCACCGAAAGTTTGGCAACAGGTGGACTTGCCCATGTGAACTGTGACAATTGATGAGCAAAGAGCTTGAAAGCTGTCATGAAGGCAAAGGTGTTGACGAAAGTGAAGATGTCACAGCAGTAGCATTCTCTGACAATGCAGACAAAGTCTTCAGCGGAGGCATTGTATATGACATCAAAGTGTGGGACCTCCTCAAGAACGAAGTGTCTATGAAGCTATAAGGACGCACCCGTGGAGACAATAACGAGCATGCAGCTAAGCCCAGATGGATCCTGTTTGCTTATGAATTCCATGGATTGCTCGTTGCAAATCTGGGATATGAGGCCGTATATATGCACCTCAGGTACATTCTGTTGTCTTTAGCGCACAAATGATTCCCTCATCATGGAATCTGGGCCAGTGGAATCAAGCACGACATATTATTTCCCCTTCATTTCTTCCCGCTTCCCTGTTTAGGTATCTTGGTACAGCTTCTCTAGCTCCTTGAACCTTTGTACTGGCCGTCGATCAGGCTTGCAGCGGAGGTGGTCTTAGGACAGTGAATCTTGCATCTTCCTTTCCCTGTTTGCTGTTCTTGAAAAGATTCGTTTTTTGTATGCCGTTTCGTCTATCCTGTGAGCTACACTGGAATTTGTAAAATTTCTAACATCTTGCTATAGCTTTTACCTTTTAACGGACTTTCAAACCCACTAATTGACAATACTAAAGATGAATTTTTGTTTTTCACATTTATTTTTTGAGTTAACCCCTGAGCGCCCAGAGTTATTTCACTCAAATCCATACCCTTGTGTACTTAGTTCAATAAAAGTATTACCTATGTAGAGTCAAGTAGTTTGAATTTTTTTTGAGTGATAGTAAACACGTGCCTGGAGGTACATGAAAAAGTACAAGTTTTTTTACTTTACTATTAAGAAGAGGATAAGAGTCAAACATGCACATTTTTAAAAACTGAGCAACCACATTTGGGCTCCTGGGACGCTCAGGGGTTAAAGATGACACTTTTCATGCAAGCCTATAGTCAGAGTTAACAAACACTTATCAGCGTTAAGTAATTTGACGTCTTGGTGTAGATAAATCTTTTTCAGCTGGACACCTTTTAGTTTTGAATCAAGATGGTTTCCATCGTTTTTTCCTGTTTTGGAAAAATGTTCAGATAACTATTTTGATGAAATTGACGATATCCATAAAGTTTACTGAGTCGGCGAACGTGTATATGTTCCAGATCATTTCCATGAAAACGTTGATGAAGATGATGATATCATGATTACGAGGATGTTGATGAATGATGAAAGTTGAATTTTGGAAATGCCTTGGATGTACAGAACAGTACGAGGTAGGTAACCTTTCTTGCGGCTTTCATGTGTTTTTTTCTTGGTGCTTGTACGTTATTACGACATAAGTTTTTTGTGTGGACTTTGTTCTTTTTTAAGGAGGATCATATGGATTCACATACGCGTTTTTGAATACCATGTGGATTGTTAACATTTGCTGTAGGGTTTTAGTCATGAGCTTGGACTACTGTTCTTGGATCATGAGTAAGGAAGGAGATTCAAACAATTGATTGGTGCAGCTCTTTATTATTTGTTGTTGGCAGATATCATAAGCGCTCTTTTGTTGAGGTCAGTCTTTATAGTTTATCCCCTAAATGTTTAAGGGTACTTTTCTTGTAATTAGAAGGCATATTTGATGTTTGTGAACCGTCCTTGTAAGAACATTATTAAATATTGAAACTAAATACTCCCTCTGTCCCTCTAAAAACGTCCACAAGCTTTCTTTTGAAGGATTAACTCTGTTTTTAGTCTTTGTGCTAGTGACACATGTATTCTAGAATCAATATATCATCTACCAAATGTATGCAAAATCTTCAATTTTGATGTTGTCATTTAGGCATGCCAATTTTGTGCAAAAAGTATCATATTGTGCATGGTTTGTGAATGCTGCCAAATCCTCATTATTTTAATCTTTGTGCTAGTGACACATGCATTCTACAATCAATATACCATGTACCAAATATATACAAGATTTCCAACTATGATGTTGATGTTGGGGCACCCAAATTCCATGCAAAAAGTACCATATTTGTGCATGCTATTAGCTCCTTATTATTGATGATTTAAAGATTAGTAACAACAATGGTACCTCATATGGGCAAGGCCAAGCTTGCTAGGAGAGGAATGCTCCCTAATTGCTTAACTTACCCCGTGAAATCATTGAACATGGCAAACTCTTTCTTGGCGTTTGAAATCAGCAAAAGGGAGCTTTTTAATGTTACAAGAAATGTGTTTGATTTGGAGATTTTTAGAGGGACAAAAGGAGTAGTAAACATAAAAGTCTTGATCTTTAAGGCTTCTAGATGGTGCTGCCAAAAATAAATTCCAAAAAACAATTTGGATCTCATGATGTTTGTGATAGAACGTGTCTGAGTACATAACTTCCTTTTTTTTTTTGGAGGCACTCAATACTTGTTATGTAAAAATGGCAATTTTTGGGTACAAAATTGGAGAACAACCACCTATGACAACTAGGTATTTTTGTTGTCACTTCAAATCTAGTGACTCCCCTTCCAACTCTAGGACCAAAATTTTGCAAATGTGATTGCAATGCAATAGTCAAAGAGTTACCACCTAAAACTAAGATCAATTTTAGTTCTAATTATTGGCCAAAAACCATTGTAAACAAAGAAACTTTAATAATTGATGAATTTTGATTTGCGTAACAAAGACATTCTAAGTGAAATCACCCTAGAGCCACATTAGGATTTTATTAAAAAATTCATTTTTAGTGCAAAGGCCCTCACTACCTAGGAAAAGGTCTTGATTTTATTCTTATAATCTTTCAATTCATGAGTAATATTATTGTGTTTTCTTTTCTTATGAAACATCTAGTTTGAATTTGTACAATTACAATTTAAAAAATAATAATACAACTTATCAAAATGTTTGATTTTTTTTTCAATTTAGAGCCTTGGGGAGGTCACACCCCTTTACGATTGGATACCACCTGCAATAACGGGGTAATTAAATGGGGGGTATTTAGATTCTTTAAGGTAATTTTTTCCTCCCTTTCTTTAGATAAAAAAGCTACTTTAGTGTATTTTAGAGTACCCTATGCTTATTTCTAAATGGTTATATGACCTAATTTTTTAGACCCTATTTTTTTTTACAAACACAACAGTATCATAAGAAAAAATTATGTGTATACAATGGATTTATAGAAGACTTTGGCTTGCAAAAAAATAACGTAAGAATTTAACATATAGCAAGTCCTTCAAACCATACTTACAAAGCAACCTTCCTAAACCCTAACCCATTCCTAAAAATTCAGATTACCCTCAACCACATGCATACTCATGAAACAACGAACGATGAGCTTTGAAGCACCAAACCCTGAAATGGAGAAGAAAATAGAAAAGGAAGAAAAACAGGCAGAGGACAGTAGGTAAGTTTGAGCTTGAACCTGAGCTCTAATTATTGAGACCTGCAGAATGAACTAAGTGGTAGCGCTGACGTCCACTATTGTTGTTGGCAGAAGAAGATAAGAAATCCAACCCTTAATGCGCCAACAAAGAAAACAAATCCAACCCAAAATGCAAACCCTACTGAACTCACACTCCCGTGCTTGCAAGTACAACAATGTGAGGAAAATTTTGTAAGGAGGATGAGAAGCTTCAATTGCAAAGCACCCTTGCCGCCACTTTTAGAGCACTCAAATAATCCAGGGAGAAAAAAATTGCAAACATCAAGAAAGCAGTCTCAAATCTGAGAATCCTAAGTGCTAGCAAGAGCAACAATAAGCTTAGCATAACATGTAAAGAAGCCAGAGTGTAAAGAATCCAATGTGCTCGCTAGCACAAACCCTACTCTCAAGATTCTATAACAATGCCACCCTTTGCCAGCACGCCTGACCCTTCTTCGATTACCCTACGGCCTGTTGCTAAACCCTAAACCATTACAACCCAAATTTTGCACAAAAAAAACAATTTTTCATCCATATTGCAAATGAACTCTAAACCCTACACTCATCCTACTAAACTCTTTTAGGATGATTCTATATTTCCCACCCTTTTTTTTTACAGTATTCTAAAATGGATTATACACCACCCTATTTTACATATAATGAAGCAAGACATATTTTTCCAATGGTAAATTTAAAAAAGATATAAAATTTATCTCCAATGAATAAAATTAACCTTATTTTTTATCTCGCATAGTTTACTAAAAATTGGAGAGTGACCTCCCCGAGTTTAGAGCAAACTCCTACAAGCTCAAAAAAAGCCTTACGATAGGGGTAGGGGTTAACATCATTGTTTGGTTGATGTATAGAAATTTTTGTTTTATAACTTTTTAATTTGACAATGAATTAAAGAAAAATTTAACTCATGTGGTTTTTTTTCAAGCTTATACTAATATAAGTTTAGCTATTGATTTGGCCAAGGATTCTAATGTGCAACTTCGTGCAACATGAAAGAGCACGATGGTTTTCAACTGGATAACAAATTAGGGGAGATACGCCCAAGCTCAACAATTGGTAACAAAAGAATGATATTGATATTGAAAAGAAAAGTATGATATAAAAACATAGTGCAATACTTAAAAGACAAAAAGTGATACAAAAAAGACAAAGTGATGTTTGCAAAAGCATAAATTTGACACTTTCGGAAAATAATTGGAGGATACTAGCTTCTAAAATTTGGGTGTGAAAATGTCACCTTATAAAATAGTTGAGTGCCAAAATTTTCACATTTCTAGAATTTTAGGTGCCTTTCTTTCATATTTTTTCCTTAGTAACCTTGATTTTTATAATTACGTAATTGAGAAGCACCTTTTTTATTTTGATACTGTCAAAATGTTCTTTTTATGAGTTTTGAGTGTCATAACTCACAAGGCACACTTTCAAAAAAATTATGTGTCATACGATAGAACACAAGAAAACAGAATTGACACCAAAATCCTTGTCAAAATTTATGCCTTGGTTCATAGTAGAAAGACAAAGTGATCGAAAGAAGACACTGATTTCAAAAAAGACAAAGTGGTATCAAACGTGAGATCGGAAAGACAAAGTGATATAAAAAAGACACAGTGATATTAAAAGACAGAATTATATTAAAGATGTTAGTGACATTAACCCCTATAGGATCAAGCCTTTTTTTCTTGCCAAAATCACACAAAAATGTCACTTCTAGGTATGAGTAAGAAGGTAGTTTTTTTTTTTTTTTTTTTTTTGGAAATTCAACCATAGGATATTGCCTTATACTAGAAGAGGTATTTATGAGAAAAAAATGAGGCCATTCTAAATGGAGAGGAAGGAGACATTCACATATGAAGTGAAGGGGGAAGGTTTTTTTTCGTGCTGCCATTAAATTTTAGAAGCCTTTGACCACTCTTACATGAAAAAAATTGCTCTACCCAAAGTTGTGCTTTTAATATACCATGTAGGAGATCAAGTTAGATATATGTCAGAGAATTTTCAGATTAATTGGAACTACACAACACATGGGAAAAAATTAGTAAGTAAAAAGAAGTATAGAGAATGAGTCAAAACACTAAATCATTAAGAATTTAATTATTGAAATGAAAAATGCAAATCCCAATAGTTATAATGTTGTAATAAACAATCTACTTCCTTAGGTTTAGTTTTTTTCCAAAATATTGAAAATTGAGTAAAATAAAGAACTTTGAAGTTTATTTTAGAATGGAGAATCTAGAGTTGTCCGCAAACAAAAACTCCTCATAACTTTCATGTCATTGGTTGAAATTGAATGATTCAAAGCTTCACACGTATAAAAATAATCTAAAGAACCAATTTCAAAGTTTACTTTTTAAAAAATGTGAATTTGAAAAAAGTTTTTGGATTGCCCAAAAGCTCAATCTGCTCGAAATTTTCATAAATCCTTGCATAACTTCTTCATCAAATGTCAAAATGAAGAAAAATTTAGATGCCCACATAGATCTCTAAATTCCCCATCTTCATAAAAATTTCAAAATTCACATAAAGTAGCTTATAAAAAGGGACATGCCCAAAATCCCATTTGTCTTCAGAAGGACAATGGTTCTTTAGGGGTTAAAGAGGTCAGATGATATCAAAAAAGTTGAGTGGTTGTAGAGGTTCAGTGACATGAAAGAGGTGGATCCGTGAATATATACTAACTAGAGATGGTGATATTAGAGAGATTCAGGTGATATTACAGAGGTACACGACAGTAAAACCCTGCTTAGGGTTTAACCTTTCGACCCGCATGTTGCAGAGTTTTGTTGCAATGGAGCTTCGAGGAGGAGCTCGAGGTCGTGCTCGTGGACGTGGGCGTCGAGGCGGCGGTGGTGCTGGTGCTGCATCAGGAAGAGGTCGTGGACGTCGAGGAGGCGATGGCGCTGCTGCGGCAAGAGGGGGACGTGGGAAGGGCCCGAGGTTAGACTCTCGCTTGCTTCGACAGTTAGACGGTGGTCGGAAAAAAAGGAACGTCGACAACGACGATGACGACGGAGAAGGTCTTGCAAAGGACTTCTATGAATACGAAGAAGGAATCGCGGACGAGGAGTCCGGGAAGAATCGCCGCTACGACGACGTGGAGCACGTGGAGTACGAGCTCCCTTCTGATTTTGAGGTTTCTGCCAACCCTAAAACATTCACCTTCTCATTTTCTACAGCTTCCGACGTTCGAATCCATTCTCCCGTTCGCTTTGTAGCTCGGTGACGTTCTTTCTATCGTTCACTAATTACATCTCATTAACTCGACTGGTTTGAAAATTGTAGTAATTATGTTCTATTGGTCTTCAATTCTGGAAAACTTGTGGTGGTGTAGGACGAAGAGATTGACGAAGACGCTGCTCTTGGAGACGAAGATGTCGGGTTGGAAGAGACTATTAATTCTACGAGACGGCAAGACGCTTCGCTTGATGAGAGTGACGTAGACCTAAACAGCGACGAGGAGGAAGATGAATCTGGATCGGAAGATGACGAGGAATCGGACGGTGAAGGTGATGAAGAGGAGGAGGAATCTGAGGAAGAGGAAGAAGAGGAAGAGGAGGATGCTGATGAGAAGCATCAACTGATGCTCGAGGCAGTCACTGGAAAACCTCATCAGTTAAGAAATGGTACGTAAATTAGGGTTTTCGAAAAATTAGGGTTTGTTCTTGAGTCAGTCGATGTTCACAGTATGGTTCAGTAGAGAGAGACTTGTACATATGCTCAATGTGTTTCTAGAAAGAAAGTTGCATGGAGACCAAGCTGGTTATAAAGTTTTCATTGTGTAAGTTTTTAGGGTTTCGTGTTTAGGTATATGTTGCCATTCTGTGAGGCTACTTGACTGTGTATCCATTTTTGGTGGTTTTTGTTTGAGGAATAACTGGTTTTTTGTGTGTTGTATTAGAGGGTGGTGCTAAGGAACGGAAGAAAGAAGTGAGGTCAGAGGCTTACACAGAGTCGGAGTATAATTTGAATCCAAACACGAATGGAAAGGCGTCTGCTGTTAGTGTGGAAGATCTTTTAGGTTCCTTGAAAGGGGCTTCAGGAATCGAGACTCTCCGGAAGCGCATGAAGCCGCTGCAGAAAGAGGAATTTGCTGTCAGTGCGCCATTGCCGAAGGTGCTACAGGATAGAGTGGAGCGCAAAGCAGGGTATGAGAAGAGCAAAGATGAGGTGGCGAAGTGGCAGTCGCTTGTTAAGAAGAACCGTGAAGCTCCGTCTCTGACTTTTAATGAGAGGGAAGCTCTCCCAACGACTACCGTTGCTGCTCTGGCAGACAAGCATAAACCTCTGACTGATATGGAAAAAGAGGTTGCCGCTATTTTGGAGCAAAGTAACATGGTTGTTGCAGAGGATATTGAAGCTGCTGAAGCTCTTGAGCTTAATAAGGTCATTTTCCCTTCCAAGTTTTTCAGTACCTTAGGGTTGTTTCAATTCAAGCCTTGAATTGAATTTGAGATTTAAGCAAAGGTCTTAACTTAACTTGCAGTCAGTAATTTGTGAACTGAAGTGCCCCAGGTTAATTGTAGAAGGTCCTCGATTTCGAAGCGAATACTCAATTATAGTAACTTTCAAATTGTTGTTCAAAATTGTAGAATTTGACTACGTCTTTCTGTTGTTATTTTTGTTGCTTTCTTAGAAAATTTATTTCAACTTCTGTAGATATGGAAGCAACCTCTTTTATCCTTTTGGTATTTAGTTGTGAGCAGTGTTCACACGTTGCAAGGTTTTGTTAAAAAAATTCAATGCCGTCCTTGTGAGGGGATTGTAATTGTACTTGGAAACGTTGTCCATCTCATGGATCTGCATTCAGTTGTTATCGAAGTTGCTGATTCTGTTTCCTTGTTTTTTTCCTATAATTCTCAGCTTACTGTGGAGGAGGTTAGAGAAAGGCAGCAACGACTCTCAAAGATGCGCAGTCTATTATTTCAGCATGAGGCAAAATCAAAACGCGTCGCCAAGATCAAGTCAAAGACTTTCCGCAAACTTGACCATAGCAAGAGGATGAGGGATTTTATGGAGACAGATGAGGAGGCGGTCAAGGAGGCAGCTTTGAAGCAGGAAGAAAAGCGAGCTGAGGTCTGTCACTTGTGTCCATTATTCGCAAAATGCACATTTTTTTTTTTGTGGAGATTTGAGCAGAATTATCTCAACTACTTATGCATTTTCGTACTTTTTTTGCTGCTGTATTCTTTCGTTAGAATTTGGTTCATTCGATACCACAATGTACAACCTTGCAACTCAAGTTAGAGCGGCTCTGTTTATAACGGTGAAATCACTGAGTTGCATATTGAGCTTGTTTGCTGTTTGTGATTGCAGGAGCGCATGACTTTAAAGCACAAAAATACCTCACGCTGGGCAAGGAGGATACTTAAAAGAGGCTTAAAGACTCATGAGGACGGTACCCGAGATGCTATTATGGAGCAGCTCCGGGCTCATAGCATGCTGACTAAGAAGATCCAGAATGCTAACTCCAGCGAAAGCGACGTTAGCAGCAGCAGTAGCAGCGACGAGGAAGACGATGAGGAGGCTGCTGGAGATGGCAGGAGTAGGTCGAAGCTACTAGCCAAGGCTAAAGCAGCTACACTTGAAGCCATGGAGTTTGATGAGGAGGCCGACGTTCCCAAGACTGGTCTATTTGCTCTTCCTTTCATGGTAAGCATCACGTCACTATTGGTCGCAACTGTAGATTTGAAAGTACTGGTCCACAAACTACTGTAATTATTCTAAATCTTGAGACTACAAAGGTTTCTTTGTTGATATTATTGTAGTAGAAAGGTGTTAGTAACCTCGGTAATTACGGTTTTTCGTTTACTTCTTGGAACTCACCAAATAACTCTGGAACAGAATGTTATGACCTGCTTGACTTTGCTGGTCTGGCGTTACCGCTGTGTTTGAAGGCATTTTTTGTCTTTGCTTGTTTCCGGGTTATCTTCCATTATGGCTTTTGATTTATCGCCAAATGAGGCAGGTGATTGTTCAATGTTTCCGATCTCGGTGCTCACTTTTTCGTCTTACAGGCTCGTGCTATGGAAAAGAAAAGGAACGAGGCTCGGGAGGAGGCATTGGCCATTCTTGAGCAACTAGAGCAAGCTGAAGCTGATGAGGAAGGAGTTGATGGAGATAGTGCAGTTTTTGAGGATAGGCAGAATGAAAACAAGGAAGCTGGACACTCTGGTAGGCTTGCTTTTGGAGACCTTGCTGAGGCTTCACGAGCTCAAAATTCAAAACGGTCCGAATTTAAGCACAAGGACCGTGACGACGACGACTACTCAGATTTAGACCTTGATGTTGATGATGAAGATGGTGACGACGACAACGGCAACGGAGTTCATGAAGACACTAAGAAGCGGAAGTTCCAAATGCATCCGGCAAAGAAGGCGTCTTCAAAATCAAAAAAGGTACACTTGTTGTCGTTGCTACTGTTTCTGTTTAGATACATGTGCTTATTTTGTAGGATTCTGAGGAGGAGTAAGTAGCCTACAGATTTGTTTGGGTTTGATGGTTAGGATTTTTGTTCCACTGCAACTCTGGAAAACTGACAAAGTTTCTTGAACCAGATTGACCCTCAAGGGAGTCAGAAGTTAGGATTGAAGAGCTCGGTAGAAGTCAAGTTTAACTCAGACGAAGTAAAGCCGAGCAGATTGGTGAATGTTCCTGAAGAGCCTACTGGTAAACAGAAGAAGAAGAAGAAGAAAAATAAGAAGAAAAGAAAAACTGATACTAATCCTCCAGCTGCTGCAAGTGGAGTAGAATTGGGTAAAGGCCCGCAAACCACTACCACTGGGGTTGTGGACGTTTCATTATTCGACAAGCAGACGGGGTTTCACAGCAGTCGACCTACAGTCACAAAACCGAGCACTTCTGCAACTCTGGACAAGAACACAAGAGTTGAAAATCAAGCAATTGGACAGACCACAGCATTTCTAGACTTGGATGACGACGATGATCTCTCGAATGATAAAGGACTGGAGGTGGTTTCAAAAGGTGCGTCTCAAGAGGACTTGATTCGGCAGGCCTTTGCAGGAGATGATGTGGAAGCGGATTTTCAGAACACAAAATCCCGGGCTATGGATGAAGAGGTTGCTAAAATTGAAGAGCCCAAGGCTTTGCCAGGGTGGGGACAGTGGACTCATGCTCAGAGAAAGAGAGACCAGTCAGGGTGGAAGGAAGACCTTGAGAAGAAGAGGAGGGAGGAAGCACTAAAGAAACGAAAGGACGCAAAGCTGAAGTTTGTTGTTATTTCAGAGAAATCGGATAAAAAGGTGCTGTTCTTGTTCTCATGCTACGGGTCCAGCACCATGAAGGTCTTGAGACAAGAGAGGTTTACGTATGTGAATTTTGTTTACGTCTCTCAAGTGTTCATGTTTTTTTCTGCCAGGGTGCCAAGTATCATGCTTCCAAGGTACCCTTTCCAATGAAGACAAAGGAGGTGTTTGAACAATCACTGCGAATGCCAATTGGTCGTGAGTATAATGGAGAAAAAGTATTCCGTGATATGATTCGTCCTGCGGTAAGCTTTTACATGTCTTTTTTTTAACTTATTTTTTGGTTTGTGACGATCGATTTAGATGTTAAGTAAGTATTCCAAAACAACTTGAAAGGTGTAAAAATGTTAGATTTTGTCACCTCGTTTGTGCTGTTGAGTCTATAGAACTACTGAGTCCTACTCTATGGAATGAGAACCAGATGCTTGATTACTTAGGTTATATTTGTTTGCTCTTCAAAATTTCTTTGGAGTGCACGTCTCTCAAGTCATTTGATAATCAGGGATTGAAATGCTTAAATTGCATAATTGGTAACCATCATATTCTGTCCATGCTTGAGAAACTGGCTGTTTCTAGTTTAAAAGATGCCTGAGATATATAGAGGTTATCTAACACTAAAGTGGCCTATCGTCAATAGGTTATGATTTTTTCGTTATAGTGATACACTTTATTACCTTCCTGGAGCTACCTGAACCATTTGTTTCAGTTGTTTCAACTCCTACAGATATGGGTTAACTTGTGCTGAGAAAAATGATGAGTGTACCTTGGTTATTTCAAGCTAGAAATTTATGTAAATCTCTGTTACTAAGCATTTATGGCTGGTGTTAATATCCTTACAGGAGCTAAAGACTGCCGGAGTGATAATTAACCCAATCAAGCCTGATCGATCTGTTAAAAGACCAGCTGAGGCTCCTGTGATGCACAGTGCTAAGAGAAGGCGAGAGCGGCTGAACAAGGGTGGCAAGTGATTTATAATAGGAGCACTGGTTTAGAATCAAATTGAAGAGATTGCTGACACATCACAACTAGCTGAATCAAGGTGAACCATATGCTCATTTTACACGGCATTTAGAATTCTCCCTATGGGTTTTCTGTCAGCTGAGCTTTTAGATTAATATACTTTGTATACTAGAGTGGTAGTAGTTGAGCAATTGTAATGGTGGAGGTATTGGCAGGTGGTTTGTTTCAGACTTTCCTGCATGCTGTGTCAATTTTCCCACCGGGTGCTGATTTGCACTGGGCTTACAATTGCTGGTGTTAATCCTGATTGTTTTGTACTCTTGGCTCTTGGCTTTACAATGGAGACCAGATGCCACAGTTTACATACAAAGATACTTCCAATTGTGGACTTTCGAAGAGCTTCATTATAGAAATTTGCTGCATTGGATTTAAAATGCTTCATTTGGTAACATAAGCTTTTCAAATAAGCTTTTTCTGTTCTTTTTGAAGGTTAAGGATGCATCATTTTTCTTGTTTTTTTTAATTCCAGCAAACAATGTTGGTGATGCTTGAAGTCTTTGTCGTCACTTTGGTAGATTTTAGTGCAGTGCCACAAGTTTTGATGATGTTTGGAATTCCTCATGTCCTGACACTATTTGAAGTGCGTAAAACTTCATTCTTGCATGCTCAATATTGTGTAAGTAGTGGGTGCTGCCTTACTGGATATTTGAACATTTTTGTACAATAATATATTCATCACAATTGTATTAGATTGAAAAATCTGGAAACAAATATAATGTGGTATTATCTTACAACAACAAAAATTATTAAAGCGTACCACATTTTTGGTTTTTTTTTGGTCAGCTTTTGTAAAGGAGAAGATGGAACCATGGTTAATGTTTTAGACATTGTCTACATTTGGTTAGGTGCTTTTGTCATATTGTTTGTCAGTTCTTCATTTATGGTTTTGTTGATTTTTTTTCACTTCTCATTTGCAAAAAGCTAGAGCTGCTACTAGTGATTCATGAAGGTGTATATATGTGCATTCAATAAATTGTAGTGTAATAAGTGTTTACAAAAAGAAGACATGGTAGAGTAACGTTGCATCTCAAGTTGACAACAATATGTTGTAGGTATTCAATTTTGGATATTTCATAACAATTTTATTCAATTTTTATTGTCTATCTATTTCTAGATTAAGAATATCATTTGGTATTGTCCTTTTTAATGCATGGAATAGTAGTAGCACATGTATTTTGTCATCAAGGCATATAATAAAATAGAGATATCAATTTCTTTTTATGAAAATTGAAAAGTAGACAATAGTGGTAGTCACGCATTCTCAGAGATTGAAACTTTCCTAGAGATGGAGAATTGGCTTAGTGAAAATAGGAGTTGATGGGATCATTTCTCCATGGAGAAGGTAACACCCCTTTTTGGGCGGTGGAGAATGGTGAGTAGAGAATGATTTGCCATTTGAGGAATAACTCCAAGGAGCAACCAAGAGAGTAAAATGTGGTAAAAACAAGAGGCTATTGGTAAAAAAAATCCTTAGAAAAATTCTCTTGCTCCATTCTCTAGCCTCAACAATGGAGAAGAAAATTTCTCCAACCTTGGTGAAGCTAGTCCCTTCCTATGAACTGCACTAGAAGTGCCACCTCATTGTTTTTTGATCTTGGAGAATACCTCATACATGTTGTGACGAGGGCTTTTTTTTTGTACTGTAGCTACACAGTAAACACAGGCGTGCCCTCTCAAGTGAGGTGGATTTCTCGAGGGACAGCACCACATTTGTGGATATTGAATCTCACTATTGCAAATCTAGCGATATATTGCCAAAAAAAAAGCCCTAGTTGTGACTATCCCTAATATAGAACATGGTTGAATTAAAGTATTTAAATCCAAATTGAGCCAATGACCAAAGAAGGGAAATTGATTTGCAATGATTAGTTTGATCTAGTATCATCAAAACTTTAGGTTCATTTAAAAAAATGTATAGCAACAAAAATGTTAAGCAAACTATTATAACAATTGAAGATCATATCTACAAATTTCCACTTCGTTTCTTTCTTGATGAATTTGTGCCAATATGCTTTGTTTCACCTTTCAATACTAAAACCTTCCATGCTTGTTACAAGGGATAATTGCTCAAAATGACTTAATAGTGCAAAATCTTAGTGCAATTCAAACCATTTTGAAGGTTGCTGGTATGAAGTATCAAATTTTTTCAAGATATTAATTGGATTATAGGTTTTAACCTTCAACCATTTGTGATTGAGAACCACCATGGATTTTGATGATTTTATTTCACAATTTAGATCACATAAATGGCATGTTCCATGCTGCATATAACAAGATTTTGGATTTGTAGTTCATAATATGGAGTAGCTTTATGATCACTAGAATCATACATCTTGTAAGAACTGCATTTATTGTACAAAGGGGTTTACAAATGCCTACTCCTTTTTGCAATCAATTAAAGGAACTCAAATTAACCCCTAAAAATCCAAGGTACCAAATTTTGGTGTGATAAATTTGATGCCTTGGGCATATAGGGGTTAAAAACATCTGGCATAATATTGTAATAACTTTTTCCTCATCTAATGCTACCATGATACTCATTTTGCATCACTCATCAAAATATCAAATTTCTACTAAATTTTTTGTTGCCTTCTTCCCTCTTCCTAAATACACATGTATTTTAACCAAGTTGGTGGATGGCCTGTTATGGGATAAATATTTTGCATGCATAACATTCAGTAGCCTAAAGAGAGGCTATCTTTCCCTCTCTTTAGGTCTCATCCACAAACTTCATCCTGACAATTTTTTATTTTATTAATTTTTTTGACATGGTTGGCCCCCACATCGACGTATGTGCACTAAACTGAGCCTCTCTTTCATAAACTCTCTAACAAATTCAGCCAAGTGTCTCCATAGCTAAAGATGGGTGTGGAATATTCCACACTCTTTCATCTGGTTGGATGAAAAAATGTGGAATATTCCACACTCAGTTAAAGGGAAGGCAGGCCTGCTGAGTGCTACTGAATGTTATGTGCCCTTAGGTTTTTACTTATATTAATCTTGATTACTGTAATCACAATTTGCACAATTTACATTTTCTTTTTTATTGAACTTCAAACCACAAACAATCTCACATAACACCCGTATCGGATGTTTCATATTTTAATCTCAAAAAACTATCTCAACACTAGTAGAAAAATCAGCACAAAATCAACAGAATTTCAACCAAAAACTATTGATTTTTTTTGTGAATTTGGTCAAGTTGATTTGGGTACTTTTTTGTTGATTTTTTGTTGATTATTTATAGTTTTTTGTTAATTTTTTTGTTAATTTCTGTTACTTTTCACGTATTTTATGTTGTTCAATTCTAATTTTTTTCAATTTTAATTTATTTTTTTCATAGAATTTTATTTTATTTTGTGAAAAAGTGAACTTTTTAGGGGACGAGCAGCTGCCCCAACCCTCAGGTAGCTGCCCCAACCCCCAGGGAGTCGCCCCAACCCCCAGGCAACCGCCCCAACCCCCGGATAGCTGCCGCAACCGCCGGGCAGCTGCCCGAACCTCGGATAGCTACCCCAGCTGCCCGGACCCCTGAGCAGCTGCCGGCAGTGGGGTTTGAACCCTCCACCTCTATCCTCACACTCCACAAGTCTATCACATTCTCAAAAACCACTAAAGAATGTGCAAATACACATGCATATAGTAGTATCATGATTCTATTTGTACATTAAATGTTCATGTCTTTAGTAATCCAGTAGATTTTGGAGGCTATTTCTGCCCATTAAAGGACTTTTTTTCAAAAAACTTAAAACTAAGAAAAGTTGATAAATGTATCTTATTTTCACTTCCAACAATTTTTTTGGATTTCAATCTTTTTATCAAAAGTTATGAGCTAAAATCACAAAAGGTGTTTAGAAATTATAAAAAAATTGTTTATTTCCATCCTTTTGATTTTGTTTATTAATTTTTTTTGGAATTCACAAATCTCATAAGGATTGTTGCAGGCAAAGGTTAGATTCATTAATAACTATTATTTAGTGCTAGTTTTTTTGTATAAAAAACCTTATTTTGTTAAAATAGCCTCCATAGTTTGATAGCTTCAAATAACATGAAATTGTGAAAAGTTACAGATTTAAAATCTTGCAATTATAAAATCCAAATTCTATTGACTTTTGAATAGTTTTGGATATTTTTTAAGGGCATTAATATGTGAACCACACCCTTTGAACTACTGTACCACACCCTCGGGGTAAATTTTAGATTTCTACCATCAAAAATTTGAGTTTGAGAATTTTGAATTCAAATTTGGACTCAGAGACCATGGTATTGTCTAGGACCATAAAAAAGGTTGCAATTCAACAACACCCAATGAAAAAGCTTATCTTTTTTTACAAACAAAAGTAAAATTAAAAATGTTCTCCCTAACTAAACTTTTTCATTGGGTGTTGTTGAATTGCAACTTTTTTTTACGGTTCTAGACAATACCATGGTCTCTAAGTCCAAATCTGAATTCAAAGTTTTCAAATTCAACTTTTTGATGGTAGAAATCTAAATTTTACCCCGTGGTGTGGTATAGTAATTGGAAGGGTGTGGTACACATATCAATTCCTATCTTTTAAAGCTTATAAAAATATTTTATAAGATTGGTTTCTTTTAATTCATTTGGTTAGTAATAGAAGGAAGAATACTAAAAATACCCTTTAAGTCTTTCAAAATATCAAGTTTACGCCGAAAATATGTGAAACATAAAAAATAGTCTTTATTTTTTGTAGGAATATCAATTATACTCCTATTATTTTGGAAAATTAATAAAAAGCTCTTCTATTTTGAAATGTTAAATATATCCTTGTGTTATTTGAAATGTAAAAATCACCTTGGGTTTCTTGTAAGAATTTGCATTAAACTATACACTTGGTTATCATGTAACACAAAGATGTTTTTGGTACTTTTAGTCCTTAAGGGACATACATGATTTCTTCAAAGAATTGAGGAGCATCATTTACATTTGTTTGTAAAGAAATTTTGGTATTTAAAACAACAAAATGTTGTACTTTTTATATAAAATTTTGTTGAATTAGTGAAGTTGTGTCCAAAAGTGTCCGGATCAACAGAAAACTATTGATTTTTTTGTCATTATGGTCATGTTTTTACTTCACTTTAAAGGCTGCTAATTTTAAATCTAACCAAATTGTGAAAAGTAAAGAAAATAAAACAAATCAATGTACACTCAAGTTTCTAAAAGATTTTTTTTTTTTGAAAACTTATTTTGTTTTTTAAAACTTCAAAATTTTTTAATGAGGTCCAAAAAGATT
This sequence comes from Ulota crispa, assembly GCA_963920765.1. Taxonomy (NCBI): domain Eukaryota; kingdom Viridiplantae; phylum Streptophyta; class Bryopsida; order Orthotrichales; family Orthotrichaceae; genus Ulota; species Ulota crispa. The sequence goes on along the minus strand of OY987249.1, from coordinate 1,532,698 downwards.
TCAGAAAGATTTCAAAAACAAACCTAAACTATTGTGATAGTTTTTTTGAAAGAATTTTGATGAATTACAAAAAGATTCCTAAAGGACTCTAATTCAGTCTAAAAGATTCTATTTCTATAAATATTTTGAAGTACTCTAACAAATTTCATAAAGATTTTAAAAAGATTCTCAAAGATTCTAAAAAGGTTCTTGAAAATTCTCAAAGATTCTCAAAGATTTTTTGAATTTCCAAAAAGATACCCAAATGATTCTCAAAGATTCTCAAAGATTCTTAAAGATTCTCAAAGCTTTTCAAAGCTTCCAAGAAGATTCCAAGAAGGTTCCAAAAAGATTCTTAAAGATTTTCAAAAATTCTCAAAAAATTCAAAATTCCTAGAACATTTCCAAAGATTCTCAAATATTCCAAACTATTCTCAAAGATTCTCAAGAATTCTCAAACATTCCTAAAAGATTCTCAAAGATTCCAAGAAGATTCTCAAAAACTTCCGAAGATTCTCAAACATTCTCAAAGATTCTAGAAAATCTTGAAAAGGTTCCCAAAGATTTACAAAGATTCTCAAAGATTCTAAAATCTTGAAAAGATTCTTAAATATTCTTAAAAATCTTGAAAAGATTCTCAATGATTTTCAAAAGATTTTTGAAGATTCTTAAAGATTCACAAAAAATTCCCAAAAGATCCTCAAAAGATTCCAAATTTTTTGTTGATTTAGATAATGGTGTTCAAATCAACAGAACATATTTAGTTTTTTACAGAATTCTGTTAAATTAGTCAATTAGCGTGAGCAAGTGCCCAAATTAACAAGAAACTGTTGGTTTTCAATTATTTTGGACGGAGTTTTCTACTAGTGCAAGTGTATCTTGAGTCAAGTATTTTAAAAATTGATTATTTATTTTCAATTGCTTTGAAAGATGCAATACAAAAAGGATTCAACACAGGAAGCATAACATAGATACTCAAAAAAATTTAAATGACTGATTGAAACTTCATTCTGGCAATCTACAACTAGCTTATTCCCTAAATGCTCCAACGCACCAAACTTTGGTGTACTGCACACCAAAATTTGATGCCTTGGGCCTTTAGGGGTTATACAATAGAAAATGATTTGATTAATTTAATAAGGGTGTAGTTATTTGAATTATGATTTAATTGACATGGAATGTGCTTGTAAAGAAGTAATACTTGGTATTTGTTTGCTACTAAATTTGTTTCCCCTTTTAGTTGATGAGAATTATTTTCATTGTAAAAAGATTACGTACATTAAATTTACATAACCTGGTCATCATAAACTAGATTTTGGGTAAGGTAGAAATATCATAAACCGTTACTACCTGATAATGGCAGAGTAGATTAGTAGAGTGTTCTTAAACCAACAAGAGCTAACTTTGAAAGAGATTTTAAAAAGATGTTTCTTCCTTGCATTTGATTGGTTCAAATTTATTTTGGAACAAGGTTCTAGAAGTAATCATTTAAGGTGCACTTATGAAACTGGAATTGGTCCAAACCCTTAATCCATATTTATATTGCATAAAATATTAATTTTTGAATTTTCTTTTCTTTTTTTGTTTTGAACTCTTCCTTATCCTTGTTTCTCCACAGATTGAACTTAATTTCTCAAGAAATTCCCCATATCTTCAGGCTAAAGTGCCTTAAACGGTATTTCTACCTTAACATCTCTAGAACTTGAACAACATCCTATAAAATTGAACAACTGACATTTCAAAAAAGGTCTGATTAGGGTCAAGGGTGCTGTTGTATTTGAGGAGATGCTACACATGACATCTTTCTTTTTGGAAGTTTTCTTATCTTTAAGTGAACTAAAACCTAGGCCAGTTCACACCCTTCCACAATAATCACGCGGCACGCACCTATCAAACTAGTCAAACTGGCCAAAATGACTTTTTCTGAGCATACTTGGGTTGGGTATATGAAATCCGAATGGAGTGAAAAACATTCAATGGTCACCTTTTAGAGACTGCTTCTCCTAGGGGTACAATCATATATATAAACTACGAATATCCATAGTAAACTAAAAATACATTAGTCACCATAGTGAAGCGTGTAAAATAAGAGTAAAGACTTCTGGGTAGACACCAAATATTAAGGAAGGTCTCCACACAAGCCGAAGAAATTGGCATTGAAATAGCAGGCACTTCACAGCACCTCTCACTCATCAATCCGGTGTGTGCCAACAAAAGTAAATTACATAGTTCTAGTACCCCTGAAATACTCGTACATTGCTCAACAACTGTTTTGTGTTCACTCACTACCGTCGTCGATTTCAATCGGCAGTGCAGCAAATTCCAAAGTTGTGAAAGAATCTTAGCTATTTGCCCAAAATTCAGTAAGAGATCAGCACCAATTCATGGCAGATCAGATTACCAAGTTGGCCTATGGACCAGACTCTAAATCTCCATTTAAAAAAAACAGTTTATGTTGACTTGAATGCGAGCTTTTGCATGTGGTCCTTTCTAGGGAGCTTCACCTTGGTTGCCAACCCTACGGCTTCCAAACCACGGATCACCCACCAGGTGGGGTCCAACTGCCACCACTCCAAACCATGACGCGCTGAGTACTCAAATGCGTGGTGGTTGTTGTGCCACCCTTCTCCAAAAGCAAGCAAAGCTACCCACCTGTAAAACAAATTCAAACACAAAAAAACTTATCAGTAAAAAAACTATAAAAAAAAAACCAAATTCTCAAACATAACTAACATGAGTAATTTGCTTTCATCATGTATAAAAAAGGTAAGTTGTGAAAGAGCAGCAGAATGGGACTAATAGTGCAAGAGCTACTTTGTATAAACTACATGGAACCGAACTGTAACATGAAAATATTGTAAGAATGTAAAAGATTTGAACTTAAAAAGTTAGCGTGATAACTGGATGGCTGTATGTAGTAAAGAAGTAATTAGTGAATTGTGAGGTTGCAAATCATTATATTTTGTAGACTATTTGTATTCAGAATTTGAAGTGGAAATGAGAAGCTCACCAGTTATTTCTAGATAAGTCTCCAGTATTCCACGACTGGGAACCCCAGACGTGAGATGCAGAGTTCACGAACCACGTAATGTGATACACCCACACAGTCCTCACAGCCTGCACATCCCATGGATAAAACAAGAAAAAATTAAACCAGAAGTAAAGCAAAGAAAGCATGAAAAATAATAGGGTTTAAACTAAAAAAAGACCTTGTAAAAAAAGAAGAAAAACACCAATAAAATCCGACACACTTGAGAGAGCAAGGAGAGCAATTAGGAAAAAGATATTTGAGAGTTTACCATGCCCCAAACGATATAAGGAAATCCACCAACAGCATATAAAGCTACTGCTGCCATGATAGGATGAATCGGGTACGTTTTCTGGATAAAATTGTAAAATGGATCCTTCTCCATATCAGACACATTATTCCTGGCACCCACCTTCACAAACAGAAAAACAGAAATCAGTTTCAACATCTCTAAACCTCTTTCCAATCCTTTTACACAAGGATATAAAAACCAAGCATCCGAACAGTTAAGAAATCTCATACTGGATCTCCAAACGTTCTTACTAGTAAATCGAGGTAACATTGTGCTAATGTAATATCACAAAAACGATATATCCTCATCAAATCGTCATTAGAAACTGTCATTAAGAAGTTCCAAAAGATGAGCATACACAACAAGGGTTTGAGGTTGGGATAATCATCCACAGAGGAGTAACGAACGTACCCTTTCTTGCGTCTTACTATCATCCAACAACCATCCCATGTGACTATGCCAGAAACCCTCGTAAGGAGTGTGAGGATCGTTCTCTGTATCACAGTGTTGGTGGTGGTAACGATGAGCGCTCACCCATTCCGTAGGATCTCCCTGCACAGCAAATCCACCGGTTTACAACAACCCTTTCCAGAACATCCTAACATGAAAAGAATCCAAAACAATGAGGAAACTCTCTCATGGTAAGCACACTTTGCATATCACTCTCGAACAAAACCATAATTCTCACATTAAGGAGACCCAATTCTACTGACATTTCTAAGCCATTTCTAAGGTACATTCACAAGCCTTAATCAGTCATAAAGTGGACAACATCCCGTATCTCATCATAATCACAGCAGCTCTTTCAAAGTAAAAGCTAAATAAAAGGAAATTCATTCTTCACATCACTCTCAAAGTTGAAACCTCAAAGATTTCCTCAAAAAGGTAGATGGATAAATCCCAATACATGAGTTCAAGCAATCTCAAAATAAATGTATACCAATCTAAGGTACATTCACAAAACCTCAATCAACTAAGGGTCAACAACGCTCAAGAGCTTCTCACAGTAGGCTCCCATCATGGCAGCCTCTTAAGAGAAAACTGGGGATACAAAGAGAGTCATTCTTCGTTACCATAGAGATTTTTAGAAAGAGTACTGCAATGAATGCTGAGGTGTGTAGTTTGAGATAAATAGGAGGTTGTTGTTTACCTGGACAGCTTGGACGCCACAATAGGCGAAGGTGTACTCCAGCCACTTTGGGACCTTGAAGCTCTTATGAGAGAGGTTGCGGTGAAAAGACAGAGTGATTCCAAGCATGCCAGTGATAACATACAATCCCAAGAACACGCCAAACGCGTTCCAAGAGAAAGTCGCAGGAGCAAACAAACAGAGCCCGTGCATGAGCGACATGAACCCCGCATACGTCAAGTCCTTCGACGTCCACTGCCTGTTCAAGAAGTAGTTCCTGCGCTTCCGCACCACCACATCCGACAACCATATCCTCGATGGCGGGTTCGGCTCTTGCGTCACCGTCTCCACGGGCGCTGCTTCCTCCAACACGCACGACACCAACGCTACATTCCGCGACAACGCCAATCCTCTCAATGACGCTCCTAACAATTCCCGCCTCGGAAACGCAACGCAGAGAGGAGAGGCGATAACAGCAGCACTACTTCGAGATGACGATGCAACGCGGAGAGGAGAGGCAATAACAGTGGCGCTGCTTCGAGATGACGATGCAATGCGGAGAGGCGAGGCGATAACATTAACACTACTTCGAGATGACGATTCGGAGACCGGGGATACCACTCGCTGCCTCCTGGTCCAAGAAACGCTCTGCTGCAAACCGCACGACGACATTGCGCCTGCCATCGCCATAGCTCAACCTACTTCGCGTTTCCAATGCCACGTCCACAAAGAATTGAAACCTAAAGACTCAGACGCTGAAATTTCAAAGTATGATCAGGAATAGAAGAGGTTTTCGTTCAATTCAAAGCGAGCGCACACACCTTAATCAATGCGAGACAATACTGCTACTGCTACTGCTACTCCTGATTTGAAAATGCAAGTAATGTGAATTGTGAGAAGCGGCAATGGCCGGCAATCGCTGCGCTGCAATGCGGGAGCAGCAACAGCTTAGGCGTGAGAGCAATCAGTTGCAGTGCTGCGACTCTGCATATAAAGCGAGCTTTCTGTCTGGCGGCCTCGACCAACTCTAGAAGGGAGGAGGATAGTGGAAGCGGAAGGGGAGGGCCGGCATTAGGGTGGTTTTCATCCCGGGTATCAACCTTTGTGATCTGTCACTGTGTGAATGATTGGTTGTCCTTGGACGACTGGGACACGGCGGCGGCTGTCGCTGTCGACGTCGAGAAGGAGCGGGTTTAGAAAGGTAGTAGTGGGTATGGGAAGGGTATGTTGAGGGTTTGGGGAGGGTATGGGGAGGGTATAAGGAAGGTTATCGGTGGGTCTTAGGTTGAGGCGGTTCAGAGTCGGTGGGACAGGGGGTGATGGGGGGTGGTTCCGGGTCGGTTATCTGGGGGGTCAGGGCCGGGGGCGATTGTTACGAGATTTGGGAAACTATCTGGGAATAAATTGCGGCTGAAACGCTGCCAGATGTTGGGGATCGGATTGGTCGTTGGGCTTGTGGGGGTCCAAAATGTCCACCTCGACGTTCCATTGCTGATTCATGTTTTGCAGTACAAGGCCAAGACTACTGTACTAGGGCCGTTCTTTTGCTTAGCAAGGATACGAATTTTCATAGCTGGAATATGGTGGGAATATAGAGAATATAGTGTAGAATATAGTGAGAATGTCCTGGACATAGTTAAATTGGTATTCCGTAATTTGGTAATTTTCATAACCTTGTTTAATCTCCCTAAGGGTACGTTCACATGAAACGGGGAAACATATTAACCCTTTAAAAGACCACACACATTTTCACAAAACCCACTAAAAATCAGGCCACTAAACTTAGATGTGTAGTTGAATCAAATATGGACCCAATTTGAATAATCCAATTGTACAAATGGGAACAACACCTTGTTTATTAGGATTTCAATCAAATCTATCGTTAGAGGTGAAATATTGTTATAATTGAGTGAATTGTATGTGGAAAATCTATAGTTTTCATGCTTGTATGGTTTTGGATCTTACTGCTTCATATAAATTTTGCTGGAGAAAAGCCTTATATTTCTAAAAAGTAGGATTTCTCACCTTTTGGTAAGACTATTTTCATACAAAATGGATAAAAATATCAATCACAAGGTGTAGCTAAGTGGGAAAAAGGGGTTAAAAATCCTACTTTCTTTGATACCCTAAAACGGTTCAACAAGAAATTTGATAAATGCCATGCAAAATCCGATTGGTGAAAACAATCAAGAATTGGCTTTGAATGTAGGATGACAATAAAATAACAACATCATTTCAATTAATTGTAGTATTTGAAGATCTTACTACTACCATATAGAGAAACAATACAAGCGTATTTCTTAAGCAATTTGAATTTTTTGGGAATGCACAGTTGAAATTTGGATTCTTCTTGGATGTTTAATGAATTGTGTTGTTGCTTTGATCCATCTTTGACCAAATATGGATACGTAGTTTGAGGACATGCCATACAAACACCATTTTTATCAATTCAAATACCTGATTCCATTGTTGTTTTTGGGTTGGATGCAAAATTCTTGTGATCACAAGCATTCTTTAAGAACTATTTCCAAATTGTTGAACAATTTTACTCTATGGGCCAAAAAACACTCTCCTCAACTAAAATATGGTTTGGTAGTCTCCAAAGGGTTAAGATGTCAAACTTTCATTGAGTGCTTGTAGCAATGGGTATAATTTTAACCTTTTCAATGTGGTATTTGACATGGATGTAGGTTGAATCTTAACACCTAAAGGAGTGTTGTTCCCTTGGGGGACAAATGAGATTTTGGGCATGTACTTACAACTAAACTACTTTTTGTGATTTTTTAAAACTTTTATAGAAGATGGTGAATTCAAAGACCTTCATGGGCAACTTTTTTTTCTTTTCATTATGACATTTATTGGAGAAGTTATGCATGAATTTCTAGAAAATAGGGGAGAGGGGATATCCAATTTTTTAATTTTTAATTTGCAATTTTTTTTAAATAAAAATTTAAACTTGGTTCTTTACACTTATATATATGTGGGAAGCTTTGAGTTGTTTAATTTTGATTGATGAGATGAAAGTTATCTTAAAACATCTCAAGAAACCTTTGAATTTCTTTCTCACAAACATCTCAAAACCATGGAAGTTACAAAAAAAAATTCATGACATTGTATGAATGTGTAAGGCAATATTTAAAAAAAAAAAAAAAAACTCTAACCTTATTGATACAAGTTTGTGAGGCATTTTAACCTAGCATATTTTAATAAAAAATTGTGCAATAAAAGTATTAATAAATTTTTGAGATTTCTACATGTTATTACCAAAATAATATGCATTGATTACTCTACATAGAAGGTACCAAATTTTGCTCACTTTGTTGATTTATCCACAGGGTGCTTTTGAATTGTCCTAAAAATTTGAAAAATACATCATGGTGGATGTCTTCAACTCTTGCACTTAGCACAACATAATTATTTAATAACAAGGGAATAGATTACAAAACCCAAACCCAGCCTCCATAACCCTACAACATGTTCACTTGAATAGCAAAGGAGAAGGTATGGGGTATACTAATGGTTGGGATCAAATAGACCAATCATGTAGCTTTGGTGACACAATTTTCATAACTGTCAAAAAAAAACTTAATGCGGAAGAGACCTTGATTTTTTACTTAAAGAGACGGTGCTTTTGATGGATGTTTTGATACGTGTACTTAGAGGTCGATTCCATATTATCTTTTTGGGGAAATTACAAATAGGGGCATGAAAACGTAAAAGATAGGGGCGCATTTTCAAAATAATTATAAATAGGGGCACAATTTCAAAAAAAATTGTAATTTTTTGTAAATTTTGTTTGGTTTGGACAATGATTGATTTAGAAACATCACATTAAATGTTAGCTAACCTCCAAGTAATTTAAAATTCTTTAAAATTTGCCATCCCCTTTACTAAAATTTCTTTCTTTAGGCTTTGTTTGAAGAGATCTTTAAGTTTTTGGAAATTAGCTAACATTCAATGTGATATGTCTAAATCAACTAATGTCCAAACCAAAAAAATTACAAAAAAATTACATTTTTTTTGAAATCGTGCCCCTATTTGTAATTAATTTGAAGTTACGCCCCTATTTTATGTTTTCATGCCCCTATTTGTAATTTCCTCTATCTTTTTTGTTTCCTTGAAATTATTACATAACTTACTAAATATGAATATAAATAAATAAATAAATAAAATATAAATAAATAAATAATATATAGACGAATAAGCTAGAAAAACAATTTCAAGTAGTTCTACCTTACCTTATTTCCAAAGTGCATTGAAAGATGCCAATACCTCTATTTCACCAAAGAAATTTTCAAGTTACCAACGATGTTATGGGCCAAATATTAAGTTTCCACATTAAGACCCACAAGGGTAACTTAAGAGACAAACCAGTTCTCCAAAAAGTGTGAAACTTACCAAATTAGCCAAAAGCATACCAAGTATAGGAATTTCCTACGACAATATGAATAAATCTAGGAGATTCCATAAAAAAACAGATATCTTAAGTCAATCCTTATATGTACCGATGTCTCTGCGTGTTTATGATGTATAAAAATGGAAAAATCGATGGATACCCTTGAAGTTTGCAATATTTGTATTGATGCCCTTGGTTTTAGAAATTGCACAAATATCCTTGAACCATAATCTTTACGCATTTATTTGGCTGTGCACACTACTTCATTCCCCCTCTGTGCACATGCGGCTATTGCCACCTTCACAACATGCTGATGGAGCTCTTGCATTAAAGAAAAGTACGTCCCAACTTGTAAAAGAATTTTCATAGGAGTAAGCACAAGGAGAAGTTTTGCATTTATGGAATGTTACCAGACCAATGTTGAAGCAAGAATTGCAACAAAATGGGAAGGAAGCTAACTTAAGCACCAGGGTACAAAACAGTAATGTGCACAAGAGAACAAATGCTTAAAAATTGTGATCCAAAGATATTTGTGCAATTTCTAAAAAACCAAAGACATTTGTACAAATATAACGAACTTCAAGGATATTGGCTTCAGATTTTCCCTAAAAATTCATTGTAAAGTGTAACATTTATAAATATTTTGGAGTTGATATGATTTTAGAGTGTGGTTGCAATTTCAATAGTATTTTTTGTATCTTTACTACCGGCTGGTAGCCAATAATACACCAACTACCAACTCTCTTCAAATGTTGGAAAAACGGTTGTAACTTAAGTTTCAAGGTTTGTATTTTATCCATACAATTGTATCGACTAATACTACTATGGATATATTTGTTTAAATTTTGAAACTTTAAAGTCATATTTCTTTCTAAAGTTGATCACATAAAGAAAACATCAATGGTTTCTGGAATATATTTTGTAGAGTTGGTTTGAAATGTGGGGATCTCATAGTAATAGTCTTTCAAAATTCTCTTATTACTCCTTTTAACAAGTTTATTTTTTCAAGGACGCTTTAAACTAAGAGTCAATGTAAGAAAATTCATATTGCTATTTCATTGAAGTTTAAAATTTGTCAATGTTAGGTCCATTAGGCACAAGTAAACAACCAAGACACTTGCAAATAGAATAACCTCACTAAAAAGATTGTTTTGGAGTATGAACAACAAAAGTTAAAACCAACAATCAACTCAATATGGGTATGTTAGGCTTTTAAATTCCTCAAAAGCCAAGAGATACTCTAGGTTCCAATGGATGTGAAGATGTATTTTTAAAACGTAGTCTAGGAGAACACCTACATGATAACTTCTAGGCAAGTGTTCTACACTACAATCCACTAGATCATATCTACGTGTTTAGATCTACTATCACACTCATCTGTCTATATCAACAAAATTTTAAAATGTAATTCAAAATTGCTTCTAAAATCAACAATGAAAAGAACTTCAACGATTTTCTCAAGAAGTTTTTCCCACTGCATTTATGATGTTAAATTCTAATTGTGGTCATTCTTCAAGATTTTTTGAATCATGTTTTCTTTTTGAAGTTATTTTGGCTCTTTTCATTGTGAGAACTGTGAATAAACTTGCAGTCTTCAAACCATAGAACTTCTATATATATATTTTTGAACACCTACACCATTAAATTGTTAGAAAATTCACACAAAAATCTATTAGCATGTGAACATGTGAAAAATTTAAAAAAATCTCTACAAATATGCACTATCTTACATTCATTCATCCTGCAATGCTAGAATGCCTAGTTCCTAAATATGTAAAGGGGGTTGAAGGTTAATATCCGTAGAAAATTAGATTGAACCAAAAACAAAAAGAGAGGAAAGAAAGAAAAAAATCAAGGGGAAATTACAAATAGGGGTATAAAAACAAAAAAATATTACAGATAGGGGCAGTTTCAGAATGATTACAAATAGGGGCAATTTCAGAATGATTACAAATAGGGGCAGTTTCAGAATGATTACAAATAGGGGCACAATTTTAAAATAATTTGTAAATTTTTGTAATTCTTTTTGGTTTGGGCTATGATTGATTTAGATACATCACAGTTAATGTTAATTAACTTCCAAAAAATCTTAGAGATCTTTCCAGAAATTGACATCCCCTTTACTAAAATTTCTTTATTTAAGCTTGATTTGGAGATGTCATTAAATTTTTGAAAATTAGCTAACATTTAATGTGATGTATCCAAATCAACCCGCTACCAAACAAAAAAACACAAAAATTTACAAATTATTTTGAAACTGTGCCCTAATATTTTTTGTTTTCATGGCCATATAATTAATTTTCCCAAAAATCAATCTCTCAAAAAGGAACAAATGAAAAAATGAAACAACAAAAAAAGACCCCATCAAAAAAGCCTACCAGAAAGTAAAAGGTTAAAAAGATAGGCTGCAATTGCTGATGAGAAATCAAAAATTTCCAATCCACGATGGATATCTCGCACTCTTGCCCAATGTTGGCACAGGTCTCAGGCACGTCATGTGATTGGCCAGATTAAGTTATTGGTGGCCTCTTGGTTTTTTTTAGTGCTGGCTGGTGTGGAAAGGACCAGCTTCGCCCTTGGGGACTGGCTGCTCTACTGGGGCTTGTGACCACAAACTGGAAAATCTTTTCAATCCTTGTCTGACTGCCACGAGGTCCCCAACAATTATCAAATTTCAATATTGGTGACGTGGCCGCCCCCACGTTGCAGGAGCATGTTGGAGACTTTTTATGGAACGTGCATGAAATCTTGAATAAGGTAGGGTGCTCTAAAAGCGACCCGGATCTAAAAGCGACCTCTAAAATAGAGGTACATATTGTTTTTTTCAATGTACCTAAGATGTACATTTCAAGAGGGGGTCATTTTTAGTGACCACTATGTTTCAACTTGAAAAATTCATAACTAATTCCACAAAGGTTCAAATAATATGAAATGACTTGAGTTAGATGCCAATTTCATTGTTCTTCCTACCAAAATTTATTAAAAATTATTTCAAGGAGTTTAATTTCTTTCCAAATGCAATCAGCTTTTAAAGTGACGCTTTTTGAGCCTCCTACCTTAGTTGAATGGGAGTTGTTGGTTTCTGCCACTCTGGGGAGAAATTTTGGATTTCAGCTAAAATCTGACGTTTTTCATTTTCAACCAAGTTTTTACTGGATTGCACCGTTTACTTTCTATATTTATAATGTATTATACTCTACTAGTGGACCCTTGTACCCGCCGTTCTGGCGAAGGGCCATCACGACAGGGGTCCTTGCAAAAATATTAACATGACCTTCCTCATAATCACCTTCTTCAAGCTTCTTCTCCTTTCCGTTACAATGAGCTTACTTGTACTATGCCTATCTACGTGCTTTGCCTCCTTCTCTATGCATCCACCTCCTATTCCCATGTATACCCCATCCCCAAGGACGACCATAACTGCTACATAACCATAGAAATAAGAATAACCGCCACATAACCGCCATTTAATCTTCTTGGAGCAACACCCAACTACCCAACAAATAGAGATCTTATTCTACTACAGACACCCAACTACCCAACTAATGAAACCAAGCTTATTATTAGTATAGATTAAGCTTTTTTGGTAAATTTGACCCGCTTTACCCGATAATCTCACATTCAATTGGCTTTTTTGTAATTTGAATTGGTTGATGATACATTAAATGTTGGTTCTCCCCAAACATTCATGCCATCCAAACTCCATTTACAAAAATTTTACCTCATGCAAGGATATTTCATGTTTAAGCCATTGAGAACAAGGGTGGAGTCTAAATAAGTAGTGGTGCAAATCTAAAGTTGCTCATGTGTGAGGCCCTTAGCTTGCATAAATGTTGCTTGAAAAAATATTGGCATGTGTCTTTTTTTTACTGGCTGGAGTGACTTTATGTAACGTGACACCACTCCATAATTTTTGTTATTACATTCGCAAGTTTAAGGCAACCAAAAATGCAGAGGATTTTGTTCAACCGTGTGTAGTGTAATAGTCCACCTAGTTCTAGGACCCTTGATCAAGCATTTTTTTAATGTTTTTTTTGTTGTTGATCACACTACATACACCTAAGAATGCATGCAAGTAAGGAATCTTTCTGATAGGATTATTGATGTGTGCACATACATTCATAAATCTTACACATATTAGTAGCTTTCATCTCGGCTTTCATCCAATTTTTGGCAAACCTTGGTGTTTTTTAGAAGGGTTAGGCAATTTCATATATTTTTCATCCAACTTTTTTAGTGTTATAGTAGCTAGTGCCAAAATGAGGTAAGATTGTGGCAAAAATTTACTTAAATTTTTTCCCTATCCTTGTTGACTCTTGCTTTGATAAGTGTGAACATTTTCTTATAGCAAACTTCCATTGTCTTTAAGGATTATAACCTCACCAACAACAATCAAGTTTATTGTTTCTAAGTTTACAATTTGGAGGCCTTCTATAAGAATTTGAGCTTGGGCTAGAGGTTAATTTCCCTAAATATTCCATCTTATAATGTAGCTGATAAATAATACTTATCTTGTTTAAAATTGATTTGCAATCTTTTAGAAATTATTAATGGACAAGGTTGAGTGCACAAGGATGTTGTTTTTTGTAAAATGTTGAGGGTTTCTTGCAAATGTAAATTGGATTTTTAGAATTAACCCCTAAAGGACCAAGCCATTTTTTCAGTGAAAATCACTCAAAACTGCCACTTTTGGGGGGGTCAATAAGAAGGTAACTTTTTTTTTAATTTGGGAAATCCAACGGTAAAATCTTGCCCTAGACTAGATTAGGTACTTGTGGAAAAAAAAATCAGGTCATTCCAGATAGACATGAGTGAGATATTTACATCTAAAGTGAAAAGAAAAGTTCTTTTTCATGCTCCCCCAAAATTTCAGAAGCCTTTGACCACTCTTATAACAAATAAGTTGCTCTACGCAACTTTGTGCTTTATTTTTCCCATGTAGGAGATCAAGTTAGCTATGTGTCAAAGAATTTTCAAATCAAGTGGAACTATACAACACATGGGAAAAAATAGTAAGTAAAAAGAAGTAGAGAATGAGTCAAAACACTAAATTCTTAAGAATTTAATTATGGAAATAAAAAATACTAATCCCAACAGTGATAATGTTGTGATAAAAAATCTACTTCCTTAGGTTTAAATATTTTTCCAAAATATTGAAAATTGAGTAAAATAAAGGACTTCAAAGTTTATTTTAGAGTAGAGAATCCATAATTGCCCGCAAACAAAAACTCCTCATAACTTTCATCTCATTGATTGAAATTGAATGATTCAAAGCTTCTCACCTATTAAAAAATCTAAAGAACCAATTTCAAATTTTGATTTAAAAAATAAATAAATTTTAATTTAAAAAATAAATAAGTTTTAAAGAAGTTTTTGGGCTGCCTGGGCGGGCAGTCCTCCCCAAATATTCAGAAATTCTTGCGTAACTACTTCAATAATTGTTGGAATGAGGAAAAAATTAGATGCCCACTTAGATCTTTGAATTCTCCATCTTCAATAAAAGTTTCAGAAAATTACACAAAGTAGCTTATCCAAAGGTACATGCCCGAACTTCCACCTGTCCCCCAAAGGGACAACGGTCCTTTAGGGGTTAAACAAACAAAACAACCAAAAGTATATATATATATATATATATATATATATATATATATATATATATATATATATATATATATATATATAAATAAAAGGTGTTTAAACAACCATAGGTTTTTAGAACATACATAATAAAAACTTTAGTATAAAAATAGCATTGTGTTTATGACCTCACTATTCTAGCCTATCACATATACACTTAAGTACGTAATATTTATATTGAAATAAAAAAATAAATTTTTGAAAATTTGAAGATAAATGCTCTCTAAGGTAGGAACACCCATAAGCGTCACTGTCCCCATAACCATCACCTCTAAATTCTTGGAAAATCTGTGGAAATTAATAGATGTAATGACAAGGATGTACAACATGTGAACATGAAATCTTAAAAGTGGTTATGAGTGCAATGGCAGTTTGCTCTTTAAAAATTCACAACTTATTCTCACGGTATCCAAATAATACATTTGAATGTGCGAACTCATTATTTTTCTGTTCCTAATAGGATCCTATAAGTTGCTATTTGTTTATTAATAGTCATCATGTTCAAAACCCTTAGTTTGACGTTTATGGGTGCTCCTACCTTAATAGTTTGAAAAACGTTAAAAGAGGCTTTCTGGAATTGGACAGTGTATTATAAACCATTTTGAAGAATTATACTCTACAATCTTGAATGTAAACTACAAAAGAGTTGAGCATTTACATGTTGTAGCTTGTTTACCTTTTTACAAAATCCTTTTGCATTTGAAACTAAACTCAACTTTGTTTATAAGTGTCGAGCTATTTATACCAAAATACTTGTAGGAGGTTTGAGAGTGTCAATAGCAAATCATTTATTAAATTTATACAATTACAACTTTAAAATTAACAACAATTCTACAATTAGGAAAAAACATGACTAAAAATAGATTAAATGCAATTTTCTACAAGATTTTCAACTTAAATATATCAACAGTTGTGTTTGACAGTGCAAGTTTTTACAAAAAACAAATAATCCTTTTAAGTGTGGTTTACACAAAGAATCAATGTCGTTTGGAGCCCAATAAAGTTCTCAATCCCCAATCTTCATTGATTGTATCTATAGCACTAGCTACAAGGCCTTTTTACTTAGCTACAAATTCAAAAATTTGAAACACACTTCAATGCTGAAAACAAAACATTTGATATGAATTTCATTTTAAGAAAATAGGTTCACCAATAATAGAAGGTCAATTTCTTGATTTAAGGTAGCAGGACCCATAGCCGTCAAATCAAGGGTTTTGAACACCCATAGTTGTCAAATTAAGGGTTTTGAATATGATGATTATTAATTAACATTTAGCAAATTATAGGATCCTATTAGGAATAGAAAAATGATGAGTTTGCACTTTTCAATGTATTATTTAGATATTATGAGAATAGTTGTGAATTTTTAAAGAACTAATTGCAATTGCACCTAATACCAACACTAAGGTTCTATGTTCACATGTTGTACATCCTTGTAACTACATCTATTCACTTCTACAAATTTTTCAAGATTTTAGAGGTGATGGTTATGGGTACAATGATGGTTATGGGTGTTGCTACCTTAGAGTCAATGTAAGGTTGTGCTAATTACAATTTGCTCAATATAATCAAAATTTCAAATTTTCAAGTAATCAACAATAGAAGAGGAAGTTTAAAATCTAGGTAGTTTTACCAAGCCTCCTTCTCCATTCCTTTTCGTCTAAACTTCCAAGACTTGTAGTGAGTGTTGAACTTTGTAGCATCAAAACTTTTAGGCATGACAAAAGAAACAAGTCCTTCATAGTCTATAAGGTAGCAGCATCCATAAGCGTTGCGTCCCCATGCCCATCACCTAACAGTGGCAAGGCTAATCAATAAAAAAACAAATGGTTGTGGGTGATTGAGTGATGGTTATGGGCGATGAAAAGATGGTTGTGGGTGATTAGCATGAGGTTTTGAGTACCCGTCACACTATTTAAGAACTAAGAGGCCTTGTAATTAGCATCTTTTACACATGGTTCCTACAATTTCAGTGATTTTGGACTTTGAAAAATCTTTGTGAACAAATGCTTGCAGTTGGAACCCTGAAATTGATGCCAATATTTTTGGTTTCCATTTCCTAACTTACAGTATTTTTTTGAAAGTTAGTCAATTGTTTTACCTGCTCCAAAACCCATATTTCCACGCTTATGAGTGTGCCTACCTTAATGGGGAAGTTTCAAAATTAGAATTTTGTATCATAAAAAGACATGCACGATTTGACAACATTCATCATAAAAAAACCAAATAGTGTTGTGAAAATAAAATTTCAAAACGATTTATGTCTTGAAATATGGGACAATAACGTGCCAACATAATTATGCGTATTGAGGATTTCTCTCTCCTAAAAATCTTCCCAATGTTGACACGCCTATAAGGTTCGGTAATGACTTTCCCTTACCTAGTGAAGGCAAAATAAATTGAGTAATTAAAATTAGGTTCTTTGAATCAAGCTATCAAACTATTTTACTACCTCATAAATAGTAAATTTTATTTCATAAGATTGTTTTTTTTTTTTTTTTTCTCTTAATCCCAACGTTGAAACCCATTACCTCCAACAACAAGCGCATGAGGCCGTTCTAGATACCATGTGGGCCAAGGGACCCCGAAGTTTTTGGTGGGCCTCACTAGAATTGTAAAGTGACCCTTACTTTCAACAAGAGCCTGCCTGATGTTCTTCTCTGAGCCCTGGGCTCAGTCAAATCAAGGAATCTATGAAAAGAACAGTTCCGCTATTCCAAAAGGTTGATATTTATTTTTATTTTACTTTTGTAGCTTCCCAAATGATACCTGTTGTACTTGTAAGTTTTTGAGTACTTTTGTCATAGTCAAAAGCCCCATTTGCACTTGTACTTATGGCCCATTCTCACTTGGCATTTTGAAGAACCGCTCTTAAATCTTAAAACCAGTCAGTGTTCCCTAAGAAGCAAGGGTCCTTTACTTTTTAAGCAATGAAGCAACGGATAAGTATTACATTGAGGAGCTATAGTGACTCATAAAACTGAGTCAGTGTTTATTGTTACTTAATATAATTTGTCATATCAAGTGCATAAATAAATATTTTTAAGTGCTATAAATTAAAGGTGTTCAAGTACTTACTAATGTAAGGAAATCTCAATGAAAAATTTGCAAGGGTGATTGAGATATCTCATTTCAAAAGAGAGTCACTTACTCATTCACTTTTGGTCTTGCATGTCTATATCTCCATCTCCTCCTTATAATGACAATATATCATAGAACTTAAATTTAGTTGTGAGTGTTATAAGTAGGAATGAGTGTTTCTACTCCTCTAATACTCCATAGTATATTGCGCTTTTAATTATTCTATAACATGATAAGGCAATTATTTAAAATAAATAAAAATAGTGTAATACCATTGCTACAAAACGGGAAAATCACAAAAAATGTAACCAGATAGTTGTTGTCAGTTAGTCTAATGTTGAGAGAATCCAAAAGAAATGTCTTTTTTATACTAAACTATTTGTAAAAGGATAATCAACTAAAATTTTAAACCACTTAGGGAGGATATGTGTGAGAGTAATGGCACGTAGAAGATTTATTATTGCTCAAAAACCATTCAAATTAGTTAAGCAACAATATAACAATGAAATGAGTGTCCAAACAATGCAATGTGCATTGAATTTGCAAGTTTAAAGGCTTTATGTGAAGAAGAAAAAACCAATTTTTTCAAAAAACAATATTTAAGTTTGTTTAAATTTTGCCAATTCTCTTGAAATTAGACTATTACAAATTGGAAGCAAGTGACTTTTTGAGATGAGACTCTAATCAATCATTGCTGCTTAAATGGTCGTTACTAATGTTGGGATTGAGGCAAAGAGGGTCTTATAGATTGAACAATGAAGAAAAATGTGAAACAAGGAAAAGGTTTTACAATAGTTTGGGATTGCATAAGTGCAATTAGATTTGGTTTGATTTGCAAGATAGAAGGTACAATAAATCAATATGTTTGTTGTGAGGTATTAGAGACTAATCTCCCTATGATGTTTTTTCAAAGTATGGCATAGATGCATCTAGAGTCATTTTTCAATATGACAACAATCTGAAACATACAACAAAAACAATGAAAGAGTATTGTTTAAACAACTTTTCAATGTTTTAAAGTGACATACTCAATCACCCAACCCAAACCATATAAAACACTTATGGGTAACGCTAAAATGGAAGCTCAATTGTTAATCAACACGTCCAAAGGGTCTTTTAGAATTGTGAGAGCGTGGGTTTGAGATTTCCATTCTGTCACTTCCATTGAGTGTGAGAACCTTTATGAGAGCATGCCATAAAAAATGCAGGCAATTGGTTATGCATAGGGCAAATAAATTGATTTTTGAGTGTGTATAGACACACAAGTCCAAAACTGAGTCAATGAGGGGTTTGATTTCAGAACTTAGTGCTTCCATGTATTATGTGTATTTTGTTTTTAATTTCCATGTGAATAATCAATAAAGCTTCTACTTTCTGAAGCAAATTTTTACATGTTGGATTGTTCACTCCATGTGATAATATTGCTCATTTAATGAAAAACATCCAAACACTGACTTAGTTTTGTGAGTCACTGTATAGTGTGTGTGTTCACACTTTGAGTTTTTAGCTTTCACTTTTTGGGTGTGACATGTGCCAATAGGGCACGTATAATTATAAGAACAAACATTCACACATCCCCTCACGCGTATCAGCAAAACTAAATGTCTCCCTAATATTTGTCATGCACTATCTTCTCCTTCTCTTTGTTGCGCTTGAAGTTCAGACGCGCTGTTGTTTAGTTCTCTTGCTTTGTTGTTCTTGAATTTTAGAGGCGCTGTTATTTACTTCTCCTACCTTGTTTCACTTGAATTGTAGAGGTGCTATTCTTTAGTTTGGTCTCTGGAGTTGTACTGGCACTTCCGCCTCAAAGGTGAGCTGAAAAATTCAGCGTGGGACGTGGCTGTGCCTTCCTAAAATCAAGAATGTGAAATGGTGGCCTTGTTGCTGCACAATTATGGTTTGCGGTGGACTTCTATTGCAGCAACAGCAACAACAACGCTTGGAACGCATCTCAGATTTTCTACATTGTGGATTGTGTAGGTGTTTTTGTCCAATAGTTACTTAAGAGAGAGATTGCATTGTAAGAACTTTCCAATTAATGAAATCTTTTGTGTCCTTCATGGGGATCACTACTATATTCTATTACTGATCATTCCATCTAGCACTATTTGGGAAATATTTGAATTTAACCGGTTGATTTCCTTCAATTCTCGTAGGTACGTCATCTTCCTCCCTGGTTTTTCTGAGTTGGGTTTGTTTGTGGATGTATTTCATGTATTTGTAGGAGAACTGCATTTGAGTGGAGAGGGTCGAGTGGGATGTGTTTAGGCCCAATTTCTGTCCTTTTGCTTTGCATACCGAATGTGGAGTAGGCATTGCTTTGTTGGTTGAAAAGACATCGGTGTTTGGGGTCTCATGGAAGTATGGACACGCTAAAGCCCCATCTGCACTTGTAGTGAGCGCTTAGTAAAGAATTGCTCTTGAGGGTCTTTGAAACCTGCACGTTCACACAAGAGACCACTATTAGGTCTGAGCCTAGCTGGCAGCGCTGCTGGCAGGTTTGTAAGAGCAGCTATTAATGAAAGGAGAAGATAAGTCCTCGCTAAATGCGAGATAATTTGCAATTTTTTGGGAACATGCAATCTTCATTGAAATGTAGATTTGAGGGTTTAGTGGGATCTTAAGTCTGTTATTTGGTAGTGGCAGCCTTGAAGGTCCATTACAAAAGAGTGCTGTGAGGAATATCTTGAGATAGTTGCTTTTACAAGGTGGACCTACTACAACGGCGCTATGAGGAAGCAGCTGCAACATGCTACACATGTGTGAGCAGCGCCACAAAGTGCCATCCTCACTCACTCAAGCTCTGGGTCTGTGACATATGCTTGCATAGGTACATATTCCTCACTGAAAGTTGTTGTTGCTCCCTTGGCCGAGATTGCAGCCCTTGTTTGTTGCTTGAC